>MU225678.1:1566479-1580096 GCA_018584345.1 Thuja plicata | reverse complement strand
TATTTAATTAAAAGAGGGGTTTTCTTTCAATTAAATAAATTAGAAGAATTTTATTTAATTAAATGGGAGGAATTTAATTTAATTAAATAAGAGGAATTTTATTTAATTAAAAGGGAGAAATTTACTTCAATTAAATAAGATAAATTTTATTCAATTAAAAGAGATTAAATCTTTTAATTAAATGAGATAAATTTTATTCAATTAAAAAGAAAATTAAATCTTTTAATTAGATAAAAATGATCAAACCTTAGGAAATATTGAAATAATTGAATTAATTACAATTTGATCAACGAAATTGATTTGAATTGAAAATATTGCAAAGCATTGATTCAGGAAATTGATAAAATGATAAAATGGGGCCCAAAGTCTAGGCGATCATTTTAGGGTGCATACAATTGATACAACATGTTATGAATAAATATATCAATGTTATCAAAAGTTTGAGATATAGAATTACTCAAAATCTTAGATACACAACTATATATCAAAATTTTAAGTGTCATTTCCACTCCTAAAGTGTATAAGTTTAACACATGGTACTCGATGACATCTACATTCCAATCCCTGCATTTGGAAGGCACAAGAAAAAAATTAGTTTATAGGTTGACAAAAATATTATGAATGTATAAGTAACTAAATGAACCAAACAACATGACTTGCCAATGCATAGTGAAGTTTACCATCATAAAAGATGGGCTAATCAAATGCACACCTCAATCTTCTATATCTATCATATATGTATCCAACTGCACTTACAATCCACATACAAAACCAAGTTTATTGGCTCAAACAAATAAAGCAGAAAACTACAATGAATATAATGAACATATCTGTAATGAACATGGAAAACCTTGCAGTGAGTTGCACTTACCTACTCAGGTGTGCCTGAAGGGCCATCTCTCTGCTTGAGGGTATTCAATATTACTTCATGATCAACAGTACTAAAAGTCCAAAGTTCCTTTGTCTTTGGTTTTCCTTGATGTTTAAACAACTTAACATTGGCTGCTATAACAAGGTGTGAATACATGAGAATGGTTTTGTGCTTCTCATAGTCTTCAAACGCAGGAATACCATTATTTCTAGTCATGTATATGCACAACCATGTTCCCGCAACAACATGTGATCCTGTTGGATATGTGAACATATTATCATCTATCGTCGGTTGTGCAAGTTTCTTCTTTTCTCGTACACAACGTGCTAACCATTAATTTGATCTCTCATCATTCCCATGTGGTGCAACCAATGCAAAAACATGTCGTGGCAGTAGAAGATCTAAAAGATGGTCATAGTCAAGTGAACAATCCATTTCATCATTTATTACAAAGAGTGTGATAGATAAAGGATTTAGATAAGGTTAAACCCACATATCAACCCACTCACTTGACTCACACTGATCCCAATCACACTGAAGACACCTTAGACAAAACAAGCCAACTCTCGTGTCCAAATGGTCCATGTACTAGCATATGAGCCTCAAAATAAATGCATTTTTGAAGAATCTTTCACAGTTTTATAATCCAACCTATCTCCACTTGTGCCCAACTCAACCAACCAAAAGAATCTGTGCACCGTTGAATCAAGAGTCCCCGCTATGACAATGCTGAAGTACACTAATCAACATTAGAGCGAGCATCAAGGATTTCTGCACCTGAAGTCCTCAATTTCTCCTTAACTAGAGCTCTCTTTATACATGCACCTGCTCTAACATGCTCCCCTTTTTCCCGACTGACCTAAAAAAAAAACTCCAAATATGAGGTACACCTCTCTCTACATGCATTCTACATAACCAATTAAACATACGAGCATTTTTGAATTGACTTGTGCAATTATCTGACCAAATGAGATGCCTATCCATAGAAATATCATTTTCTCGCACCCACTTAAAATAATTTTCAAAGCAATGTTGGACATACTCGTGAGAGTGAGATCTATCATCGCTCATATAAAAATGGTATTCTCTGATTATCTTCCGGTCATCTTCTGTACTATCAGGGGAATGTCTATATGTTATTTTCACAAAAATAACAACATGAATAGAATTGTAATATTGATCTTGCAACTCATTTTGGAGCTGCAATTTATAGTTCTCTACAAAGTCAACGACCGATATAATAGTGCCATTCGGGAAAGTGTCCTTGCAAATCCTGAATTATTGATCCAACCAATGAGACCTATGACTATGCCTTACATACTTGTAAAAAATATTCTTCCTAAAATTTGAAATAAAATCAACTACATTGCATTCTTTTGTAACCAACTCACATCTAGAGCCTTCAACTCCACTTTTCAATGTATATTTAACGGTTTCATATACCTTTTTTGGACAATTGTCTTTCCAAAATCATGTTCGTAGCCCTCATGAAAACATGAAACAAACTTCACTAGCCCACTACACTCGGAGCACTCGTCATTTAAGAAATCTTGCCTATAAAAGAAACATCCATCATCTCTAGGACATAAAAAATGATCTAGCAAGTCTCTTGATGATTTTGGAAGAGCACTTGCACCACACTCCTCCAACATTTCACTAGTATGCAATGTAAAATGAATGGATCGTAACAATTCATGGTGCATTGAAAAACTCCACATGATATTTGCAACAAGTATTTTGAATCTTAACAGACACACAAAAAAAGGCTTGAATGGTTCAAAAGCTCTTTGTGATATTTGCAATGTTGGATGTGTCTCACAATTTTTTTTGAACAACATTGTTTGACTCACCTCCAAATAATTTTTTGGTTGTGGGGTGCGGTCTCGAATGCCAATTCTCAACTTCAAGACATCCTTCGCATTTTGTGACACTCTTGAGTTAGATTTCCAAAATAGTTGAATTTGATTCTTCACAACATCAGTAAGCTTCTTATCACAACATGAAAGTCTCCCACCATAATCCCATGTATCATTTTGAAGAGGATCATCAAGTCTTTCTCTTCTTGCAAGTGCTCTATCCAAAGTTTTATGATTCAAGTCAACACAAGTTTGTCTCATCAAACGAGCCTTTCTCAAATGATGACTTACTAAGGAGGTTGTAATGACCCTCCTAGAGGCTCTCTTTTCTTTTTCCTTGTTAGTCTTCCCAATGAAATTGAGAGCACTAAAAATATTTCTCACAATAATAGCATTCCTCTCTTTTTTCTTGTTCACACTAATCTTCAATTTGACTAGAATAGGTCTCATCTTCTGCATCTTTAACAACTGCACAAACATTAGACATTGCTCAACCAATGTCTTGTGGCTAAAAAAATGATCAAAATGTTTTGAAACCCACAACCAAACGGTTCTTTCTGATCCCTTGCCATCAAAATTGCTCATTATGTTCTCATCAATTTCAAGTAACTATTTTGTTGTTCTTGAAGGTCTCAAATTTGAAGTTTGTCATTCCTCCTCACAAGGGACTTCATTTCTCATATAATTTGGAGATGTGTAACATTGATTTGGTTCTTGTGCACCATTATCATTGTCAATTCCTTCATATTCGATAAGTGGATTATCATTGTCAATGTCCACACTTCCATTGTCCACATCTACATGTTCATTTTCAAATCCTACATATTTTCATTTTTAATCCCTACATTCTCATTTTCAATATTATTGTCATAAATCATTTCAAATTCATGTTCTTCTTCACTTGAAACCACATTTAAGGGTGGGCCTAGGCCCACATCTTCATTAATATTTAACATACCTTGTCTTTTCTTCCGATGGGCAACCTTATCCATTTCTCTATACACTTCAATCTCTTCATTTATGAGCTTCCTCTTCTGTTTATGCTTTCGACGACTACTACTCCCCATGGTGAGACCAAAAAGGTGATGCAAAAACCTTTGATAATAGAGAAATTCCAACAAAAAGGGTGAAATAAGTAATTTTTTGTCTTCCACAACTGCAATCCCATGATATTCTCTGCAAAAAAACATGGTTCTCGGACTGAGGGACCCAAAGAATCAATTTTTGCTTTTGGATGCCAGTAAAGCAAATTGGATATAAGATATTATCAGATATCCAATATTATCATATATTCGATATCTCCCGCTCAAATTTGGCTTCAACTTTTTCATTTCCATCCTATTTTGAATATTTATTTTACTTTTTCATTACTATTATAAATTTTATTTTTATAATATTAATATTATATTTTCATACTATTAATATTATATTTTAACAATATTAATATTAATATTATATAAATACTAATATCTCTCTCTCTCTCTCTCTCTCTCTCTCTCTCTCTCTCTCTCTCAAGTATTATTGTTATAATATAAATATTACTAAATATTTAATACTAATATTATACTATTATACAATAGAGAAATAATAAATAATAATATAATAATAATTAGATATATTTACACTTACAGACAGAAATAGATATATATTTACAAAGATAAATATACATATTTATAATTATATATATATATATATATATTTATTTAAATACCTATCTATAGATACTCTTTTATAATTTATCAGTTTTACGCAGGCATACTCAAATCACAACGCATAGTTTGATTCAGGAAAATATCGGATATTTATGATAGTCATCTAGAAGCTCTGAATCAATGCTTTTTAGATTTTGGACTGTTTTCCTATGGTTCCCCAATTTTCATACAGTCTTTAGCTAAGGTCTTCTAGTAGTTAGGCTCTCAACATAGATAATAGCTTATTGGGGTTATGGCAAGTTGTCATTAAAACTCCAGATAATTTGGATTCCCTTTCTTTCAGTCTCGAACTAGGTACCTAGGTTCTGGGAGTTTCCTTTTATATGTGTATGAGACTCACACGTTTTAGCATTGGATCTGGCTCTAGGTATTGACTCGATATCCTAGAAGTTTGGGATTAGGATTATCCTTTTGGCATATTCACCAACATTTTTTCTTGATAGGTTTTCCCTGGGAAACTTTCTGCGTCCGTCAGGGGTGAGGCATGTTATTTCATGATGGCTAACTGAAATATTTATAATTTTTACATATTTACATAAAAATACATACTATCAACACACACACACACACATATATATTGAAATGTTGTTACTAAAATATTAGAATTTCATTATATTAGTACTCTTTCTTCTCCCTTTGACTAAAAGTGCAAGAAATATTTAGGGGTTAATTAATGTGGAGAGCTGAAATCAATACAAAGAAATACATGACGACAGTATAGAGGCAGAAGTATTAGAGAACAATGGGATTCATTTTCGGACTCTAATTCATTCATCTATTTTTAAGTATATGTTTTCTAGTAATGCTTAGTCAAACAAATGTATGGAGAAAAGTATTTCATTTTAATCCTAATAATAACGTTCTAAAATGGATGGGATGCTCTAAATAAGTAGGTTCTAAATCTCAAATCAAGGATTACCAAACTGATAAATATCTTATTTATTAAGAGAGTTTGAAACTAACGATTATCAAAGTATTAGACATGTTTCCCCTAGTGTTTGTATGTGTAGGAAAAGACAAAGAACACCAAAGACAGGAATGGGAATTAAAGAATCAAAGACAAAGTTTCAACTCACAATCACAACCTTAGGGTCTCTTCAAGCCTATCCTGGGTATCTGATACCAAAATTTGTGATTCATAGAATTGGTATTACATCTTGTAACTTTATGAAGGAATGCCTTCATCTATTCTATAAATGAGGGAATGCCCTCTTAATAATTGTAATTCGTAATCTGGACCTAGAGTCCTGGACTAGACTGGAGGTTTTCTTCTCCATTCTTTTCTAGTAGTGCCCGCAGAGAATGGAGTCTTTTTGTAAAATTTGAAAAGTTTTAATATTATTATAATTTATGGGCCTCAGCCTTTTACCAATATATATATATATATGTATGTATATATATAATAATTTATAGAATACAATACTAATATAAATAATTATATAATACTAATGTTATTACCATCTAACATTAATATTAAAAAAAAGAAATTTATAATATATAATCTAAAAATCTAAAATCATAAAATTGAAAAGAGCATTGAAATTGAAATGTTGAATTTGGGCGGGATTTATCGCATATCCGATATTATCGGATATGCAAAATTATCGGATATCCGATAATATTAGATATACGATATTATTTTGGATATCTGATTAGGCTTGGTATTTGCTTGGGTTTTGGCTTTGCAATGCCAAACATGGATGGTCAACCCAAAAATACTTGTTCACCATATTTCCTATGATCTCCAGACTTCGACAATATAGCTGACGACCTTTTTTAACCCAAAATTGATGAAACAAAAATGATTTCTTAAAGAGATTATCAGCTTTCCATCAATATAATTGTTGTCAAATTTTGAGTTCAATGAGTAATAATTACTTATTTTCTAATTGAGTTATCTCTAAAGTTCTAATTGATAGACTGATTGAAAAACAACTATAACTTTCAAACGGTTTAACCTTTTTGAAATTTGAAAAATGCATCACATTCTATGCTTCGCCTCCTATAAGAAAAAAAAAGTTTGCAATTTTGTAAAGTTTAGAATTAGTTAAGGTGGTCAGACATGAGAGTTTTTTTATATTCTGAATAAGTTGTAGCAGGAAATTCATAATTATTTATTTATTTGGTAAAAATTTATATAAATATATGTGTCACATTCGGGCATGAGTCTACTACTTATATCTAGAATCTTGTGAAAATATATCATCATTTGATTATGATTAAGGTGGTCTAACATACATGTACTTTTTATCTTTTTCCTAAAATTTTCTTACTACTACATTGAAATCTAAAATATTGAGCAATTAGATTAATTTTTTTCAGACAAGGGCTAGTAGTTTAGAAACTACATGCAATTTCCTACAGATTCTGTTCTTACAACTTTTTCACATAATGGTTATAAGATGTTCAAATTTTTATGTCAAGTTGACTAACCCTGATTTTCTGATTTTTCATTGCCACTTAAGGCCATAGCTTGGTATACCATGATCCTGCACATACCCTCCTACTGAATTGTAGCGCTCCTGTGCTCTTACACCCCACTCGTAATTTGGCTCTGATAATCAATCGTTAAATCTTCTGTATTCTCACTCTTTTAGTTCATGCATATAAATCTTTGCGACCATTAATGCTCGTAGTGATCATAAATGTTATGAAATTTGAAATATCGTGTCAATGTAACATTGTTCATTGAAGAGACAAGGTAGAACTCTTCTTGATATGTTCTTTTCAGTTTGGCGCCATTCCTAAATATAGGCGTGTTTTTTTTATCATTTAAAATCCTATTATGTCCTTTAGATCTTAGATGCCTCTTGGATTTCCTTGTTCGCAGAAGAATTGGAAAGATTGCTCAGTGGTCTTATCGAGAACATGCATCCTTTTAAGAATCTCTTCTTTTCACTTTAATTTTGAAAATTTCAAAGAGACCAATATGAAGTCTCTCCTATATCGTTGTGACTTGGGCCATAGAAACATATATGGATGTTACTATTAGAGAACCTATCTCTTCGATGTTTATGAAACCCAACTTTATCACATTCTAAGTATTCAGTTGAATCATTAATAGCTTCGTGTTGCAAAAAATAATTTTCATGAGAGGAAGTGTGGAATCTTCCCTTGGACTCTACATGCATATTGACCTTCAGCTAGAGATATATACAGTTCTCCCAATGATAACCTGACCTTCATGACCATCGACATGACTTGAATGATAACTGAAAAGAAAAGAAGTCTCTCTGAAAATGGCAGTCTCTTCGGTACTATACCTTCTTATTTTTTATATATTTTGGGGTGACCCAATGAAGTTCCTTATGATGATATCTATTTTATTTACTTCACCGGCCGGACATGGATAGTTGGGGAGAATTGAAGAAGTTACTTCTATAATAGAATTCTTTGTGAGAGTGTTATCAGTATGTTTTATTGGGGAGACCAATAATTTATCTCTTCGATGTGTTTGAAATCTGCATATAATAAATAGCCTTCAATGAAAGATACACAAAGTTCCTTCGATGAAAAAGTAGTTCTCATCATTCTCAAAAAAGACATGAGTAATCTCTAGGAGAAGGATATCTCACTTCAAAATTGGTAGTCTCTCTGATACATTATGTCCATCAATTTATCCTTGAGCACTTTGGGGTGACTTAACAGAAATCATCACGATGTAAATAATCTCTTTATCAGGCTGACTTGCGTAGTCAAAGAGACCCGAGGAATTCATTTTGATGGTAAAAGTTTCTCCAATCTAAATCATCTATGTTATCATCAACTTGTTTGTCAGGGAAACCTATCTATTTTCTCTTCGATGCAAGTTCATTTCCTCTCAATGTTTTGATCGACAGTGTTCATTAGCGTGACTTGGGTTATCTATGTGACATTTAATTTTCTCCCTGACATATGAGGTCTCACCAAGGTATTGGCTAAATAGCCAATTAAAATGTAAAAAAAATAAAGGTCATTGGAAAAAAAACCAAGTGTCCCCTTGGTAAGATACTATGTTTTAGTTTGTTGTTTAGATGTTGTCGTCTCACCAATACCAATGTTGATCCGATAGACTCATCACCGGTTTCCCTGATCTTGATTGTATTGTTCATAACTATGATGATATCGAAGACCTAGACATAGTCTTTTTGATATCAGGATGACTTATAAAATCACTGTAAGATTGAAATACTCCCGCGATCCTTTTGGTCTCTCTGTTGGATTTTCTTTAGGAAGACATAATGAAAGTCTCCTTGAGAATCATTTTCTTCTTATATTTCTTGATCGCTATGACTTTATGAACTTCTTCTTGATATAATTATATCCTGACTGCCTCTGTATACCAGGGCCCACTTATTGAGGAGACTAATATGGTGTCCTACCGATATGGCTCTTGAGGTTCTTTTCTTCTTTGTGACTTTATGCGCATAGTACATTAAGTATATCTAGAACTAAGGAAATTGGTATCAATTAGAGGGCTATGTGATAGAAATTTAGAGAGATAGAAAAAAAGTGGGAATATTTGTATGATTTGAAAGTCAATATGGTAAAATATCTCTTTATTTTATGAGGCACTAACAAACGCTTCACCAAATGTCAATATATATGTTTTACCACTTCTAAAATGCTTGTTGGAAATATATGTTTGGTTGTCTATTGTCATTGACGTCAAATATTGTGTTCTAGAGGTGTTTGTGGTTGCTCAAACATTGTGTTTCGGAAGTCTGCTATTCTCCTATTCTTGGATAACTAAGTTTGTGTACTGAACCTATAAGACAGTGGAAGATAATTATGTGTCTTGTGATCATGTGAAGATGATGTTTATCAATGCTTCAGTGTTATACTCTTATATTCAGAATTTTGTGTGGTCTAGATGTTTGTGGTTTAATAAACAAAGAAATATAGTTTTGCAAATTGTAGTTAACAATTCTTCATTTGTACTTTCTGGAAGGTTTATGCTCCAGTCAGTTTTTAAGGTGTGCCAATTATTATGCACATGGATTTAGGTTTTGGTCTTGGTTGTGGCATTCTGTGATAATTTAAAATTTGTTCATAGTGTTTTGGAAACCATGTTATCTAGTGTTGCAATTATGTTTAGTTGTTGTTTTGGTCCAGAGATGTGGTATGACAACTTCTAACGTGGATTGTTAGTGTCTGCTTTGGTCTTTGACATGGCGCATGGATCTCATCGTAGCATGTGTGAGTTTGAATACAATTATCAGGCTAGGTGGTTCTTTGGCCAACTTGTTTCTACATGTTTGGGTTGGTTTTAGTTGTTTCAGTAATTGTGGATCTAACATTGGGCTATGTGTAGTGTATTCATGATCCCCCTCTCTCTTGGAGTGGATTGTACTTCTTGAATTAGGTTTGGGTTATGCATTTAATATTTATCTCTCATTTGGATGGGTTTGTTCTATATGGGACCTATGCATTTAATGTTTATCTAGATTATTCGGTTGGGTCCATTCTATGTTTTGGTCTGGATGCTTCTAGCATGGGACCTTATTACATTTTTTTATTGTCTTGTCCAACGGTTAACTTGAATTGTAGTATTCCTTTGGTTTGGCCGACCTTGTTGTAATCTTTAATGAACTATCTTGTATATAAGTATAGTCTATGCTTTGGAAAAAAATGTAAGGTTTGAAGCAAGTGAACAATGTGTGAACCAGTGAAGATCTATAGTAAACAAAGCAAAGTTTAGTGATAGTGGCAGAAGAAGGAAAGGTAGTAATAGTGTGTTGCTAAGGTTGATAGTGTGTAGGTCTGTTGAATTATCAAAAGATTCCCTCTTCATTCTTGTAGATATTTTCATGTTCCTTGTCCCTGAGACAGTGAGTCTTGGGTGCACAAGTTTGTTGTTGTATCTTGCTACTTTGATGGTAAGCCTCTGTTTGCAAGTTCAAAGTAGTGATATCCAATTTGTATTCATTGTTGTATATGGGTGTGTGCACCAAGTTGTGGAACAAAAAAGTGGCACACCTTTAAAAAAATTTCAAATTTTCAATAACCCAATCGGGTTATTGAAAATTTGAAATCATTCTAGGCTTGGTAAACCAAGCCTAGAATATATTATAAACAATTGTGTGCACCTCAAAACCCGATCGGGTTATGAGGAATTTCTCATAACCCGATCGGGTTATGAGACTCATTGATTTTCTAATAACCCGGTCGGGTTATGAGAAATATATCAAAAATAAAACTTTCCGTGGCTTAGGCCATTTTTTAACGCCTAAACCGCAGAGCAGAAGTGTGGAGGAGGGTAAACAATAGCAAAACCTAATCGTGCTTTGAATAAAACATGATCCGATCAAGATTTTCAACCAATGGCGCCCTGTAACAAAGGTAAGTTTGTTTATTTTTGTTTTTTTTGCAATTGTAATCAAATTAGGTTATTTTATTGAATTTTTGTATTCTTTTATTAATTTCATTCCAGATTCATCAAACAACCCAAAAAGATGAAAATGAAATGAAAGACCACCCCCCATAGAAGCACCATCATTGCCACCTGTAAACCCTCAACAACCCTCGCCACCCATAAACCCTCAACCATAATCTCCACCCATAAACCCTCCTCAAAATTCTCCTTCTCCGCAACCATCGCCACCCGTACGCCCTCCACATGTGTCGTTAGGTCATGTAGATGCATCACAAGAAGACCTTGTGCAACGCCTTAACCAAAATAGTGCACAAATTAATATATTGGTCAATAGGTTGAATGCTTCTGGTCTTCAGCATCGCTCTACCCTTGCCACTACATTAGAAAAAATGTCCAATAGTGCAAATGAAGTGTCTCAAGAGGTGACAAAATGGGGTTCATGGAGGGATAGGTGTCATACATTTTATGCCGATGGTTTATCCTATAAGGATGTGAAAATAAAAGGCATTGAAAAATATGATATATGTGCCCTTTTCACCGATCCTAATTCTAGCAATTCCCTAGAAGTTAATACAAAACGATTTCCTATACATTGGTGTGTTCATAGGGGGATGAAATTAGCTTTTTGGGATAGGTGGTACATGGTATTTGACCAACCACCTTGTAATAATAATGAGGCTCCTTTATATTTTTTGAGTAAGCTATACTGTGAGTTTATCATTGGCAAGAAGCCAAATGACTTTGACTTTCGTTTGTTCCAGGGTAGAGGGAGAGGCTCTGCGCAGGATAGACCTGGGGCACATAGGATTACCCGACCATAAGAGAGGAGGTGTACTGCGAGAAAACTGCTCATTCATTTTGTGGTCCCAATAGTGGTGAAGGAGTCTATAGATATATAGAATCTTCATGTAGCTGCATCATTGACTGATGTCATTATCTAGCATGGCACTCAGTTAGTTGGAGAGGATGGATTAGTGCCACCTCCATCTTCATCAGATGCGCCATTAGGATCATCCCATCCTGTGCTAGCTCCATCTCCATCAGATGCACCATTAGGATCATCTCATCTTGTGCGAGATCCATTATCATCAGATACATTTCCAGGGTCAGCCCAGCCCATTGAGCATATCTGCATCAGTTGTAATGGTATATGTGATGGGGTAGATAGCGAGGCGAGTGTGGATGGTTTGATATCCCATTTATGTGTACATTGTGGCAAAAGATGTCAGGCATCCACTACTAAGGATGTGGCCCTCACAGATGATCTATTGTCGATGGTGTATTGTTCATAGCCGACACATGTTTGTTTAAATTTTTGTTTTGACATGTTATTTTAATTAATTACCTAAATCTCTTAAAAGTAAATAAAGTTTTATGTATAGAAGAATCTAAATTGATACATGAATAATATGCATTGCAAGGTGTAGCTGGTGGTATAAGCACACCAAGGAGTGCTCATTATAGTATACGTAGATGGGTAGCTCAAACATCTGAGGTAATGTTTTATAAATATTCCTAAAATAGAATACTATGTTATTTTGAAAATATCATATCTTAATAATTTTTATGGTGGTAACTTAGTGTATGTTTTTTTGCTATTGCTTTATGGTCAAAGAATTTTTTCTAATGTAATTCAACTCAAGGAATTCACTTCCTTGTCTAGCCATCACGACTCAAATTGATTTGAACTCCCGCCCTCCATACTTGGACTCAATTCAACCAATGCTGAACTCATACATAGACTCATACCCCAACCAATCACTTATTGGCTTCTGAATCAACCTTGAACATCATTCAGAACATCCTACCATCGTTCTTTTACTCTTATTTCCTGTTCAAAATCATGAATACAATCTTTGATTGTTCATTGATTTTGATTATCCTAAATCCTTCAATACACCTCCATGGCCTTCTGAAGACTCCCAACATATATGATGCAAAGGTGGTGGTTGGTGACCTCATTGATCATGTCTGACAAAAATCCATCTCCTATTTGTAGCAACTTCTCACTTCCAAAGCCCCCTCAAGGACTCACCTTCTAGGCTACCCCAAGTGCTCCTAGTGCTTCCCAAATACCATATCTTCACTCACGACTTAAACCTTCATTTAAAATTCATAAATAATCTCCTTATGGCCTATCTACCATGTTCCATGAACCCATTAAGTCTGGCTAACCAATCCCTTACCCAAATCTCACATTCAGTCCTTAAAGCTAGTAGCCCACACCAGTCACTATTTTGTCCTTTTCTCCAACATTCCCCAAATAACTAAGGAAACTAAAACATGATTCAGATACCCTTTTGGGATCTTTAAATCCTCCCCAATATTTAGTATATACTCCTTTGGACCATACCCAAGATCCAATACTCATGTAACCTCCAAACTAAGCCTAATTCTCCTCATTTACAAAAAAACCCCTAACTCCAGTTACTCTCATGACTCCAAAGGCTGAAACAGTCCTTCTAGGGGTTAGGAAACAACATATTTTCAACTCTCCAAGGCTCTATCCTTTATCTGTGGCCTTAGCCACTAAACCCTCACTTCTAGGATCACACACCTAGGGTCTAATCAAAAGGACCTCTCCAATCCACTCCATGCCAAACCAACTGCATACACACTTCACTATAGATCCCCACATGTAGAATCCATCATAAAACCCCTTCATCCTTGAATAAATCCACCATCCTTCTCTAACAGTGCCTACAAATTTGTTAAAGAATAGTCTTGTGTGTGAAAGAAGAGTTCAAAATTTTATATTGTAATAATGGTTTGTAAAATTTGATTATAAACTTGTGATAATAGATCATTTGTGGAATTCAAGTG
>MU225678.1:1476769-1502214 GCA_018584345.1 Thuja plicata | reverse complement strand
TGGGGGGGGGGGGGGTATTTCATGTTGGTTCTATATGCTTCCTTGGTTCGATGGATTAAGTTGTATTTTTAGTTTTTGTTCCTATATACTAGCTGGATGTAGTGGCTGGTACATATGCATTTCGGTGAGTTGGATCATTTACCATATGGACACTCTTCTTTCATTCCTATTTTAGAGGCTTCAAACTTGATTTTTTTTCCATCTATATCTTTTAGTTTTTGATGTTTGTCATCCTGATTCGAGTAGTGTCATTTGACGGCTTTCATATAGATTACAATAGTTCTTTGACAGTGTTTGCAACTTCATGCTTCAGAGGTGTTCTACATGTTCTTCTTTTGATCAGCTCTTCACACTTTGGTGTTTTTGCCATCTGTATCTTCGATTTTTTATGTTTGCCTTGTTTGTCATCCTGATTCGAGCAGTGTCATTTTAGGGCACTCATACAGATTATAGTCTTCTCTACCTGATCTTTGTTCCTATTTTCTGGGGTTTTCCCTAGTTTGGAGGCTTCTTTAGTCCTTCACTAGGCTTCATCTTTTTTCGGAGAGGGGTTTTTCCCACTGGGTTTTCTCCTTTTCTCCTCTTTACCAAGATTTTTTTGTACTTGGGTATCTGATCAGGCCTTGTTGTTGGGACCCATTTTCTACTTTCAGTAGCTGTTTCTAGATTTTTGGCTTCTCCCTAAGTTTATCTTAAGGGGGGTGTTAGAGTTAAAAAGGTATTTTCACTTATTTGTTTTTGATTGGTAATATTTGATTTTTGTATTGATTTTGAAAAAGAGGTTACATACTGGCCAACAAAGGCATTTCCTTCCAAAATGAAAAAAACAACCTTGAATTCAAAGATTAACTACTAGGGATGGCTATGAAATAGAAAATACTAAAGCAGTTTGACATCTATTAACAGACATCTATAGACAAAAATGAGCAGACCACAAAAGAGACTAAGGTTCAATTATGGGAACCACTTTGTAGCGTCTTCTTTGGTAAAGTTCCCAAAAGCTCCATACTTGTCCATGAGTGCCCCAATTTGTATGCTATCAACAACTCCACCACTCGGACCAGCGGCCGGTTCTGATCTGGCCTGCCTAGCTGCGGAGGCCATTGCTACCCGCCTAGTGACTGACAGTTGTCGATGGACTAGAGGTCTTCCATCTTCATCCAGGGTCGTGGAGGAATTGATGGGTGTCCTCTTCCTTTCGCGAGCCATGAGTTCAGCCTCCACATTTTCCATCTCCACCTTATTCCTATCTAGTGCCGCTAGCAGATCCTTCCACCCACCCATTGCTCATGCCAGATGGGCGTCTTCTGGGCTATCCATCGACCAGAAAATGAGTGGTTGCAGACCTTGACTCCCTCTTCCCACCATTCGAAAAGGCACTTCACCCATACAGAGTCCCAACCCTACCTCTGTGTGCTCAATGATCTCCTCCACACCGCCGACCCACTTCACAACCATGCATTTCCTGATAACACTCCTCACTTCCTCCTTTAATTCCACACCCATCATAGCGAGAGCCACAAACAAGGATGAGATATCCAGATTTGTTCTTGGATGCCACCCTTTCTATAGAAAATGTTCTCCAAAGATTTCTCTGATGGCCGCCCAAAAGTCGTGTACCGCCCCTGTGAAGATATGGCTCAGCCTATTCAAAGTGATGGGGGTATCAAAGGTGGGAATTTTACCATTGGTAAACAAAGAGAAATTAGCCTCCATAGCTCTGATATTTCCACTTCGTCTCAAAGGATGTGGCCTTGCTTATGTCGCCCGTGTCTTTAACTTGCCGCCGAAGCCTCTTAAATTTGATGATGATTCCATCAACTTGTTGAGAAAATCATCATTTCTCTTACTCCCTGAAGTACGATCTCGACATTCACTTATCGTGAGATCTCAGGTTGGGGATTTCTATTAATTGCAAACTTGCACACACCCCATGGCAATATTCGAGGCTTAGTTTCTTGCACACCTGCCACATAGTTTGGTGGTGTGATGTTGCATTTCTCAGGTTTTGGGAATTCAGCCTCGATAATGATTTCACCCCTACATAGCTCCTAAGATTATTCCTCATTCATGAAGTCTTCGAAGATCTCAAATTTATCCTCAAGAGATCCATCTGCTCCCACATTTGAGGGTTTATCTGCCAAATTATTTGCCAATCTTAGCGCCTGTGAGGTTTTGAAATATTTGAACTCTACCAGCATGCTCCTAATTCTTCTGATATGCTTATTCAGATACCATGTATCCATTTGGCCCTTATTAACTCCATTTACGACTAGGAGAGAGTCACCTTCCAAGTGAACTTTCCTAAACTGGAGTCTTCTTGCCATGAGGACAGCTTCAACTGCAGCTAGGCATTCTGCCTCATTATTTGTACCATCTCGTAACCTTTTGGCACCTAAGGCCAGGATCTCACCCTTGTCATTCCGAGCTATGTATCCTACTCCAGATATGTGAGGATTTCCTCGTGAGGCACCGTCAAAATTAATCTTGATCCATCCGAGGGATGGTGGTTGCCAATTGTTTCTATGCTCTCCCTCTTCCCTAGAAAGAGGTTGAGCCCTCACACACCCATTAATGGGCGTGTACTTCACCCATGGCCATTGACACTGCACTAACATGTCAGCTTTAGTGAAAGGGGTCTTACTGGCATTGGTTTGTGTTCCTGCATTGGACACCAATTCTGAGATTGCTATTTCAAAACTTGCAAGAAAACTATCAACTGTTTTAGCTTTCTCTGAGAAAATTCTCTTGTTTCTCTCGTTCCAAATTAGCCAAAGTGTGCTAGAAGGGAGGACATGCCATATTGCTTCCAGTGAGGATAGACCCTTTGGGTTTGGCCATAAGGTAAGCCATCTACCCAGTTTATCAGGTAGGGGCCCTTCCCAGTTCAGTTTCCCTAGACCAAATCTCCACACCTTTTGTGCAAATTTACAGGTTAGGAAGAGGTGGTCCACTATCTCCTCTTCTTTTTTGCATAGGACACACCTGAAGGGCCCAGCAAATTCTAAATGCCTTAACTGATCCCTGATGAGTGCTCTCCCATTCCCTACCAGCCAAGCGAAAGCCGCTGCTTTTAGTAGACAGTCTTTTCTCCAACAAATCTTTTCTTCCCACTCCACTCTTTGACTCTCATCTTCTAGCAAGGTATGGCCAATCTTTACAGAGTACTGGCCACTTTTAATGCCTACCTAGACCACTTCATCCGGATCCTTCGAAGCTATGACCACTCTATTGTTTGGAATATCCTTCAAGGTCTCTTGATGTTCCACCGAAAGTCCCAGCTCTAGAGTCTCCTTCCATCTAAGTTCCTAACTAAGGGCAAAAGAAGTTAGATCTAAAAAATCTCTTACCTTTGTACCCCATGCTTGTTCGGTGGCTAGTATGATCTGGGGCGATACACCATGGTTCAAAGCCGGTTGCCCATCCCAAGAGTCTTGCCAGAAAGAGGCTTTCCGCCATCCCCAATTTGCCAAGACAGGTGGTCTGTAATTACTAGTCTGTAACTCAATAGAAAGTTCCATAGTGCCGAGCCTCTGGGAGGGTTATTGATAGTAAGGATTCTTGTTTGATCCTCACAGTCCAGATATTTGGCTTGTAACACTTTCACCCATCTCTGCTCTGGTTTGCGATACATTTGCCAAACCAGTTTGCCCCCCATCACTTCATTAATCAATTTCCAATTTCTAATTCCAACACCTCCCCCACCTCTTTTTTAACAGACTTTGTCCCAAGCCATCAAGGGAATTTTGTCCTGCTCATTTGCGTCGTTCCAAAGAAATTTATGTATTTTTTGTTGTATGCATTTAATTGTTTTAGTTGGTATCTTGAAACAAGCCATTGGAAAGATATGCATTGCTGAGATTACTATTTTGAGTAATAAAATGCGCCCAGCCAAAGTGAGCCACTTACTCTTCCACCTGTCCATCTTAGCATGACATCTGTCAACCAAATCAGACCATAGTTCTATTTTATTTGCACCAGCGAAAACAGGGGTGCCCAAAAATTTCCCAGGGAGTCTGCCAATCTTAACTCTGAGAGCTCTTGCAATATCCTTCTGCGTGCCAGCTTCTGTCCCAAAGGAAAACACTGCAGATTTCTACCAGTTGACATTTGTCCTGATGCTAGACTGTAGGAATCTAAGACCTTTTTCATAACCATGGATTCCTGCATTGAGGCCACCCTGAAAAGGCAGGTATCATCCGCAAACTGTGAATTTCATATAGCTTTCATTCTGCGCGCAATCTCAATGCCTTTCCACATACCTTGTGTTTTTTTCCTTGAAATCTCTCTCCCAAGCACTTCGGCTAGAATAATGAATAGGAAGGGTGAGATTGGGTCACCTTGACGGATTCCCCGTTTCATTTCAAAGAAACCTTGGGGGCTGTCATTGATTAAAATTGAAGCTCTGTAAGATCCTATCATTCCTTTTATCCACTGAACCCAAGTTTCATCGAAACCAAATCTCCTTAGAATCTCAATAAGGAAACCTCTATCCACTCGGTCATACGCCTTTTTAATATCCAGTTTTAATAGCATATGTCATTGTCCACTATTTTTGGCCAAATGGATTGCTTCATGGGCGATTATGATTCCATCCACAATGTTCTGATTAGGAGTGAAACCACTCTGCTCCCAAGATATCAAACTCTCTAAAACTGTCTTTAGACGGTTTGCGGCAACCTTGGTGATTATTTTATAGATCGTGTTGCAGAGGGAAATGGGTCGAAAGTCCTCAAAGGTACTGGGGTTTTCTGACTTGGGAATTATGGTCACCATCGTGTTATTAAAATCCTTAAGAATGAAACCTTTTGAGCTTAATTCGTCGACCATAGCCAACAACTCTGGTCCAAGCATCTCCTAGAATTTTTGGTAGAAGAAATCTTGGAATCTGTTAGGCCTCGGTGCCCTATCCCCTCCCATACCAAAGATCGCCGCCTTTAGTTCGGATAGCTTCACTGGGGCAGTAAGCTTTTGATTATCCTCCAGCTTAACCAAACCCAGGATAAGTTGGAGGAGTTCTCTTTGAGCACGATCATCGTTGGCCCCTTCTTCCCCCCATAGGTTGGAGAAGAAATTAACCGCCTCTCTATTGATGTCTTCACTCTCCTCTGTCATGTTGCCATTTTCTGCTTTGATAGCCACAATTCTATTTACACTCCTTTTAATTTTAACCGAACTGTGAAAGAACTTTGTGTTTCTGTCCCCTGCTTGTAGCCAGCTTTCCTGCAATTTCTGTTTCCAAAAAACTTCCTCACACTGTAGAATTTCACTGTATCTACACAGAAGATCTTTTTTAGTAAGGAAATCAACTTCATCCATACCTTCGTCTAGTACTTTGGAATTTAAAGCCTCCAACCGTCCCTCTAATCTAAGTTTTTCTGCAAAGATATCGCCAAAATGTGTCCTGTTCCATGTTTTCATTTGCTGCTTTATAAACCCCAATTTCTTCCAGAATTTAAAAGTCAAGTTCCCATATTCAAGTGGTTCCGATGACCACCAATGCGAGACCAGCTCCTTGAATCCTAGCTCTCTTAGCCACATTTTCTCCATCTTCAAAGGGTTCCTAGGAGGTGTACCATCCTTATGGAACTGTAGTGAAACTGGGAAATGGCCCGATCCAGACAATCCCAAGATTTGAGCCTCAAATACAAAGGGAAGAGCATTCCAGTTTCCTACCAAGAAAAATCTATCCAGCTTTTCTTCTATGTTAGAGAAACCGGCTCGCCTATTAGTCCATGTATAGTTCCCTCCTCCCACAGTCACTTCCCATAGACCGTTATTCACTACAAAATTTTGGAAGTCGGTCTGAACCCTACTAAGTCTACCTCTACGTCCCCTCTTGTTCGAGTGCACAAGGGTAGCATTAAAATCCCCGACAATGATTGCCACTCGCTGTCCAAGGTCGTTAAGGGCTAGTGCAATTTCTTCCCAAACCTGACATTTATCTTCTGATTTGGTCGGGCGGCCATAAACATTGAATAAAAAAATTGAGACATTAATTATAGAGGAACTCACCTTGGCCAATTGCAAATATCTTGCCTTGGCGACATCTTCCACCTTTACCAATCTGGGATTCCAAATGATCTCCAAGCCTCCAGAGGCCCCAACCGCATCGACAAAAAAACTAGACCACTTTGTCTTACTCCAAACACCTTTGCTGCATTTTCACTATCTAACTTAGTCTCCTGGATACATACTAAATCAGGTTTTTCTTGATCAAACCCTCATTTGATCAACTGCCTCTTGTCAGGGGCATTGCAGCCGCTGACATTCTAGGTAAGGAACTTCATGGCTGCCCAGAAGGGAAAAGGTCCCTTCCGAATCGAAGCTTAGTTTTCCCCTTGGTGTTTCATACATCCATTAGTAACTGCTGGTTTGATTTCCTCCCCCTTGCTTTCTAGATTCCTAAGTTGGCTTTAGTCCTTTGCAACTTTGTTTGCTTGATCGTATGGGGCTCCTTGATTCTGACTTCCTCCTTGATTCCTAGTAGGTCTTCTGATTGAGCATCACTGAGCATGGTCTCCATATCTGACTCTGGGCTTCCTAACCCCTGTTTCAATGGGGACCTGTGTATGTCTTTGAATCCATCGCAAGGTTCCTCTTGGCTGATATTGAGTGCCTCATTCTCCAAGGGACTATCCTTCTCCGTCACTGGTACGAGATCTAGGTTCGACATTGGTGAAAGGCCTATTGGTTGGGCGTCCTCAGCTGCAAGGGTGAATGTGCCCATCTCTGGTAGGGTTGTCTCTGTCTCCAACCCAAGAGGTTAACTAGCCACATTTACCTCCCCCTGGCTAACCGTTACAAACCATTTTTTCACTTGGGTCCCTTCAGAAGATGTAGGAATGTGGACCTCTTGTTGCTTTTCAGTGAGAGGAGCCGATAGATTTTTTGGATTCAGATTAAGGCGAGCCAGGATATTCTCCAGAGTATTAACTTCTTTTCCCTTCCCTTTCTTCCCAACTAAACATTCTTCTACCTTGTGCCCCCATTCTTTGCATTCTTTGCATTTTTCCAAGGTTTCTTTCACCTCTATTTCTTGCCACCAGTATCCTTCAGCTGTGCGAACCTCCACTACGTGCGACAAGAGTGGATGGGGTTTCCACAGGATGTAAATCCTAGCATACATGCAAAAATCCATTTTGTCCACCGCTTCATCAACTTTTATGAATTTTTCCAGTCTGTCTCCAATCATTTTGAAGAAGTCGGCGTGCCAGTATTCATGTGGTAAGTTATAAAGTCAAATCCAGATTGGGACTTCCTCAATGGAAGCATGTTTAGGGTTGCAGTTTGGAGTTCAGTCTTTTATGTAAAAGCCAATCCCTCCCATCATGAATGGTCTATTAAACATGATTCTGTTTTTCTCCAACTCTGTATCTGCTATGATAAAAAAGAAACCATTCGATAGGGTTTTCACTTCAAAGAGGGGGCCCCATTCGGCCGTCACCCAGTTTCTGATCTTGGGGTATGTCGGCCATCCTCCTCCCCATTTCATGAAAAAGGCACAAGCCCTCAACATTTGAACTAAATTTTTCCAAGTTTCTGACTCTACTCGAACACTGATAGTCTGATTGTCTGTAGTTCCCAGTTTTTCTTTGGTGATAGGCTTAGGTTGAGGCCGCGTATCCTCCTTTGGGCGCCATATTTGATCTGTCGATTTCTACACCCCATCTTTGTGGCCAGAGGAAAAATGCGTAACACCCCATTTATTTTGCGAGCCCTGCTGAGACCTCTCCCTACCGATTCTATTTGTGCCTCCGTTGTCAGGGATTGCTCGCCTGGCCGGTGGGAACCAGGGCCTTTGTGGGCCACACCTGTCGAAGGCACTCTCCTTCCTACAACTTGCCTGGTTTGAAACCCTAGGTCTTCCCTCCTCCATCGCTCCATTCATTCCTTTAACTTGTTCTCCCTTATGGTATTTTCACTTATTAATTAAATCATTATTGATTTAATTATTAAGTCACCTTTCACTTATTAATTAAATTATTATTGATTTAATTATTAAGTCACTTTTTATCTCTATTTCACTTAAGCTAAACTTTAGACATACAATAATTAATAATTTTTTTTTTTTTGATAGGTAATATTTTGATTTTATTGATAAGAGGAAGAATTAAATTATTGTTGATTTAATTATTAAGTCACTTTTTATCTCTATTTCACTTAAGCTAAACTTTAGGCATGCAATAATTAATTCTTTTATTAATTATTCATGCAACCTAGGTTTCTCCACCCTTCTTAGGGTTTTGATCTCCTTTATTAGGATTGATCACTTTGTAATTATTTGAATCTCTCTTGGGAATTCCTTCAATTCCTTCTCTGGATGATATTTCATATTTCTTGGACATTCTGAGTTGTGTCTCCATTCTTTGCTTTGTGACAGGTTATTTTGCTGCAGGTGATCTTGGCTCATGAATTCGATGAATCCTAATAGTAGCCACCCAAGGTCTATGCGCTTCATGAAAGCACAAGAGAGATCAACTATGAAAGATTTGTGTTATCATATCAAATGATACAAATGACATGTTATAATGAGTTGAATTGAATTATAAAGGAGAGATTTTAGCTATATTGGCCAAGGTGAACATAGGAATGCATAAGATTATGGCATGTGCTTAATCTTATGACTTCAAACATAAAATGATAACTATCATGTGTGTATCGTAAGTGAACTTGAGTAACATGTGTGAAGAGGACCTAGATGCTTGACTAGCTAGATAAAACATCCTTTTAAACTAACATATAGTTATAATAATTTATATATAATATTACAAGTTCTTATATATTTATGCACGAGTCTTACAAGTAGACTAATTATTGACTATATAATACAAAAATGTCACAAAACTAGATCATATGAGCACATGTACTAAACCAAACACTAAATTTACATGCCTAAATTGACTATATACTAGCACTTGCACCTTTTAGGGGTGCAATGGTTAAGCCGATAATGAAACATATATCAAATGTTGATATTGTGATATATTTACGGAATCTCTCTCTCTCTCTCTCTCTCTCTCTCTCTCTCTCTCTCTCTCTCTCACACACACACACACNCACTCTCTCTCTCTCTCTCTCTCTCTCTCTCTCTCTCTCTCTCTCTCTCTCACACACACACACACACACACACACACACACACACTCACACACACACACACACACACACACACACACACACACACACAATAATAATGTATTAATATTCCAACCTTAAAATAATAATGTATTAATAGATCTAATACATTATATTATCAATTTTCAATTTTTAGTATATAAGATATACTTTATTGTACATTAGATTTTTATATAATATATAAGATTATAATTTGATTATATTAAAATCACATAATCTATAAATATTATATTGTTTATATTTTAATTTTTTTTAAATCTAATATATCATGCTATTAAAAAATATATATAATATTATAGTTTGATTATATAATTACAGTATACTATTAAAGTTTTATGTTAATATTATGTTATACATTATATAATATATATAATAATGAATAGATATTAAATATGTTATATATTATGGTGTTCAATTTTAAAATTCTTAAAATGTTATATATTATATATTATGATATTAAGTTTCAAACCAATTTAAGTGACATGATAACATATATTATATATTATGATATTAAGTTTCAAACGAATTTAAGCGACATTATAACATATATTATATATTATGATATTAAGTTTCAAACCAATTTAATCAATATTTCCCATGGTGGACAGTTCAATATTTGGAAAAAGTATTATCTTTCATAAATTTTGACAACACTATTAGAACATGTACTAAGCTACACTATCTTGATATGCTATCTAATTTTATTTATTTATAGTTTTACAATTATTTAACATATTCAAATATTAATTCTATTTCAATTTTAAATTATTTATCATTTTTTTTATTAAATTAAGCTAAAGTATTTTATATAGAAAATGAATCTTTCATTCAATTTTTTTTAAATTTCTTTTTTTTCAAAAGTTACATATGCTTTTCTTGTCATCTAAATTAGCATAATTATATTTTAAAGAAGAGAGATATCAAAAAAAAATTAATGCTTATTGTAGTTGAACCTAAACTCTAAAACACATTTATGTAAATATAAATTTAAATCATAAAAATTAATTTGAATTCAAATTGAAGTGACAATATGTAACTAATTTGGGTGAAAAAGAAGATATCAATATATAGAACAAATTAAAAAGAATAATTTTTTTTTAAGGTGAAAACACACTTTATATGTTTGGGCTTTAGCACAATTGTAAATATTTATCTCTGAAACATCAACATAGCTAATATAGATGCATGATTTTCCTTTGTTTCTTTTCTTAGTGTTGAGTTTATCCTTATTAATAACTAATATAATATCACGTTCATTTTCATCTTTTTTTTTTCAAGTGCTTTAATTTCCAGAACAAACACATGGGCATTCGGTCAAACAAATGTTCAGATTCTGTTATTTGTCTTCAACTGTAATTTGGACAAACATTTAGCTTGCTACCAGCAATCTCTACTCTTTGGTTTGACCTTATGAATGTTTGTTTTACCATTGCTTGCCCAAAGTTTTTCTAAAAGAGTGACCATGTCCTCCTGCGACAATCGCTCTGGGGCATAAAATTGTGTAAACCTGTTTAAATCAAATGATGGAGAAGGAATATTATCTGTGACCTCAGATGCGAGAGATATCCTTCCGTTTCTTCAGCCGCCAATTTCAGCATTCTTTTCTTTTCAAACAGATGACTTGTAATGCAGTGGATATATGATCTATGTGATTCTAATTTCAACAATGTCGAAGTATGTAAGATGAGTGGAAGAAACTTAAAACTATCATAATTATATATTTTTATGCAGATATTTTCTGACAACTGTTTGACAGAATGCCTCAAATAAATGTGGCGAATGGGTTTTTCATTAACCCACTTCCTCCTTCGATATGTACAACAATTACAAATCTAATTTAGCATCTAGATAATTTATTTCAATGAATTCATTCTATGCATAGGCGTACATTCAATGGTACTTTCCTTGAGGCAAGTTTTCTTTATGTATATAACCAAAGAACTTACATGACTCTCCTGTGCAGATGTATTTGCACACATTTCAGTTTAGTTAGCTGCAATAGTAGTATTCCACAATAAAGCCCTCTCTTTCATTGTGCTTTGATCGACGACCATCTCTTCTTATAGAGAAAGCCCATCTTGGTGTTAGCAGAGAGAGTGCTATATCAGGTCATGGTTTCTGCCTGTTTGAGGTTTTCTCAAACCTTTTAAACAAATCCATTTTAACCATTATATTTAAATTGTTGATAAATGACACTACCCTGTTCTATTTTAGACATTCTGTCAAACAGTTCGCGTGTCTTGTCTGTTGTTTTACATTTTGTATAGATGTATTCGAGAGCATTTCCAACTACATGTTTAATGGGAATAAACATGTTTTGTATAGAGTAGCTTTCACAAGTAGAGAGGGTGGTGTAGATATTGAGTAAAACATAATTGGGTTAGACACTAAAACCCGGAGCTTGCTACTCTCACCTATGCGTCTGGTATCCTTGCCTTCTCCCAGCGGATTCGAATCATGGGGTGGACCAACAGCAGAGCTAACTTTGATGCTCAAGCAAACCCGCCATGTAGGAAGCATCAACAAGGACGGCTAGAAGTTTTCAGGGAGCTCATAGTTGAAATAAGTCATAAGCCACCGAAGTAGGCTCCTAATTTGCCTAAGGCAAGCATAAACAGGTTTGAAGCGAGGCCGTTTTCTTTCTCATAGAAGGTTCCTCCTCACCCTTGCGCCAATACTTCCCCTGCCTAAACAAATCCTTTATATTCTGAGAAACGTTTGATCAAAAACTTAATGGATTATAGTAGCATTTAAAATATAAACATTTGGAAAAGCACAATACAATTTATTTCTACAGACCAAGATGTATTCGCATTATGATCAAGAGGAATTACAAGCGTTTGGAAATCACAAACACCGAGGGTTTCAAGAAAACCTGTCGCACAGCTTGCAGAAAGCGGTTTGAGCCTCCGAAATGGTACAGATTGCTTACAGGGTTTCAAGAAACCCTGTCGCACAGCTTGCAGAAAATGACCTGAGCCTCTCAAATGGTACAGAAAACAACCCGAGCCTCTGAAACCAGTGCTATTATGCTACAAATAGTTGCAGGCGTAAGTGGTGGGAGAATTGGAGCCGAGGTAGAAAGACACAATCGCAGAGGAGTAAACTGCTCGAAAGATTTGAAATTGTATAGAAACATCGGCGACCATCTTCTATGATGTTCGCTTGCATGTTCTTATCGCTTGCGTGTTCCATGAGAATGGCACTATGCCACGTTTTGCATGTTCCAGAGAATGGATTTTACCGTTACAAAGCTTCGCCGAATTTTTTTCTTTTCAACGGTTTTAGATTTTTCATTATTAAAATATGCCTGCTAAGAAAGCTTGTGCTATGACAACGTCTGCCAACTGTGATTCCACCTCACCAATTTGCATCTGCTCTTGATAATAGAGACATGATTTCTGGGCACCGGTGGCTTGTTTACCGGCGCAAGACGATGCCGGATTATCAGAACAATCCGGCGTAAGTCTCCGCCATAATAAGCCTATCGGCTTAAATATAAATATGTCAAATTTGTGACTAAATTGACTATATAATATAAATATGTCAAAGTTGTGAACCCTATATAACTACAAACACTAAATTTTAATAGAAAGATATTAATTTATTGAGAGAGAGTGACATTCGTATGTTGATTTGTTAAAAAATACCAAACAAACAAGGCTAAAATTTTCATTAGTGACAAGGGAAGGCCGAAACTTCTGTTTGTTGGAATGAAATAGAATTAAAATTTTAGCCGACCTTGACTGAATGTATAATTTTGAAGTAGGGCGTGGACTGAACTACGGTTAATGTTTGACCTAATTTGCAGAAGAGAGGCATGTGGTGATGGGAAAGCCTGTCTATCAAATGCAGAGATTAGAACAACGGGCTTACAGTCAGCTTAACATTTTCTATTCCAAACAACAGTCAGCTTAACATTTTTCTATTCCAAACATTTGCTGATGGCCAAGGATTACAGTAAATTCTATTAAGTTTTTCTTAATAGAGCTCTTTTTTTGAGTTTGGACAAATAGTGGACAAAAACAGAATGAATATTATAGCACATGACAACACTTGTTACAAGAGACACACATTACACAATGTAGCAAGTCAATCAAATCAATAAGACATACACAGTAAGAGTACTCATGATATCCAATTCCATAGTCGTAATCAGTATTGTTGTCACTCCTACATAATTTGTATGCAATTACAAATAGGCTGAGTGAATCATCATTTACTTGTTTCATTGTGTGGACAATGAAAATAGATTGTCCCTTATTAAAAATACAATATTTGTATACAAAAGTTTCATATATGTTGTGGGATACATAAGCGAAAAACAAATTCATTTGGAGGTACTGAAAATATTCTTGAATCATTCTATCGAACATCACTGGAAGAGTTTTCAATATTTCATCGCATTTCTGATGAAGAGAATAATGAACTGGGAACTCTCTGCAGATTTCAGCATCTTCTCAATTCTGATCTGCAAACAGAGCAATAAGAGAAATCAAAGTGAACAGGGTTATATGACGGTCTTCAAAAAAAAAATGCAGGAAATCAAGTAGCAAATTTGATAAAGGATCTGAAACAGGCCAATTGACAGCTCATTTTTGGATGAAGGAAATGTGATTGCATCACAATTGTGATGTGAGATATGGACCATAAAATAACTTTAGTTACGGAAATTAGTCATAAAATAGATTAAACATGTAATAAATTTGCATCAAGGGTGAAAACTATACAAATCAGTGGAATTAAAGCATGTGATTGGCCAACATGTTCATGAATTATAACTCTACTAGCTTGTTGTAGATCTTATTGTATGGATATCATCACATGGAAAAACTTTGGAGTATATAGTCAGTGTTATGACCTAACAAATTCCATAATTGTGATGGGCTTATTTCAATGATCATACATAGATTTTTTATTCTTCAATGTCGAGGTTTCAAATCCACGCTGACAATACTTGAACAGTCCTTATATATGTTTGTCTCAATCATTTTTGCTTCTATGCCTCTAAACTTTATTTTATTGTGGCTGTAACAGATCATGCTTTCAACAGTATGGATTGGCATTATTGGGTGGTTCTATGGGTGTTATAATACTTGCCTCATGCTTGGTAATTTACTGGTATTGGTGGAGACAAAAACAAGAAGCGTTTGTAAACTATAAGACTGTAGATACCATAAATCATGAAGAAGAGCTTCAAAAACTTTGATTTGTATAATATCTCAGAAGCTCCCTTTTATGTGGAGTTACCAAATATCTTCATCATGTTCTCTATGATAAAAGGTCTCAATTATCAGAGGATTTGTAAAATTTTATTTGTAGTTGACACATTCATTTTCGCTAAGTATATCCTTTCTTTTCTACTTGTAACATACTACTGTAATTTTGTCATTTTGGTTTATATCTGATTAGTTCATGGAAAAATACTACTTTATACTGTACTGCACCCTTTAATTTCTAGCAGCAGTCCATTCAACATTTCTCTTAAGCAGAATTGATCTTCTGGTATTTGAATGCCTGACTACTAACAGAAAATTGCACACTATGCAATAGATATGCTCTATATGTATAATTGTAGTGTGAGAAAGAAATAAAAACACAAAGTTTTATTCAGAGCTTTGGCAGGAAAGACACAATTTTATTTCCCAATAATGATAATCCAATAGAAAATCTGCTACAAAAAATTATAGATCAGAGTTGTTACACATCAGCCAAGGATACCTCAAACTTTTTTTTTTAAATTCAACAAAAACATCAGCTTAAAAAACCATATGACAAATAATTTTATATATTGATTTTTGCGCTAGCACTTGAAAAAAAAAACCTCTATGAATTTGCTGCAAGTTTGTTCTTTTTCTAACAAGAAAAGTAACGAATAAAAATCAATTACAAAATAGAAGGAAGCTATTTGACTTGCACATCTAGCAATATCATCTATGAATGAAACAACGTATAGATTTTTATCTATGCATGGAACATGACACAGGCCTAAACAACTGAGAATGAATCAACTCCGATGTATTACTTGTCTTCCATTTTTACTTGAGTGAAGTCTCTTTTTAATGATTATTTCAAAGTATGCAAGCCTTGAACGCCTCTTTGTTCTCTGCATGTGCCTTTGGAAGACCACGCACCATCTTCTATTGATGAAGAAGATGCAAACTTCCAAATTTCGATGTCCAAATCTTGCATGCTATAAACCAACTTGCATCTTCAATTGTGGCCAAGGAAAATCTTGTACTCAAGATGTTAATTTTTGAATTAAGCATTTTAATCTTAGTCTAAAAGGATTTGCCAATTAGTTTGCTGCCCTGATTCTTATTATATATAAAACATTTCCCATTGTCAAAAACAAGCTGGATGCTGCTTATATGAGATAGTCTACGCTCATCAAATTATGCTTCATGTTTGGAGCAAGATAAACATATCCAATGCATCTACATCTATTTTACTCTCAAACCATACGAATGCTTCAATTCACTTGGAATCTAAGGGGAGTAAACCACTGAAATCTTTGAGTAATCATTGAGTTGATGGAGCCACCAACTTGGCGAATTGAACAAACTGGTTGAACAGAAATATTTGTTGTTCTTTAAAAACCTTTGTAATTTCATTTTTTATTACTATGCATACTTGATCAATATGGGAATGCCTAGATTGACTTGGAATCTGAGAGGACTAAACTGCCTAAATCTTTACTTGACAATTGAGTTGACCGATCCACCATTACAAAAATGCAGTTGTATTAGATAAGGGAGATCAGGTAGATCAAGACATAGTTAAAGAAAGTGATGGTAGCAGAAATTCGAATGAGGAAGCAAACAGAATGGGCTTGACCTTGAGAGAAATTCCATGGTTAAGCACATTTGACTTGAAGTAATGCAAGGATGAATAACCTCCCAAGAAGGTCTAAAGGTCTAATGGTTACCAATGTGAACCAGCCTCATTAAATATGTGTTGATAAAGACTAAATCAAAATTATATAGTTAAATATTGATTAAAAAAAGTATAATTTGATATGCTACCAAACTTACCACCTAAGGTTAATGAATAAGTAAGGGATCTTTATAATGAATTCTCCGAAGGAGATAGGTTTTCATGATATATGGATAACGAATTTCATTCAAAACTGTGGAATTGAATTCTCATATTAATACCCTAACATTGTAATAACATAATTTTCCAGTTGATTTTCGTTATCTACACACTATGCTTTCTAATTAGTTATACGGGGTTTTAATACATTTTGTGTAGGGTATATATGCAGTGGAGATCAGGATTTGGTGATTCCTGTAACAAGGACATTCATAACCAATCTTGCTTTTGTGTGGGGTATATATGTAGTGGAGATTAGGATTCGGTGATTCCTCTAACAGGGTCAAGGACATTGATAACCAATCTTGCTTCAGATATGCAGCTGAGCACAATGGTTTTTTAGAGTGTCCGGTTTGAAGGGAAGAAGGTAAATTTCTGCTATATCGATGTGCAACTGACACTTTCCATACATGCGCACCAGAACAATTGATTGCACACCATGACAAGGGCAAAAACTTATTCTCGTTAAAATATCAGCCAATCCTGAATTGCTATTCATGGAGACCACCTAGTAATGTGTACAAGTTTGTGTGCTTCGATTGAGCTACTTCTTAGCCGCATGGGAGTCAGAAATTTCAGAGACATCATTTGGTTGGGCAACTAAAGGTGAATGACAGTCAAATTGTCACAATCATTGAGCACTTTTATGTTGCTCGTCAGATGTTAGCTATATTTGGTTGGGGTACTCTTATGTCAGATGGGCATTGTGATAGTGGTATTTCCCTAGCAGAGTTTCATGCACGTCGAGAAGCTATTGGAATAATGAAACATAATTACCGGCAACTACTTGCGGGCAGGGACTATCTTCTCGAGTGGGGTTGCATTTGCTATGATGCACTGAAGGGGAAAGAAGAGAAGGTTGACGAGCTCACTCATGAGATTGAGGTGACTGGACTCATTGGAGAGCACCCAGTTGGTCCTTCAAGAGTCACAGTCACAATTTGCGGAGCTTACCATGGACTTGAGTCGGGCATAGTGTTCACCAGCTACAGATATAGTTCAGCTTCCTGCAGTAGCAGTTGGTGATGATTTGACATCCACGGCTTGTAGTGAGGATGTGGCTATATCCATTCCTGATACAGGTGCGATAGTCTCAGCTCGGATGAGTACTCTAGTTGAGAGCAGTAGAGAACCAGCCACCGCACAGCCACCGCACAGGAACTAGGTGTTCAAACATCCATAAGGTTACCGCCTAAGAATGTGTATCCCCCCACAATGTGAATGTCGATAAAAAATAAAACCCCACAAAACAAAATCCGATCCCCTAGACAAATCAGATCCCAAATCTAAATTCCCAGCTCCTCCCACACACAGATGTCAGCCATTCAGAGGTATCTCAGACAAATGTCTGCTTACTCTGTGGAATTCTTGCATTTCTTCATAATCGATTTCCACAAGCAACTCGGTATGACCAATAAAAATATGTATTCAAAAAATGGTATAGAAAGATTCTGCAAATTTGTATCTGCTAGAAACACATAACTGGATTGGGTCTCTGCGAATTTGTTTTTGCAAAATGAACACTGCTTCTACTAGCAAAGCAACATTATGTAGATTTGAGTCTGAAAGAAATCTTTAACTTTCGAACTAACCTGGTGATTATTGAGACCAATTTATATGAAACAAGAATATCACACATTAAAAAACCTACAGATTGTTTTCAAAAGATGGTATATTAAGATTCTACAAATTTGTATCTGCTAGGAACACATAACTCTAATCCATTCTTCGTTAAAAAATATAGCCATTTACGAAAAGAACAACTAAATCTACTTTCAAAGGTGCAACCAAATCCTGCATCTTACATATCTACGATAGGATTACTAATTACAAGCTCAGAGAAGATTAAAGAAGCATACCTTTGGATCCAAATCAGGATTGAGTTCCCTCATGAATAGAAAGTCGAAGGCGAAGACAAGGCACCTTCGTTTGCGGTAATAAGGGAATAGAAGTCAATGCCCTCGATGTAAACATAACATGAAAAGGCCACGTATAGTATTCTACACAGGGAACATGGGAACAACACCTCATCGTCCATTGCCACCACATGCCACGAATCTCAACTCTTTTTCAGCCGAATTTTCTGTGCAGCAAAATAAAAAGATCGTCAGGAAAAACCAGCTCCGCCAATGGAAAAAGAGGAATTTTGCAGTGGGAAATTCATTTTAATAGACATCGAAATGATGACCATAGTCTATAGGAAATATTTTGCGGTTTTCACTATTTTTAGAGCAGAGACTAATGCAAAAAAGAGGCCCAAAAACATTAGTCCCCGCCTTAGATGGCTGGGACTAATAAAACATAGCCAAATGCATGCATGAGATTAAGTGGTGAGCTGTGAATTAAGGTTTTGTATTACAGATATGTATAAGCCAAGACTGTAGAAACATCAAAATTAGATTTTTGTAGTTTGAAAGGTTGTAGAAATAGAGTTGTAATCTCTTGTAGACAAGTGTTGCTAATAACACAGCACAGTATATGTTAGAAGATTATGTGGAGTTTTGAGAGCAGAAGGATGGAGAATTTAGAGAGGGGGGGATCCCTGAGAAATTTAGATAGGAGGGGATCCCTGAGAAATTTATCAGTAAGGAATATGAGCTTGAGAAGTTTGACTAAAAGGAATAGCTGGGGAATAGCAAATGAGTTTATCTTGTTGGGTTCATCAAGGAGAGAAGGTTTGGATGATGATGAAGAGGCTCTGAAATGGGCAGCCATTGAGAAAGCTGCCAATATATGCCCACTTGAGAACCAGTCTTGTGTTTGAGAGTTGTAATGAGGAAGGGGAAAGTGAATCTAAGAGAATTCTGAAGGAAGTTGATGTTAGGAGCATGGCAGCCACATAGAAACACGACTTCATTGAGAAGGTCTTCAAGATAACTGAAGACGATAATGAGAAGTTGTTGAGAAGATTGAGAACTTGTGTTGATAGGTAAGTTGAGTTGATGGGTACGGTATGATTGAGAGCACTTATTTGTTATGATGCATGGTGACTGGTTTGCACTCTCTTACCTTGCTATTTTGGCCCAGTCTCCCATTTTATCTCATTTGAGAGGGGCATTGAGTGTTAGCTAGCTGTAGATATACAGTTTGTTTCAAATGTCATAATATTTAATGTGAGTAGATTTCTATAAGTCATGAAACATCATCATTGTTGTTCTGGATTTGATTGCCTCAGTCATTTTTTTTTCCAGTGTTTCAGATTATACTATGTAATCTATCATCAGGATATTAGAGAGCTTATCATTCTTTTTAAGTTGCTATCTAACATTCTGATGATAGATCACAGAATGTGATCTGATCCAAAACATTGATGCAAAAAATTTACACGATCAAATCTAGAAATAGTAACTGTAATATCATAAAATGCTTATGGTTACATTTGTCAAAGAAAAATAAAAATTCGGTGGCATCTTCCTGAATGAGTATAATAATTCGGTGGCATCTTCCTGAATGAGTATAATTTGTTGAACTAAGTAAAACTTCCTTTCAGCTTCCCCATTTCATCTCTGATTAGTCAATGTTTTTGTGATTTACAGAGTTGGGATTGTGCTCCCCACAGTAGAAATTCGACTTGAAGATTTGACAGTAGAGGCAAAGTGCTTGGTTTGGAGAACATCGCTTCCTACAATTTGGAACTCAAGTAGGAACTTTGTAGGGGTAAGTAAGATTATATTTGGAATGTTCTTATTTGACAGAGCATCTCTAGACAAGGCATTTTTCTCCTTTGTTTTCAAATTTCTATATTTTAGAAAAGAAATTTTGAAGAGGTCTAAAAATATAGAATAATTTATATTGCCCAGTTAATGAATTACTGGGCATTTTGGGTATGGTTGGATTATCACTGACAAAGAAGACTGAACTCACAATCCTTGAGAGCGTTAGCGGAATCCTAAAGCCATCTATGTGATAAGTAGCTTAGAATTTTCTATTGACTAATAGAAAGAATAAAAACAGGACAGTTGAATCTCTTTACATCTGTAACCAATTGGATATCTGTTGCAGAATGAACCTGTTATTAGGTCCGCCCGGATCTAGAAAGACTACTCTACTGTTAGCTTTGGCTGGAAGATTGGGCAAAGATTTAAAGGTTTGTCCTAGTCACATTTATAGGAATTAAATTGAGATGGTTTCTTTGGTTTGCTCCTTACTTGGTTATAACTGCAGGTGAGTGGTTGTATAACTTATAATGGCCATTCAATGGAGGAGTTTGTCCCTCAGAAGACAACTGCTTATATAAGCCAGAATGACCGTCATATACCACTGATGACTGTCCGAGAGACATTGGATTTCACTGCAAGATGTCAAAGTGTTGGAAGTAGATATGGTGAGAAATCCCAGCCATACCATATTCTTAGAAAATTATTTATTTTTTATAACTTTTAATTGCAGGGGATTTTATGTCTCTAAACATGAAATAATGAGTCTTATTGTGTTGAATTTGTGAATAGAGTTGCTAAGTGAAGTGGTTAGAAGGGAGAAAGAAGCTGGAATTTTACCCGAAGCTGAAGTAGACCTTTTTCGTGAAAGTGGGCATTTTTCACTGCCTTCCTCGGTTTTTATTATTGCACAATTGATCAAATAGAATCTTTTGATTTCAGACAGAAAGAAAAACTAGAATTAGTTTTGTGAGATTTTAATTTCCTGTATGGCTCCATAAAACGCTGCTAGCCATACAACGCTGCTTAGCAACTATGCTGACAGTGATTTTAGGCTGAGGCCTGACAAGATTGTATAATTTCTCTCTTTCCACAACATTTATATGAATTATATGCTTACTTTGTATTTGCAGGCAACATCCGTGGGAGGAGTCCATTAAAGTAGCCTTCAGACAGATCACACTCTCAAGGTAGGTCAATATCAGGGTGCATTGCTAGAATAAGACATTGCTTTTAATTCGATGTTTAAATCTGTCTTCAAGTTCAATACAGGAGTGCCTAGTCAGATCGTTGCGATGTCTGACAAAGAACCCAGTTCAAGTTAATAAATATTATATAAGCTTATTCTTTCTCTACTTACGAAGCCAGAATAGAAATATATTCTCTCTCGATAGTATATGTGTTTCACCAAGCTTTTTTTTTTTTTTATCATTAAGGGGCCGAAGCCAAGATTTGTATTAGTATATAAACTGTAAAACAAAAATAAAAATATGAAGAGTTGCTGGTTCATAACCCAATTCTATCAAGAGAATTGTGAACCCAAAACAGAGCACCTAGACTCAAACCAGAGTAAAGTATTGCAATAGGTTGAAATTCATTGATAGCATAACCAAGCAAAATCAAAATGCAAAATGCCAAAAAATACATATAGACCCCAATGGACTTAGCTCATGTGGTCACACAGAGGGAGAAGTGGTGTCGTTCTCAGTGATTGCTCCAGAACCAGATTTGGACCTGTCCCCCAAAGCTGGAGAGTCGTTGTCCTCTAGTTCCTCCTCAAAAGACTCCTCCTTTGGATCACCAATCTCCTCGTCTTCCACCTCCTCTTTGTCTTCATCTTCTTCGTCATCACCCTCGGCCTCAACCTCGCCGCTGTCATCATTGGAATCCACCTCCATTTCCTCCCCTGCGACTGCATTATCTAATGAGTCTGAACTCGCCAACCCATCCAACCTTTCATCATATTTGTATTGATACACCCAGGGGAGAGTTTCATCTAAGTTGTCTTCATACGGGACACTCAAGCCATCCTCAATTCCTAGGAATTTAGAGAGGAATTTTAACCCTCTCCGCGTCATGCAAAGCTGCAGCTGATGGTCTTCCCATTCCCAGCCCCACAAAATGTGAAGGTGTCGAGGAGGTCCAATGTAAATATTTCATCTGGGGCTGATTCCAAAACTAGGGAAGGGTTGTCCTGCAGTCATTGTCGTGGCTAAGTCCAAGGGAAATGGCGTTGTGAGATCTGCATCGATGTTCATGACTACCTTATGGAGTCCCACAATGAAATTCACAGAGAACAAGCGATCACACAAATCCTCCACCAACGCCTTTGAAGCCCCAACAACCAGAATGCTAGCAAGGAATCCCGCGCAAATATCTAAAGAAACCTTGAATCTATGATTTGTACACAAAAAATTGTATCCTAAGACTTTCCTCACAACATGAGTGACTAAGGGATGCTGAAAGATACAAACTTCATTGATTTGATTGGAGGTAATGGGGGTATCAAAGGCTATTTGCTCAATATCAGAACCAAATTTAAGCGGGGAATCCATCTCTCTGCCTCGGAAATCAATCACTCTTGAGCTCAAGAAACTTTTTTGAAGAAAATATCAATACTGCCAATATAAACAACTCGCCAACTTAATGCAAGCGAAACCACTTAATGATATCACATCACACTCTGGCAAAACTTCTGAGAAACGTACTCTCCTTGTCAATGTCGTGTCTCAAGATGCAATCGAAAAATGGTAATTTCCAACTTTAGTGACACTTCAAAAGTTCTGCCTAAAAAGGCTCCAGTCATTCCTAGAAAAGAGATGGCAGTTGTGCTGGAAAGGAGGTAGAGAGATATCGTGCGACAGACCCAAAGGACAGGATCTGCCAGGATGATGCGATGTGAATTAAATAAAATAGTTCAATTCACGCAAAGTGAATCTGGAGAGAGACATGTTACAATCTTATGATGTCGTCCGGACTCGGGGATACAAAGAGCCTTTTGAAGATGTAAGGAGCCATCACATCCACCTCAACGAACATTTTTCGCCAAGCATCAAATCTGTATTAAAGTCAAAGAGACTGAGGCTAAGCTATCTTGATTAGACACCCGAAGACTGTTTCTGAAATGTACCACATGCCCAACCCAATTCTAAAATGTACCACATGTCCAACCAAACTACCCAGTGAATTTGATATGTTCACCTAGAGCTGCCTTATTTTCCAGATCATCAGCCATGAAATTTCCTTCCAGGTAGATATGATTAGCCGTTGTGAATTCAATTTTTTTATTAAATTTAGAATCACCTCCAAAATTGCCTACAGTTTCCAATTTGGAGAAGACCCTGTTTTAACTACATTGATTGTGATTAGGGAATCCCCTTCAATTTCTAGTTTCTTGATGCCCATTTCAAATGCCATCAACAGTCCCAATAGCAGAGCTTTGAATTCTGCCAAACTGTATGTGCCTATTTCCAATGGTTTTGCTAATTTGGCAATCAAGGAACAGTCACTAGATTGAATAATGCAACCCGCCCTTGAGGGACCAGGGTTGCCCTTTGAAGCTCCATCAAAATTCAATTTATACCAACCCATTGAGGGAGGTTTCCACTTGCAGTTAGCTTTGAGGGTGGCAAGCTCATTCTTGCTGTCCTTACCGAGTCAAAATATAAGACCCAGATTTTTTATTTTTAAAAAGTAGCATTGCTTTAACTAACGTCAATTTGGAAACAGATTCTTGGTTTGGAAATTTGTGCAGATACTATTGTAGGAGATGAAATGTTTAGGGGAGTTTCTGGTGGACAAAAGAAATGTGTTGCAACTGGTATGCACCTCAAACAGTGTACTCAATTCTAACTTCCAAAGTTTTTCTCTGTTTTTGCAATCTTTAAAAAAAATAAAAAATTGTTTGATTGTAGGTGAGATGATTGTCGGGCCTACAACAACTCTTTTGATGGACGAAATATCCACAGGCCTAGACAGTTCTACAACCTATCAAGTCATGAACTGCCTGCAACAATTTTGTACCCATATGAATGCAACTATTCTCATATCTTTGCTTCAACCTGCTCCAGAAACATATGAATTATTTGATGACATTATGCTCCTTTCAGAAGGGCAAGTTGTCTATTATGGACCAAGAGAAAATATGCTTGAATTTTTTGAAAGTTGCTCATTTAAATGCCCTGAAAGAAAGGGCGCAGCAGACTTTTTACAGGATGTATACATATTTTTAGAACCTCAGTATAGTAAAATTTGAACTTTGTACAGAATGGATTTTTTAAAGATCTAATTCTATTCAATTTGGCGATGGATTTCCTGTCCTAGATCCTTAACCAAAAGATCAAACTAAAACCTTTGCAAGGTTTTCATTTTCATTGTCTTTCTACAAGGTGTACGTACATGACTTTCGTGACCTTTGCAGGTAACTTCACTAAAGGACCAAGAACAATATTGGGTTTACAGGGATATACCATATCGCTATATCTCTGTGAAGGAATTTGTGGAAATGTATAAGAGATTTCATGTAGGAACAACACTCTCCGGCGAATTAGTAACTCCATATGACAAGCTTAAAAGCCACAAAGCATCATTGATTTATAATAAATACTCAGTCCCAAAAATGGCGTTGTTCAAGGCCTGCTTTGATAAAGAATGGCTTCTTTGCAAACGTAATTCGTTCATTTACATATTCAAGACTTTACAAGTAAGTTTTTTATGTCTAGTGATATGCTACCCCCAATAATGGTTTATCCTTGTTGTAAATAGGCCTCATTAAGCCTGCTTGATTATGCAAATTACTTTTCTAGCATTTGTAGCAGTTACAATGTTCCTGAGAACTCGAATGCATTAGAGAAATGAGGAAGATGCAAACTTATATCTTGGAGCCCTTTTTTTCACCCTGATTGTAAACATGTTCAATGGCGTTGCTGAGATCACTTTCACACTTGCCAGACTACCTGTATTTTTTAAACAATGAGACCTTCTGCTATATCCTGCATGGTCTTACTCTCTTTCCAACTTATTGTTGAGCATTCCAATCTCACTTATGGAATCAACCGTTTGGGTGATCAAAACTTATTACGGAATAGGATTTTCTCCTGAAGCTGGGAGGTAGGCCTGTAGATTTTCAACCATTCTCTTTTTTTATTTTTTTTACTAATTAGATATTTGAAAAAATATTCTTAGACGAGTACCAAAATTGCCACAAGAATTTTGGGGATTTGTTTTAGTGAAAATGGGTTGCTTAGATCTTCAATTTTATTTACTGCATGGTTGTATCTGTTGGAGTTGACGAAGAACAACCCCACAGCTCCCAAGAATCCGTGCATGCAAACACCTGTCAGAGAAAGAGAGAAAAAGCTATAGAGGCATGTAATCACAGATCTGAGAAAGAGAAGCCATAATTGAGAAAAACAAATGAGAGAAAAAAATCTCAATGCAATAATCTATTCTCCATTATGATCCAATAAGTGAATGAATAAAATACAAAGAGGGAATCTTTATAAAAGGATACCGAAACCCTAAAGGTGAAAACCCTAAAGAATAATAAGATGCCTAAG
>MU225678.1:1458779-1472362 GCA_018584345.1 Thuja plicata | reverse complement strand
GTATCAGAGTTGAGTATCTTCTTGAAAAGCTTAAAGGCTTAAGAGCAAAGATCATACAATGGAGAAGTACAAACTTGATAAGAATATTGAGAACAAAAAGCTTGAGATACAGATGTTCTATGAACAATATAAAGAAGCAAGAATCAAGATGAGAGAGTTGTTGGATGAAAGAAAAGGTATGACTACCAAGAACAATGAAAGAGACTATCAAAAAGAAGAGATTCCAGATTTCTTTAAGTCTTCAGGATCAAATGCAAGTAATGTATTAGATACATCAGAAGAGAACATCACAAATCTAAAGGAGATCAACCTACATCTGACAGAGCAAATAAAGATGCTACAAATCGGTCAAGAGACCCAGATGGTAAGAATGATTGATGTGATGAGAACTGCTAGACAAGATAAAATAGAAAGAACACTTGCTATTGATGATAGAAGGAAGATTTCAGAGAAACTACAAGAAAAAGAAATGAAAATTCAAAGACATGCAGAGCATCACCATGATCTCACAAATCAGATTGTCCTTATGAGTCAAGAAGCAAATAGAATAAATGTGGAACTCATTGAGAGAATACAGATTATCGGTGAACTAAAAGAAGAAAATGAAAAGCTAAAGCATGAGGTTAGAATTCAACAACATCATAATGAGATTATCAGAAAGGCTGAAGAAAGCAATAAAAGAATGGATGACTTTCTTGATGGACAACGAAGAGTCATCAACAATAGCGGTATATGCTTTACCAAAAATGGAGAAGCATCAAGTCCAAAGAATGTCTACAAAAATCCAATACCAAGGAAGCAAACATGCAAGCACTGTGGAAAGACATGGCACACATCAAATACATGCAGAGGTAAAATGAAAGGTACTCTTAAATCTACATCTACATCTTCTTTCATGGATTCTGTTATAAATGTAACAAGAACGGACATAAGGCTTATGAATGCAAGAGCAAGATAGAAAAGCCAAAGAAGGAAACTTACATGGAAAAATACTGTCCTACATGCAAGATGAATGGGCACACATCTAAAGAATGCTGGAAAAAGAAAAGGCAAGCATGGAAGCCAAAAGGTAAAGAAGTTCCTTATCAGCCAAAAAGAATCGGTAATCAATATGTATGGGATTGCAACACTTGGAAAAACTGTACAACATGTGGTAGATATGGTCACATTGCTGCAAACTGCATGAGAGCATGGCCCAAAAGGTCTAGAGGCTGGTCAAACCCTGGAATGGCATGCTTACACTGTCATAAAGTTGGTCATCTCAAGAAAGATTGCAAAGACATATTGACAGAAATAAGCACATATCCCAATGGTAACACCATTGAAGATATCCAGAGTTCAAGAGACAAAATGTGGATAAAAGCTTCAAGCAATGATGAAGCTGGACCAAGCAATGCAAATGGTGACACCCTATCCAATGGATCCCGTGACTACCAACCCCACTTGAGCTTAACAAGTAAGTATGGAATTGCACTATACTAAGTTATATTTTGCATCAGTTCCATTATATAAATTGATAGATAGTCAAAATCTTCATAAACTAAAGATGCATATTATTGAACTTATTACCAATTTAAGTGTGCAACACCATCGGTAAACACTTACCAAAATCATCAATGAACACAATAATAAGTTATTTACACTTACCGGAAATTGTCGGTCAACTAGTAAAAATGGTAAACTGCCAGTGTAACCCGACGACCGTCGGTAAGAAAGCAAAGTTCAGAAGTTGTTGTGACAGAATACCGATATCCGTCGATAAAATCAAAATGGTTAACAACTGACCAAAGCATCATGTATTCACCAACGATGATTTGAAATATTCTCCCGACGAAACCTGCCTTCACGTCCTGACAAGTTGTTGAGCATTTATTGCAAAGACTTAGGTCAAAAAGTCTATAAATAGTCGACGAGACAACTTCATTTTTCACCTGCGTTTTGAAGAGAAAGCAGAGCGACATCAAAGTGATTCAAGAGAAGAAAGCAGAAGTGTCTACAGATCGATTCAGCACATAGAGTACAGATTCCTCATCACCATTACGAATCAAAGTGAGTACCAAAGACATCGAAAGAATTATGTTATTGTTTTGTCAAGAAAAGCCCTAATTTCAAGAAAACCCTAAGTACTTGAGAAACAATGGCAACCACATCAAGAACTGCTAAATTGAAGAATGAAAATAAGAATGTGGTGAAACTAATCAAGAATAGCATTTGTGTTGAACCCGAGTACAAAATCTGTCCAGAGATTGCATTGAAACCTGATGAAAACGATGCATTTTCAAAAATTCCGTCTAGGGTTTTGCTCATAGAAGACGTTAGGCTTTATATTCACTGCAAGATCGCAGAGATAGGTGATCTAGAAATGGATGAAGCTTTTAAGAAGCTATGTGATGCCGAAGGAGAACTAAAAGAAGAACACAAACACTTGGAGGTCAAAGGGTTAACAAATGCCCTATATTTCCCAAGGGAATTCAAGACAGAATGGATTAGGATAGTCTTGAGCAGGATGCATGACAACAAACTATGGCTAGACCAACCCAAGCAAATAACAAAGGATGTTCTTCATGCTGTCACTGGTTATCTGATAACCGACAAGCCTTGGGCACACAAACATCCATCCATGAAAGAAGTTACAAAACTCACCAATGCAAAAGGAGACAACAGACGTCTCAAAGTAAACACAATCACCAACGAAGAGTTAACATTTGGTGCATGTGTTATTGGTTACAAAATTTTTCAAGCTAGCAGAATGAACATCATTTTTGCAACAGCAGTAAGCACAGCTTACAAGATTGTAACAAAAGGAACTTAGATGGATCTGTGTGAGATCCTACTGAAACAACTTGATGAAAATATGATCAAAATCAGGTCTGCAAAGAGCAACACATGTAAGTTTGGATCACTTATTATGTGTACATTTTTCTACTTTCAAGAATACTTTTCTTCATTAGGAAAAGTTGTATGGGACTCTACCAAACCGGCAACCCAACAGATTAATGAACTCATTAAGTCTGTAGGAGACAATTTTGAGTCTGTAATGTCTGCATACTTCCTTGAGTTCAAGGAAAAGATGATGGAAAGAACTAGGATTCCTGAGCAACTAGTTGAAAAACACAAAGATGAGATATGTTTCATGGCAGACACAGACTTCACACATATCAAACCGGTTGAACCAAGAATAGCTTGGTTATCACCATTAGATTATGAGATCAATATTGATCTAGCTACAAGTGCAATTGAGGCACTGCTCAATGAGCCCATTGATAAGAAACAACCAAGGTTTGGTACATATGAGGAGGCCAAATCTAAGATAAAACATGGCCTAGAAGTCAAGAAGACTATAAACAAGAAAGATAAAATGGTTAAGAATCTCAAGAAGATTCTATCAGTTACTGAAGAGGAAGAGCAGAATCAACAGGAGGAAACCGATGAACATGGAAACATCGGTGAAGAACTAGAAGAAGGAAATCAGATACAGAGGCTACTAAATCTGATGCACCTCCTTGTCCACCTCTTGCAAAGAAGCAAAGAACACGAAGTCAAACTACTGCGACCGACACCACACCACTTAAGAAAGGTCAAGTAACGACCTACATGAGGAAGCAGCCAGCAAAAAGAACAAGACAACAACCTGTCAAAACCACACCACCAAAGAAGAGAAAAAGGTTTGTCAGGACACAGGCTGACTTGGATGACACCAAAGATGATGAACCGGATGTAGTAAAGAAGAACTTCAAAAACCAAACGGTAGATGAAGCTGCCAAATCAATTGCTACCCATGACACAATGACTGATAAAAAGATCAGGCAATGGGATACACTGAATCTAGAGGATCAGAATAAAATATAGGAAGCAGTCACAAAATCAATGATTAAAAACAAGTATGCCCCTGCTGAAATTGTAAATCAAATACCTGAAGAGCTAGGTAAAAGGGTATACCAACAGTGGTCATATGCCTTGAAAACAAAAAGAGAAGCAAGAGAAAGAGTTCTTGTAAGACTGATGCCTCCTGAATCCAAATTTGAAGAAATACAAGAAGTACTAAAGAAACACTCAAGTAAGTTTGTAGCCAAAATAAGGGCTTACAAAGTACTAGAGAGCAAGTTTATAGAGCTGGATTCAATGACAGAGACCAAATGGAAACATCTGCTGGATCTACCGACAGAATCAATAAGTGTTGAGAAGCAATTACTTCTCACAAACACACCTCACAGAGAGGAGGAGACAGATAATGCAAGTCCTCAACATATTGCTCTGGACAATCAAGAAAGTGATGATGAGCCTATTAACTTAGATACAAGCATGGATGATAATATCCAAGATATCACTCATTATGATTCTGACAATGATCCAAAGAAGAAAGATGATGTGATATTTATCACACTTAAGGATCAACAAAGCCATCAAGTATTGAAGACATCAGATGGCAAGATAGTTGACATTGCTTATGAACAAATGCAGGATACATCAATCCTGCACCCACTTGTGCAAGACCCTACACAAAATATACAAAAAGATGAGGATGTCACTGCTGACAAGGCACTAACCGATGAACAGAACACCAATACTAACAAAGCCCAAGCAACAACTCAAAGTAACATGCTTGTCCGAATGAAGGAAATAAACATACTAGAGGGCAATGAGGGATCAAATGACAAAGAAACAAGCACACCCAAAGACAAGGGTGATGAAGAAGCCAAAGGGACAACAGATACTACTGCAGAGCAAGCTGCAACCGATGATCAGAAGAATGCATTTACTGATCAGAGTAAAGAAAACACTCAAAAGGAAACAGGGGAGAAGCCTTCAGAGAAAGGTGAAGAAGGAAAGAAGGATGAGATTGAAAAGAAAACCGGAGCACATTCTGCAGAAACACCCAAGGTTAATGTAGAGACGTCTTCACATAACTGACAGGTGCCCACAGAGCAGAAAACACAAGATGCATCATTGAAAAAACCTTCCCCAAGCAATTCAGAGCGAACAAATGAACTAGCTATGGTAGTTCATACATCTACATCCCCTCAAATCTCAAAGAAAAAGAAAGGAAAGAATAAAAATCCAGTAACTCTGGATGAAATCATTGAGATTCCAGTCTGTGATCCAAGAACATTGGATCCAACAACATTGACAAAATATGCAAAGCTATGTGAGAGAAAAGCCATTCAAGACAAGCTAAAAAGAGTGGAAAAAGAGGCCAAGGTACTGGAAGTAGCAAGAAATATACTTCAAGAAATTGTACCAGACATAAATATTGATCAACAAACTCCAATCATTGATCAACTGGTCGCACTCACAGATGCAATAACATCTCAGAATACAGATGCTGAGAAAACAATAGAAGAGAGACTTGAACAAAACTATGAATTCAAGCTCACAGAAAAGATAAGCCAGGAAGTTGCATTGAAAAAGGTCAAGCTATCTGAATTGATAAGTACAATTGACCCAATTTTATCAGAAGATGTTACCTTAATCAAGAAATTGTACACTTTAGATCAACTCACTAAGGAGTATACCGACAAGATGGCAAAAATAGATGTCGATCTTAAGTCCAGTGCACAAAATCTAGCCAACACAGAAGAAGCACTTAAATTGCACAATCAACAAATCATACAGGCTAGGAAACAGAGACATGACATTCAGTTTGCAGAGATGAAATACAGAGATGAGGTCAATGAGCTCCAAGTTAAGCTCTTACCGACACTTACACTCCTGCAACAAAATATGACACAGGAAAGTACTCTAATTGCCACCCCTGAAATGTCTGTCCTAGATAACATTTATGATATGCACGCCAAACTAGAGTTGCAACACATGGCCCTAGAACAGTTGAGAGAACATTGGGAGAAACTAATGGAAGATATCAAAATTACCCATTCTAATGTATTTGACACATTGTAAGTTACACATTTTTTTCACAATTTTGGCATATTGTAAGTTGTACGTTTTTGTCATCAGTATCAAAGAAAGGGGAAGTTTGATATGTACATCACCTCAGTTAAAGGAGGAAATCATATGTATAGTGGAAGAAAGGGGAAATAATGTACACTCAGAGAATAGGTAGTATACATGTACATATACATACACTATACCGATGCACACAGTAAGGGGGAGTCATATTATGACAAGAATATAAACATGGTGTAATAATTTCAGTATTATGCACATATCAATTTTTTGATACTAATGTCAAAGGGGGAGATTGAAGGCATTATATTTTTTCATTAGTATACTTATAGAAAAACATGATCTGCACCATTGGTTTACTCTACACCGATAGACAGAGCACAACACTATCCGATGCCAAGGTTACCTGACAAACACTGTTAAGTGTTACCCGATGATAAAAAGGTAAACGATACCCGATGAGTAACAACAGTGCTACCCGACAGTACAACAAAGAGAGGAACCCGACAGATACAGGGAACCCGACGAACAGTTCAATCAAGGAACGCTGACAGACTGCAAGTTGAAACCGACAACCAAGAACCGACAGTCAGTTACATCCTGCAAAAAGTGGATCTGACTTTCCACTTCAGATAAATCACTGAAGTTGTATTTATAACTTCTTGGTTTGCTTTTAAATCCATTATGTGCGGAGGAAGCAATGTAATTATTATTGTTTTAATTAGTTTTACTATTTTAAAACATGCAAACTAAAGATCAAGGTCAAGTTGTAAACCTTTGATCTGAGAGTTAACATTGTAAATCATGAATTCCAAGATAGGTCAATACTTGTATAAATAGGTGCTCAATCCTTTGAGAATTGTTGTTGTTCAATGAAGATAGTAGCCACGAAAAACAACTAAATACCAGACAAAGAATTCATGCACAAGAACACAAACAAAATCAAATCAGTTTTCAAGAACAGAACAGAGGCTACCGACAAGCAGAGAAAAGGTATTCATCAATCACTTAAGGTGATATTATTATTATAAAGGCTTTAATGAATCTGTAAATCAGCAATGATAGATTGCATACAGTCAGGTCAACATTTGTACTCATTCTAACAAGTGAAGTACACTAATGAAATCCTTTCAAGAAAGGTGGACTTAACCGTCCTATTGTAAATCTCATATCTGAGTGCACACTTAAATCAATGTTGCTAAAGCTCTTAACAGAGTAGATCTTAATAGGTCTCCACCTTAATACTTTTAACAGGGTAGATCATCAGAAGTGATCAAATTGTAAGCCTTAACCGGCTCCCTTCCATCTGTAAATAGTGAAGTTTTGTGGGTGCCATCCCCACCACAGTTTTTACTTCTTAACAAGAGTTTTCTGTGATACCATATCTTGCGTTATGTGTTTGTCAATTTCATGAATATTTCTATGAATGATTGAAAACTATTAAAGATTGTGAACAAACATTAGATGCATAAGAAAAAATAACAGTAATGGTTGGTAAATCAGAATTGAATGATTACTAATGATAAATTGTGTAAGGTGCTAAAAGTTTTAGAGGTACTGATTCACCCCTCCCCTCTCAATACTACTTCCCATTAATTCCAACACAGTGTACGCCCAAAATGCCATTGTTTTGAATGAGATGCTTTCTCCCAAATGGAATAAAGTAAGGTTTCATCTATTAGAACCTTAACCATTAGCATGCATAGTAAAGAACGTAACAATTCAGTTACAAAATTAGCAAAACACAATCTTAGTTTTCTTTGAGCACTGAGATGAATAAAGTTATTGAAAGTCAAATAATAGATTAAGCACTTTCCTCCTTTCTCATATCGTTTTCCTTATTTGAATCTACTTAGTATTACAGAGCACAAAAAATGTTTCAGCAAACTTGGCACTTGGTGTTCTTGAGAGGCGTAGCATCAACCCTAGAGGATACTGGTATTGGATAGGTATTGCCACTTTATTGGGCTTTACAGTTCTCTTCAACTTATTATACACAATGTGTCTTGCATATCTGAGCCGTGAGTTCGCTACAAGTTTCAGATATTTATTTCATACTTCCTTCATTTAATGGAGAACTGTAACGTTTTACTTTCTGACAATGGTCTTTCATTCCGAGAAGCTCCTGGAGAGCATCAGGCTGTACTCCCAGGAGAAAAGTTGGATAAACAAGGGACAGGATCCGACAATATAGCAGATGATCAAGAACCCCAATTCCTTCCATCGAGATCCAAAAGAGGATCCTTTAAACGGCTGTCCTCAAAAGATGGAAACAATACAGGTAAGAATACCTTTTCTCACTTTTAGAATATATGTATTCTTCCATTATAAACTTCAAGAGCAGACAATTTTGCACTGGGCAAGCAAGTCTCTAAATTATAGGGAATCATTATAAGAGAAAAATAATGATCAAGATGCTTATCTTCTAGACAATAATTCTGTAGGCATATTATAACTAAATTAATCTTCAATAGTTATCAAAATCTTCCCTATGAGCTCAGTGCTGTTTGGTTATGCAGAACAATTGCAGATCCATCGCATGGATAGCAGAACAATAAAACCAGAGACAGATTCAGCAGATTTGGAAGCATTAGCTGGTGTTTCTCCAAAGCAAGGAATGATTCTTCCATTCACACCACTGGTATTGTCTTTCAATGGTGCGAATTACTCTGTTGACATGCCTCCGGTATTATTCACTTTGAACTCTTAAACCCATTAGATAGGGTGACAGTTGCTAGCATGTGTTAGCTCTATTGTATTTCCTTTTGCATTTAAATGACTAAAGTGACCCTAAGCTACTGGGTAAGCTAGCTCTAATTGACTAATAATCCAAAGAATGTATTAGACAAGCTAAAAAGAAGCTAATCGAACTGCTGACATACATGAATATCAGCTAAGTTCGCTCCTTGATCATCTCTTAACATGATTGAAAGTTTTGGCGTTGATGTTTCTTCAAGAAATGAAAAAATAGGGAGTAACAGAGGATAGACTCCAACTACTTCATGATGTGACCGAGATATTTAGGCCAGGAGTTCTCATGCTTTGATGGGGTTCAGTGGGGCTGGAAAGACAATACTTATGGATGTATTGGCTGGAAGGAAAACTGAGAGATATGTTGAGGGAGATATTAGAATATCTAGATTTCCCAAAAGACAAGAAACATTTGCTAGAATCTCTGGTTATTGTGAGCAGAATGATATACATTCTCCACATGTAACAGTAAGAGAGTCATTAATATATTCTGCATTTCTTCGGCTTCCAAAGGAGATTGATGACAACACCAAAATTGTAAGTCACAAATTCTATTTCTCACTCATTCATCAACTCTAACTTGATCCGTGATCCGTTATGGAAAAATTCTTAATCCTCTTGCAGACCCCACTAATTGAAGTTATTGCAGGCTTTTGTTGATGAGGTTATAAAACTGGTAGAGTTGGATAATTTAAGGGATGGACTGGTAGGCCTGCCTGGTGTGACTGGTCTGTCAACAGAACAAAGAAAACGATTAACAATCGCTGTCGAGCTCGTTGCAAATCCATCTATTATTTTCATTGATGAGCCAACTTCAGGACTAGATGCCAGAGCAGCTGCTATCGTCCTAAGAGCTATACGTAATACAGTTGATACAGGAAGAATTGTTGTCTGTACCATTCACCAACCTAGCATTGACATTTTTGAAGCTTTTGACGAGGTGAATAATCCTTAAAATAGCTACATTTTAGTATTCTGTTTGTTCGAAAGATTGATATTAATATCTGGTCCACTCCGGGTGCAGCTGCTTCTCATGAAAATAGGTGGCCAAGTCATTTATGCAGGACCCTTAGATCAAAACTCTGCCCAGGTGATTGAGTCTTTCGAGGTAAGTTCAGAAGATCATTATGGAGGAAGATTGATTGGAAACAAATATTCATATGGGTGGGAAGGGACCAGAAGTGAATTTCATATGCACTCTATAAAATATTAAAGAAATATTTTGTTTATCACAACGTTGTATTCTTACCAAATTGTTCACTATTAGGTCCAAAATAAAAGTGTACCCATTTCTTTAGAGGTCATTTGAAGTTTTATATTAATGGCAATTTCAAAGAGTTGGACTTAAATAACACATGCATTGAATTATTTAGATATTTCATCTGAATTCGCACATGCTTCTCGAGTAAATAAGCCACCTGAACAAATTGATGCTAATGCATAGAATGTGTTGGTTAAGATTAACTATTCTAAACTCTTTTTCTCCACAGGCTATTCCCGGAATAATAAAGATGAAGAGCAAATATAATCCTGCTACATGGATGCTAGAAGTGAGTTCTACTGCTGTTGAACTTCGTCAGGGAATAGACTTTGCTGAACTCTACAAGAACTCGACTCTGTTCAAGTCAGTACAACAGTTGACACATGAAATCTCTTTAAACGTCTATTGAAACTGTTTCTTCGTTTTCTTCAAATTACCTATATTGACCAAAGAAGTCTTCATGATGCAGGACGAATCAATTATTAGTAAAAGAGCTTAGCACTCCAACCGCTGGCGCAAATGATCTTTATTTTCCAGACCAATATTCACAATCATTCTTTGCACAGTTCAAGTCTTGCCTGTGGAAGCAAAACTGTTCGTACTGGAAAAATCCACAATACAATTGTTTCAGAATTCTATCAACTACTATTATTGCTCGTATATTTGGATCTATATTTTGGAAAGCTGGTGAAAATCGGTATGTTCTTTATTTTAAGTATTGAGATCAGTTTCATTATGGATTCTAGTTTTATGTTGCTGTAGTCTTTCTCGAATACAAGATTTTTGGGTCCTTTTAAAACCCTATTCTGATTCATAATTCTGATCAAAAGCATTTGCCTAATAGAAAACATACAAAGATAAATCAGTTTTTATTAATGCATTCCATCTGCCTCTGTCATTTCCGAGACATTAACAACCACTGTGTTTGAATAGCAGAGATACCAATGTGAATCTCATTAGTATCATTGGAGTCATGTATTCATCAGTTATGTTCATAGGATCACTCAATGGTCAAACAGTGCAACCTGTGGTTTAAATTGAGAGAACAGTTTTCTACAGAGGAATGTACTCTGCCATGCCATATGCTTTGGCACAGGCATGTAGTTTTTTCTCATTCTTCCTTCGCTTATGTTCCTCTTCAAAGTACTAGTACCACATTCTGCCTCTTTTCAAATCTTTCACATTTGAGCAATATATGCCATTATTAATACTACTTATGTGCTTGAACAGGTGGCCATTTAGATACCATATGCGATCGTCCAAACACTTGCTTATGTCATTATTGTTTACAGCATGATTGGTTTTGAAAGGGTGGCTAGCAAATTTTTGGTGTTCTTCCTCGTTAGTTTCCTTTCGTTTCTCTATTTTACCTATTATGGCATGATGGCAGTCTCTGTTACACCTAACCAGCAAATGGCTGCAGTAATCTGTGGAGCCTTCTATTCTCTATTCAATCTCTTTTCAGGCTTCTTCATTCCTAGAAAGGTAAGCAACATTATAATCACATCTCCTTACCAAAAAAATTTCTTTGAAATTTTTTATCATCTTAGAGGCAATTGCATGTGTGCCATTTAGTTTGTTTTATCATATCTAATATGGTGGTAATTTTTCGTATACAAGTACATTTTAATCTTTGATTTGTTTAGGTGATTCATCTAAATTACATTAATTAATAAGTTGTATTAGAGAAGCTTATGTAATTTCAGATAAGCCACCTAAATAAGTCAAAACTTAAAATGTATTATTTAAACCAAAATATAACTTCTATTAAATCAACAATAGACAACAAATGCTAGTATATTTGTATTTACAACATTACCCTGAAGCATAAGAGATTAATTTTCTTTGTACTGATGCAGAAAATCCCAAAATATTGGATTTGGCATTATTGGATTTGTCCAATGGCATGGTCAGTTTATGGACTCATTATTTCTCAGTATGGAGACATCACTGATATGATAGAAGTAAATGGGAAGAAGCCAGGGCAACCACTAAACCAGTGCGTGGAAGAAACCTTTGGATATAACAAGGATTTCATGGGTCCTATTGCTGTAGTGCTTGTGGTCTTTACTGTGTTCTTTCTTTGCATTCATGTTTGGCTTTTGTATCAAAATGTTGAATTTCCAGAATAGATAAGGAACTGGTGGAAATTTGAATTTTGATATGCACCCAGATGCTACTATCCTGTTTTAGCCACTGTGGCCTTGGAATAGTCTTTTTGCAAACATCTTGGTTCAAGTTGCAAAATAAGTGTCCAAACTACATCCTCTAACCTCAGCGAAAAAGATATCCAAAAGAAGAAAAAATATGATCTATAGCTTGATCGAGCATAAATAAAAACCATATTAATATGGGAAGTTATGTATGATTCAAGAGATATGCAAAATTTTACCATTACAGTTAATGACCTGTTTGTTCACCATTGTGGTAGAGTGGAGGCTGTTGCAGCTTTCATCAATTATCTGTTTGAATATGGTAGTTTCAATAATGAAGTAATTAATTTACTTATTGTCTTCGTATTACAGTTTGGAAGAACTGCCATGTTGTCACAAAGTTTAAAAAACATTATATCCTCTGTATTTTCCCCTTGTATTTTTAGTTAAAATATACAAAAATGAATTAAGGGAAAGGAATCATTAAAAAATAATATCTTCACAATTAGATGTAAAAAAGGAATTTATTTTTTGAGTGGTAAATAAACAATCATAACATGCTTTCATATGCTTCTTATGATAATAATTCTCCATAGCATTCAACTCAGATTCATTATTGTAAAGCATTCATTTACTTGAATATCATAATCATAACCATCTCTCAAATTTCAATAAAAATGTTTGCAAGATCATAAACAATGGGTATTATTTAATCAAGTTTTCTTCATTGTGATGGTAGTAACATATATATAACTACTACATAATGATATAGTTATGAATGTTTCATTAATTTTTAATCATATTAATCTTTAAAATGACTAGTTTGTAATAATCACTCACTACTATTTTAATTTTCACAATTAGTCATAACTTAGTTGATCAAACATCTTTCATTTAATTTAGAAGTGTCGACTTCTATGCCAACTCTAATATGCTTACACTAAAAAATGGTAAGATCCCCATGTTAGGGTTATTCCTTGACCCACACCATAATCCTTGAGAATTTATCTCTGATGACCCTGCTTATGTATCCCTTTCTTTCTGAGAGTTAAGGGCTCGTTTGTTTTGTGGAATTTGTGCATGCTGGAATTGCCAATTCTAGAATTGAATCCATTCTGGAATTCTGCTATTCTCAAAACGAATTCTAGAATATGGTCTTGTCCTGTTTGGTTCACCTGGAAGATGACTAAGAAGATGCAAATTCTGCGTTTGGTTCCACACAACTAGAATTGGAATTGGAATTTTGTTTTTGCACACATACACATATATACACACACATATACATATATACACACATATGTGTATACACACACATGTGTATATACACATGTGTGTATATATACATACATGTATATATACTATATATATGCATGTATATATACACACAAGGGTATATACATACACATGTATATTCACACACATGTGTGTATATATACACACACGTGTATATATATACACATGTGTATATATACACATACACGTGTGTGTATATACACACATACACATGTGTGTGT
>MU225678.1:1402969-1420717 GCA_018584345.1 Thuja plicata | reverse complement strand
GTGTTCAAGATGTTCAAATTTTGTCTTATCACTAGTCATGTGATGAGAACAACCACTATCAATTATCCATGTGTCATTTTTACTGATGTGTGAGAAAAGTGTTGTCTTTTCATCTTCTTCATCTGACCCATCCTTAATATCAATATAAACCATTTCATCTTCTTCTTCATCACTGTCAGAATCTTTAGCAATATAACAAGACTTCTTACCTTTATCCTTGTAGATTTTGTAGTTCTTAAAATCTTTCTTGTTTTTGAATTTGTTGAATTTTTTCTCATCTTTGTCTTCTTTGTTCGGACACTTTGCAGCAATGTGACCAACCTCATTGCATGAAAAACAAATCAATGGTATTTTTCCTTTGTATTTTACTTTTGCGGCTCTTCTTGCAAGTAATGCTTCAATGATGTCAAGATCTTCATCATCGGATTCATCATCACTGTCACTTTCAGTATGCTTCCCTTTTGAGTATCTATCCTTCTTACCAAGGTTTAATTTAGCTTTAAATGCAGACTCAAGATTGCTAGAGCTAGGAGAGTAATTGTCAAAGTTGTCCAGTTCAAAAGTTGTAAGCCTTTCCACTAATGTATCCAAAGTTATATCCTTATTGCACCTCATCTCTTGAATAGCTGAAAATCTAATAGCATAGATAGGAAGTAAAGCTCTTAGTACCTTGCTAACCACTGTTGTATCTTAAATTATTCCACCTGCAGCTCTGATGGCACTCACAGTCTTCTTGATTCTTTCACTATATCTTGTATTGTCTTCTCCTTCTTTCATTTTCATCTGGTCAAATTGTCCTCTTATACTTTCTGCTTTGGCTCTCTTTACATTTGCATCTCCTCCATGAATGTCATGTAATTTCTTCCACATATCATAGGTTTTGGGGCAGTCCTTGACTTCATCAAATTCTGAGTAGCTGAGTGAAGAAGCTATATCAATCATCATTATATTATGAAGCTTTCATTCCATCATTTGTTCCACAGTCATAGTCCCTATTGGTTCCACATATTTGCTTTCCAAAAATTACAAACCACCATCTCCGAGAGTAGATGGATGTAGCTTCATTATCTCTTTCCATGCTAGGAAGTTGTCTTCATTTAGCTTTGGGATCTCCCTTCTGTAAGACATCTCTGATCTTTAGCTCAGGTCTTGAAACCTTCTCTGAAAGCACTTGAAGCTCTGATACCAAATTTTGGAAATGAGATAAGTAACTGAGAGGGGAGGAGTGAATCAGTTACTCCAAAAAAAAAAATTTCCCTTAGATTTCTTAAATACTTCAACACTCTTACTCGGTCAATTAAGATGTTCTTCTGTAACTCGAGTGTCAAAGCAATCTTTATAATATCCAATGCAATTATACTTTAGTGATTAAGTGCAGAAACATAAAGCATGAAACAAATAACATATATACAGGTGACACCAAGATTTAATGTGGAAACCCAATATGGGAAAAACCACCAATGTAACTAGTTACTATTTTTCACTCTTCTATAGTGATCCCTGTTAGGAGCCAACCCTGTTAAAGGTTACAATAACATGCTATTAGGTGTGAAGTTGTTAAAAGATTTAATCACCCTGTGAGGAGTGGCCTTATTAGAGGTCTTCAACACTTCAACATAGAAATGCTACCTTGTGAGAGGATTTACAAAAGGACTGTTAAGTCTACTTTGTTAAGAGATTTGAGATCACTGCTACAATTGTTAGAGAGTAACAATGAATTGACATGTATGTGTAAGCAACTGTCTTTGCTGATTCAGATCTTTGTTCCGATTATGATTGGATCCTTGATGATCAGATATTCTATTGCAGCTCTGAGTGATCTATACTCAATCAGAATCCTATCTGATTTTGCCTTCACTCTTCATGTCACAGAATTCCACACTTCTTCTTGCACACACTCTTGCATAGATGTTTTCACACATTCAATCCAAACTTGACCTTTCATATATATGATAAGCCTTGTCAAGTCGGCTTGAATATACTTCTAAATAAATAATAAATCACAATTTAGTCGGACTCATCTAACCAATCAATTATACAATGTAAATCATTGTTAGTCGACTAACACTGAATGCCCAACCATGAATGAAATGCCCAAGTGACTTGGTCAACACTGAACTTCTTCAATACCCGACTGAACTCGGTCAACACTAAAACAACTCATTCTATTCACCAAATGTGCTCGGTCTGAATGTAGACGTTTGTGTAACATCACTACATAAGTGTAAATACATGTGTAACATCAATGACAATACACAATTGAATAATTGTCTTCAATAGTATTGACATATATGCTTATTGACTTAAGTGAATTCATATGTATGATTCATGCTTTATGTTCTTTGTGTATTCACATATAAACTTGTTGACTTAAGTGAATTCATACGTATGATTCATACTTTATGAATTGTGTATTCATATATATGACACAGAGGAAGGACCTTTAACATGACAAATACACAAAACTTACAGAGTTTTTCACCAATCCCAACATGGGTGCAACCTATGTACACTTCCTTAGACCACTTCTATTGGAGCTCTTTGAACATACCTTCCTTGGAAACTTAAAAATTTTATGGACAAACTTGTTGTATGGCCTACAAGATCATATGCAACTCCCTTTCATTGACCAAAATAATGTAATGTCACATTTGTACAAAGCACCTTCAATTTCTCATGTAATGGGGAAAATCCTTTTGGTCTAAATGGGAACACAAACACAATGTTCTTCCCAAACTCCTAAGACAAAACCTCTGACTCTTTTAACCCAAGATGTGGCTTATAGGTTCAATCTATTTCTTGTTGTCTTATTGGACTATCATACACATTGTCATCCTTGTCTAGATCAACAGGACTATCCTTTTGTGAAATATAAACATGAAAAATAGATTGTGACGAGAGTTCAAGTCTCCTAATCATGACTCCTTATGAAAAAACCCTGCCAAGATAACACCAAAAATGGATTTGTTTAACAAACTATATCTTTTGTCATCTTGAAAATCTATTATAAACTATTTCAAACTAACAATCCAACCAAAACACATGCAAACCTCTTCTTCTTGTCCTGCAAATTTGGGGAGTTGGAAAACATGTTATCATAGTCCTCTCCACAAATGTTTAGGATTTTTCACTAGTGGAAAGTGGAGTTATGCATTTTTATTTCTTGTTGCTTATCCTAGGTAGGGTTTCTACCTGTCTACACAAAAATTTATATATATTTCACCATACTTAATGAAATTTGATGAGACCAATTGAAAAAGGAATCTATTTTTTCTTATAGCTCATTTTTAATCATGCATCCATTATTTCATAGACATTTAAACCTACAAAGACAAAAGAACAACCTGCAACATGTGAAGATAAAAAAATATACCAAATCAGCAATTTCTTATAATGGTAACACGATCTCATAGCATCTGACGTATCATTCATACACCACACGAGCTCTGAGAAATGCCCAATCAAATTTTTACAAATTTTTGCACTTTGTGCACATAAGGGAACACACATGTACAAAGTGGTCTAGAACGTTTGAGCGAATTGGGGAGCTAAACAAGGGAATTCCTAGCAGTTACCCACCCAAAAGGAGTTGTTGGCATAGATGGTTTGAGGCCACAATGATTGGTTTCAAATATATACACCATTGCAAATTTGAAATCATTGACATTGCAATATTTTCCAAGAACTGAAAAGTGGTCATTGCTTATGAACGGGGACGAATCTCCAAAAATTAAGAGACTTTTTTGTGGGAAGTGCTAACATGATCTCATAGCATCTGGTAGATAATTCATGCATCTCACGATCTCTGAGAAATATCTTGTTAAATTTTGACAATTTTCTCACTCTATGCACTTAAGGAGACGTATAGGTACGAAGTGGTCCAGAATATTCAAGCGAGTTGGGGAGCTGAACAAGGGAAATCCTAGAATTTACCCACTCAAATAGAGTTGTTGGTGCATATGGATCAAGACAACCATGAGATGTTTCAAATATATGAAACATTGCAACTTTGAATTGAGCGACATTGCAAGATTTTGCAAGAATTGAAAAGTGGTTGCCCCTTTTAAACGGGGATGAATATTTTAAAAGTGAGAGATTTTTGTGGAAAGTGGGAACAAAATCTTGTAGCAATTGATGGATTCTTTGTATGTTGAATGAGATCCAAGAAATACCCTGTCAAATTTTGATAGTTTTCACACTCTATACACTTAAGGGGGCACACAAGTACGGAGTGGTCTAGAATGTTTGACCGAGTTGGGGAGCCAAACTAGGGAATTCCTCGCATTTACCTGCATCCCCTTAAGTGCATAGGGGAAGTGATATTTTTTGCACTTTATGCACTTAAGGGGATGCACATGTATGGAGTATTATGGATGGTTTGAGCAAGTTTGGAAGATGAACAATGGCATTCCTGGCATTTTCAGGCCCAAAATTTTTTTTTCGTGCAAACGGTTCAAGGCCACGACAAGCGGTTTGAAAGATACACAATTTTGCAAGAACTGGAAAGTGGTATCCACTTTTGAATGGGGTCGAATATCCCAAAAGTGAGAGGTTTTTTTGGGCAGAGGTAACACAATAGCCTAGAATCTTATGGATTTTTTGTACATATGATGAGCTCCAATAAATGTCCTATGAAATTTAAAAGTTTTCGCACACTATGCACTTAAGGGGACACACGTGTACGAAGTGGTCCAGAATGTTTGAGCAAGTTGGGAATCCAAATGAGGGAAATATTTGTATTTAACCACCCAACCGGAGCTATTAACACAAATGGTTTGAGGTCATGATGATCATTTTGAAATATATGTAACATTGCAAATTTCAAATGAGTAACATTGTAAGTTTTTGCAAAAAGTGAAAGGTGGTCGCTTTTGGACGGAGTCAAATCTCCCAAAAGTGAGAGAGGATTTTATGGGAAGTGGTAACATGACCCTATATCATTTGACGAATCAATCCTATGTGCCACAAGCTCCAAGAAACCACAACCTAGGTTTCTTCATACAGATCAATTTTTTTATTTATGTGTAATTGGAAAAAATCATCTTATTGGTGTTTAATTGTAGGAACTTTGTTTGTGTAGAAAATATATGTGAATTTATACAAATTTTTTTTATCTATTTACAATATTTGTATATCATATCGTAGAAAAAATGGAAAACAATAAGAAAGCACATATTTGTCACTCTCATTGGAAAACAACAAGGATACAAAATATTTCATTTGTACAAATATATATGTATATATATTCAAATAAGGTTGACATTATAATTATTTTGCATACATATTTAGTCCAATGAACCAGCTGGACCCGACCACTCTTTATTGTTTCAAGTATTGCCTTGTGGTCCATCTCATGAACCATTCAAAGATTATTCTTGTATGGTTTACGTCCATACTTGATCAAATGGACATTTGATGCAGCAACAAGGTTGGAATAATGAATAATCTTCATGTGTATCTCCATATCCCCGAACAACCACAACCTAGGGTTCTCATGAAATACCTTCTAAGCCATCTACCAATAATAACTAGTGCTCCTATAGAATGTTCAAAATCTTCTCCATTTATAATCTAATGATCCAATTTTGTTTTTTCCTCCACACAATGAGATGAATAATAATTTTCTCCTTCATTCTCTTCAGGTGCAATAACAACAAAAACATGGCCTACAATGATACATATATATATGATAACATTAATTTACTAAAAGTATTTATATGTGGATAATTGACCTAGTTGCACTAGATCCGACAAGAAATCAAAGTCTATTGATGCTTCAATCTATGTGAGTTTCAGTGTTGTTGGGGGTCAATACGTCTTAAGTGGGCTCAAAGGTCTCGTACACCATTCATCGACCCATTCCTTTGACTCACACTCGTAACAAGCTTCATCTATACATGATGAAAAAAAAGTATGTCATATGTGATGTGTGGACACTCCATGAACCTACATTAAATCTTCTAAAAGAGTGTATCTCACTTGATCCTCTTAGTGTACAAAAATCCTCATATTTTGCAATGTTAGTTTCATCTATCAACCAAAAAAATTGCAAACTATAGATGCGCCCTCATTACTTGGACCGTTTGTAGTGTTACACCATTGCGTGATGGATTTTGCATCTGACAAGGTTACTTTGTATTTTTATTTTAATTCTTCACATGCTAATCCTCTTTTGATACATGCACCTACACCATCATGCTCCCCCTTTCCATGCCTAATCTCTATGAAATTCCACATATACTGAATACAAGTGATCTTATCATCCTGGTCAACCAATAAAACATCAAGGAGTTTTTGAATTGTGATGCATAATAGTTTGACCATATGATATGTCGACAATATGATATGCCCCTATTAGCCAAATGACCAAAGAAAAGTTGAAAGAAACTTTGGAAAAACTATGTAGAATATGTGAGATCATCGTTGATATAAAAATGATACTCTCTCAATATGTTTTTATTATTTGTACTATCTTGGGAATGCATGTGTGCTATATGCACAAATATAGCAACTTGTTGAGAGATGTAATACTTTGATTGCACCTTTTTTTGTGGTTGTAGTGTATAATTATATGTGAAGTCAACAATTGAAATAATGGTATCAAGTGGGAATGTGTTCTTGCATAACTTAAATTGAAAATCCAACTATCAATCTCTATGAGTATGCCTTGCATACTCATACACTATTTTCTCATGAAAAATACCCATAAACTAACACACTGGAATCTTTTCAACAACCAATTTACATCATTTTTCTTCTTTTCCATCTTTTAGATTGTAGATCACAATCTTATATTTTTTAAATTTTACTATTTCCCAATTACATGTGTACTTCCATATGTTGACAAATTGGCAATGGTTGCAAGCCACCATAATTCATACATGTGTCATCCAAGCATGAGAGTTTGTAAAATACTTGACCATCCACTCTTTCACATAAAATTATAGATATCAAGTCCCCTGAAGATCTAGGTGGATTCTTTATGTTACATTCTTGCAAAACAACATTAGAATGGAAATATACACATATATGTCAATAAACATCATAATGACTAGAAAATTCAATATGTACCTGTTAGAATTAATAATCTTTCCTTGGTGTGTTATTTAAATAAGGATAAACCAAGGTATCCTAAATTGTATTTTGTCCTCTAGTCCAAGTGGGAGGACATGTCACATTTTTGTAATTATTTTAATAAGGAAATTAGATATTCCTCCTTAAGAGGAATCTCACACTTGGCACACACTTAATGTGAATGTGGAATTATAGAACATTGGATTTACATACAAACTCCATTACTCATATCTATTTACGAGATGCCTCTTCACACACTTTATAATAATCTTCTCACAATTTTCTCACTTCTTCTCTCTTTCTCTCTCATTGTTGTAATGAGATTCTTGCTCACTTTCTCTCTCATTCGCTAGGCTTTTTTGCCTCATTCATATTATATACACAAGGGGTTTTTCTTAGTTTTCCCCTTTCAAAAAATTTGTCTCCTTGTATTGATCTTGGATCTTCTTATGGTTTGGTGATAGTTCTTGAAGCAATCTTTCATTCATTGTGTTATGGTAATATTATTCCTTTTTGCTCACTCACTTGGATTCTTTCCTAATCTCTTTTCATTTTTTGCATATTTATTACATGGTATCAGAGCTAGCTAATCCTTGTTTTGAATGTTTGCAGGTTTTTCGTTTTTGGAAGATCTAACATTTTTTCCAGCTCTTTTGTTATTTTAGATTTGGTTTTAGTTTCTAGGATTTCAATTTTGTTTTTGGATTTGGACGGTTCACTGCCAAACCCAGTTTCTATTTTGTTTGTTTATCTGGTGTTGGTTTTACCCTCTGTCGGGCAACCGCAAGGTATTTCAGATTTGCATGTTCTGTATTTTATCATTAAACCAATATTAAAATCTATTTTTAATTCTAACTCTATTTTTTCTATTTCTCTAACTATTTGTCTCTGCAGGATGATAACTATGGTTAGTATTTGTTGTTTATAACTTTCTTTTCACAAAAACTAATTTATTTCCATTGGTTGTTTATTATCTGTTTGTTGTTTAATATTCATTTCATCTGTTTGTTCCTTGGCAGGAGTCTCTCCTTTACCTCAGGCAACCCATCTCCCTTTTGTTGTTCTTAATATTCATATTATAATGTTTCTTTATGGTCATTATCATTTCATCAGTATTATTTATGTTTATGATATTCCCCATACTTCAACGATGCATCTTGAACGCTGCATATTAAATGCAGCATCTCCTCACCTCCTCATTAGCAATCTCCCCCTCCCTCCCCGCGCTTTAAGCAATGCAACCTGCTCTTATCCCTTCTCTTTCGTGCAGCCCAACTGCTCCACTCTCCACGCAGCCTTATCCCTTCTTCCCACACTCCCTTTTAACCCTGCTTATTTAGTGTTGCTCCTGCGCAACCCGCTCCTTCCCTTTAGTCTTTTATTTGCCGCATTTTCCCCCATCTCCTGCGTTTTCATCCCCCACGCAACACCTCTTTGCATGCACAATCCAACCTATTCATTACCTATGTTAGGAAAGGAGAAGGGGAGGAAGGTCGTACAAAGGAGTGGTCACGCGCAACATTCTCCCTCTTCAATGCAGAACTCCCTCCTATGTAGCTTCTTACCTCTTCTCTCCATAGCTCTTTCGTCACAGCCTTAGCAGGTTGCTTCCTCCCTCTCACAACCTTGTTTAGTTTCAAACACTACTCTCCCTCCTCTAGGGCTTCATTCCAATTCAAATTGTGTATCCTTTACAGTATTCTTTAATGAATATGACAATTTCGGTCTATGGAATCCTTTTTTGTCTGTAACATTTTTTTTCTTATTCATTATTCGTGGTAGGGTATTATTAAATCTGTTTTGGTTACTGCAAATTCCTTGCAGATATGTTCATTCATTGTTTAATCATTTGATTCTTCTTTATTTAACTATATTAATTAAAAAATTCCTTTAACAAAAAATGTTTAAACTTTAAAACCAAATTTATTCAATTTGTTTATAAAAAAAAAAGTTTTAACTTGAAAACAAAGTTTTTTTTCTTCATATTTTTCAATATCGTTTAAACCCATTATTATTTTTATCAATATAATCATATTTTAATTGTCTTTTTAATAATTAGTCGCAGTAAAAAAAAAATTTATCATTTCGACAAAAAATTAATTTTTTAAATTTTTAAATTTCTTACAATTTAACCAATAACATTTGTGTTAAATTGTGCTTTCATATTCATTTTTACATATTACATCTTGTATTGTAGTTCATTTTGGATCACTATGTCGACATTAATTCCAGAAATCAAATTAACAAGTTCTAATTATCATGCTTGGAAGATGCATATAACTTTTATTTTTCATTTTAAACATTTTCTTGATATTGCTACGAGTGCAGCTTCTGCTCCCTCGGCTACTGCTTCTAAGGCCGATATTGATGCATGGAATACTAAAAATGATGAGATTTTAGGCCTAATCGGCCCTTCCTTAAGCCCAAAATTGTATGTTTTAATTGCTCATTGTACTCACGCCCATGCAGCTTGGGATATTCTCAAAAACACCTAGGACAGTGCAAATGAATCTAGAAAGATTGAACTCCAAGATCAATTGGAAGATCTTACGTATAATGATTCCAATACTATGGATGATTTTTTACTTAAGTTTGATTCTATTCAAAGTCAATTAACTAGTTTAGGAGTAAATTTAACTGATATTCGTTTAATTCATATTGTTTTGAAAATTGTCTTTGTGCAAGACAATTCCAGTAATTTATTACTAATATTCATTCTCATTTAGCTAGATTCCTATCTTAACAACTCAATTAAATTATTCTATCTTTCAAAATCTATTACATCAAGAAGAAGCTAAATTAATTCAATTTGGCACACTTAAAACTAATGGACACGCTTTCATGTCTAGATCGCATAACAATAATCATAATTCTCAACATCATAATAATTCTAGGCCCGCCTATAATCATAACAATAGTCATAATAATATTGATTCAGTCGTTTGAATGAAATGCCTCCCATTCCCGCTCTCGTGCTCTACTTGCCTGCGTGGTCTTCTGTCCCCGCTCCCGCCGACTGTATTCCCTCTCAACGTGGAGCGTCTGTGCTGCTTGCCCCTACCTCGTGCATTCTCTCTCTATCCTGACTATTGTCGGTGGTGGTGTGTCTGCTGGTGATGGGGAGAATGTTTCGGTGGCTAGGGTTTCTATCGTGGCCTCCCTTTCTTCTGTGGCGGTAGGTCTTGATCCTAGGGTTTCTGAGGGGCCTCCCAAGTCTTCACAGGTATTGTTCAAACCTGTGTTTGGGGCTGCTCTGAATTCTTCCATGGTGGCTGCTCCTATCCCTGTGGCTGCTCCCATTTCTCTCTCTTTGGGTGTGGAAACTGTGAAATAAATTGAGCATCCTTCATCCATTTTTTCCAACTAGGCGGCGCTCTGCAGATTTAGGGGTTTTTGGCCAAGTCTCCCTGAGCTTCATGTTTGGATTTCCAAATTTTGGGAACCCATCATTTATGGTGAGGTTCATATCTTCCCTTTGGCTAAAGGTTTTTTCATTGCCAAATTTGACTATATGGAGGATATAAATCATATCCTTTGTGATCATTATTTTAGCTGGGATGATCGCTTCGTGTTGATGATTAAACCATGGCATGAGGATTTCAATCCCTCTTCTAATACTTTTAATAATATACATGTTTGGGTTAGGCTTCCAAACCTCCCTCTTTATCTTTGGGTGGATCCTCTTTTGGAGGAGGTGGGTGAGGCTTTGGGAGACTTCCTGATGGTGGATGAGGAATCTATAGACATTCTCCACTCCACCTATGCCTATATATTGGTGGTTATAGATGCTTCCAAGGGCTTGTCTGTGGATATTAGGTTGGTTTCTCCTAAGGGAAGTTGGATTCAATCTTTGGACTATGAAGGTATCATTTTCAAGTGTCGAAGATACTTTCAAACTGGTCATATTACAGCCAAATGTAGTCTAGTTAAAACCAGGCATTTTGTTTCATGGTGGAAAGGTTTCTCTTCTCAACATTACACAATTGTGAAGAGGTCTTCCCAGCGGAGTGTTTCCCCGGTTATTTCTTTGGATTCTCCTGTGCCTTCTCCTCTATCGTTTGAGGGAAAGGATTTTCCCCATGGGTAAGTTGTTGGTGTTAGTCTTGGGGCTGAAGCTATGGATGTTCCCCTTGCTAATTTTGTCTGTGTGTGGGCTTCTATTGTTGCAGGTTATGCTGGAACTGTCTCTTCCTTGTTGGATGGTTCTAGTTTTCCTGTTGGTTCACTAACTATTGTCAACTCTACAGGTCCTCTTGCTTCTCCATCTTCTACTAGAAGGGCTCCGGGATCTGGATCTCTGCAGTTCAAGCCTATGCTGGGTGTTGGAAATTCTATGGATGCTGGGAATTTGGTTCAGGATTCCCAATGCTGGCAGGATGTGGTTGTCAAAGTGGAAGAAGGATGGATTACGGTTAAAGGTAAATATTTCAAGAGATCCTCGCCTTCCTTTGATATGACACTTTGATCCCATAAGAATGGGCCTAAGGGATAATCTTTTTGTGGGTTTTTTTCTTGATCTCTGATGTTTGGCCGCGACCTTCTTCTCTAGGTTGTGTGCAGCAGGTGCTTTAGTGTTTATTCTTTTTTTGTTGTTGTTGTTCTACTGGTTTGGGGCTGCTGGTTTTATTTGCTGGTATTCTGTGCTAGGTGGGTTATTTAATGCCTATCTCCTTTTCCCCCACTTGTCTCTTTTAGGGTTGTGCTTCTATTTCCTATCTCTGTTGTTGTAAAGGGTTATAGGTTCCCTTCAAAATTTGTTTTTACCTTAATAAAAAATAATAGTCATAATAATGGTTATCATAATCATAATCATCCTAATAATAGACCCCGTTATACTTATTGTGGAAAATATGGCCATGTATCTAACAATTGTTTTAAGAAACAAAATCAATAAGCCTTTTACTCATAATCAAACTAATCAAAAGTCTCATAATAATAACTCTCATCAAGCTTTTGTTGTCCGTTATGGGATGTCTAATCCTCACTATGATAATTCTTCTATTTGGAGTGAACCATATGATGATGGATATTCTTGGGATAGCCCCCTAGATTACTATCTTCCTAAAGAAATAAACTTAATACAAAGGGATAATATTTTATCTCCATGTGTTGCATTCAAGCTTGATGATTCTTCTTATGCATATTCCCCTTTTGATGATATTTTAGAACAAGAAGAGGACATAATTTCTACCTTTCTTAATGTTACTTTGCCTTCTTTTGACTCTCCTAGTGGAGATGTGTGTATTGCTCAAGATGATCTTCATGATTTCTCCAAAGTTAAAGATTTGGAATGTAGTGCTAATCCTATGGTTGTTATGGAGAACAATAATAATGATGATAATGATGATAATGATGATGATTATAATAGCTCTACTCCTCTTAATGATGAATCCATTACAAATTTTCTTTACGCAACTAATGATTGCATTATTGATTATATGACTGCTTTATTTGATGATTTACAATCTAATTTTTCTTTACAAGGTTTTACTAATTCAGAACTAAGACATCCCAATGATGGGAGATCTACTAGTGGTTATTGCCTTATTGCAGGCTCAGGTGCTATTTTTTCAGAATGTATACATCTATCTAAAGAATCTCTAAGGAATCAAAGACAACTTGAAGATTTGGGCCCTCCTCAAAAAGCACCTACGGCTACACCTTTGTATTGTAATAATCAAAGTGCTACTTCCTTAGAAATAACAAGTTGAGGAGATGCAAGAGTCCCTCATCAATTGCAAGGGAAATGATCTAGCTGTCGATATCTTCACAAAGAATCTTTTTAAAGAGAAATTTCAAAATCATTCTAAATATTTAATACCTATTGATCTAATCTCCACAAGTAAAGATTAAAGGGGGTGTTAGAATTAATAATCTTTCCTTGATGTATTAGTTAAATAAAGATAAACCAAGATGTCCTAAATTGTATTTGTCCTCTAGTCCAAGTAGGAGGGCATGTCACATTTTTGTAATTTCTTTAATAAGGAAATTAGATATTCCTCCTTAAGAGGATTCTCACACTTGGCACACACTTAATGTGAATATGGCATTCATAGAACATAGGAGTTACATGCAAACTTCATCACTCATCTCTATTTAAGAGATGCTTCTCCACACATTTTATAATAATCTTCTCACAATTTTCTCACTTCTTCTCTCTTGCTTTCTCATTGTTGTAATGAGCTTCTTGCTCACTTTCTCTCTCCTCTAGGATTTTTTGCCTCATTCATATTATACACAAAGGGTTTTTCTTAGTTTTCCCCTTTAAAACGCATTGTCTCATTGTGTTGATCTTGGAGCTTCTTAGGTTTTGGTGATAGTTCTTTAAGAAATCTTTCATTCAATGTGTTATGGTAATATTCTTCCTTTTTTCTCACTCACTTGGATTCTTTCCTAAGCTCTTTTCATTTTTTTGTATATTTCTTATAGCGTGATCCCACAAAGTTGTGTCCCACTTTTAGGCATGAAGAAAAATCACAAGGATAGAATTTTTTTTCATTTTTGACCCCTTCGAGCGAATGGGGGTGTTCGCGAAAAGGGAAAAAACCCCTTCGCACAAACTAGATGAAATGGGGGGTTCGCTCTAACTAGACCTGATTCGAGAGAACACTGTAAATCAACAAAAAATAAGAAATTTGCGCAAATTTTCCATGGGCAGTTTGCTAGAAGGGGGTTCTCTTGAACCCCCTTTGCTAGAAGGGGTGTGATGACATGTAACTAATTGAATGTTTAAAGATGTTAAGTTGATCACCGAAATGCAGAAGGATAATGCAAGACATTAAATCAGTTAATGGATTGTATTGTCATTGATGTCAACTTGATATAATCTAATCAGTTATAATCAAAGTGTCAAAGACTTGAGAGAATCAGAGAGATAAAGATTATGCTTTATGTAATGCATAAAAGACAAGTATTCACAATGTGACTACTAACACTGACGGTGAGTGAAACCCGACGGATAGAGATCACCGATAGTCAAGTCACAGTGATGCCCGAGCAAGAACACCGACGAGCATTACCAATGAGCAGAATCACAAGCATACCCGATGACCAAAAACATAGTGTAAACTGGTGGAGAAGCCCAAGGAGAACTGGAGTGTTGACCGACGCTATCAAAGAGTTAAACACTGACAATAACTGAAGTTCAGAAACAACAAAATATCTAGCTGGTAGAGCTAAATATAGAGCTAACTAGTAGTTATCATGGTTTCATCGACAAGATAAGCCAGGGATAAGTAAATGATTTAATGTTGTTTTGTCCAGTTGGCAAGGAGATCTCAGCTTGATAAAACATGAGTTTTGCTTTAAATCTGATTGGCGAGAATTGTGGATCACGCCATAATCAAGAAGATCAATAACCTAACAACGGTGATATCATGTCTATAAAGAGATAACTCAATTCATTACGAATTGGTGTGGTGGGAGAATGAATGAAAAGAGGATGCTAAAGAGAAACTGATGAAGAGAAACTCCATACAGTGTTGATCAATCAAGCTAAGGAAAGAGCTAAAGTTTTATGCGGACACTGAGCAACAGAGAACAGCATCACCGAGAAGAATCAAAGTGGAGAAAAGGTATAAACAGAGTTATATTGATCAGAATAGTTTTGTGAGATTGTAATAGATCTGAAAATCTGCAAGTATAAGTTGTATATGTGAACAGATCATACTGTTTCAGTTTAACCATTGATTCATAAAGTCTCTTAACCGAGCGGAATTTAAAGATCTTTTCTATATTGAGATACATCCCAAGGAGTATCAAAATTTTTGATCATGAAGATAGCATGAGATGCCAGATACCAATTGACAGGCCAAGTGAGTGTTTGATCAAAGATGGTAGCATAGAGATGCCCGATATCAAGTGACAGACTAAAATTTTAAATCCTCTAACAAGGTCACACCTAACACTGTGTTTGTAACCTTTAACAGGGTTGACTCTTCACTGAGCTCACTTTAGAAGAGTGAAAATTTTGGGTTACCGGTCCCAAGTGGTTTTTCCCTTAACAGGGTTTCCACATTAAAAATCCACGTGTCAATGTGTTTATGAGTCATTACTTTAGTGTTTTGCATTACACTTAACTTAATTGGATTGATCGGTATACTCTAGATAATTTACTGTCTTTTAGTAAATTAACATACTGCTATTTGGTAAACATATAGTAGAAGGTTTTACAAAACATTTCGAGCAGTAGTAAATTGATATAAGTATTTGGAGGCATTCATCTTATAAGACTGAAGATAACTAGAGGTATAATATTGTGGTACTAAGTTTTAAGGGTTGATTATTGGAATATTTTTTAGGCCACTGATTCACCCCTCCCCCCCTTCTTAGTTATTACTAATAATTGGTATCAGAGCTTGTGTGCTTAGAAAGGGAGTTTAACAGCTAAAGCAAAAGATCACAAGATGAACAGACGAGATGTGCCCAAGTTGAATAAAGACAACTTTGCATCATGGCAAAGCAAAATAAGACTCCACCTATCAGGTATTGGAATGATATTGTTCAATACTTAGATACTGAATATGTGTTGCCTACACGAACTCATACTCTTGAGCAATTAAGAGTCGAGCATGAGCATAACTGCATGATGATAGAACTTGCATCATCACTCTCTGATGTTGTGTTTGAAAATGTAAAAACTTGCACATCTGCAAAGCAAATGTGGGATAAGTTGAAGCTTGTACATGGAGGAGATGCCAATGTACTCAGAGCAAAGGCAGAAAGCCTAAGAGGGAGGTTTGATGACCTAAGAATGAAAGAAGGAGAAAACATTACTCAGTATAGTTGCAGAATTAAAGAGGTAGTAAATGATATCCGAGGAGTTGGAGGTGTACTTGAAGAGGAGACAGTGGTAAGCAAAATCTTAAGAACCTTATTGCATGTTTATGCTATTAGAGTTTCTTCTATTCAAGAAATGAGAGCAGTTGCAAACAATACAGTTACTCTACATAGTCTGATTGGTAGACTAATTTCATTTGGGATGAATAAATTTGACAATAGTGTCTTACCATCCATAGAATATGCATTCAAATCTTCTCTAAAGATAATTAACTCAAGTCATAGACATGTTGTTAGAAATGATAGTGATAGTGATAATGAGGATCAAGGACTTGATGAAATTGAAGCACTAATGGCCAGAAAATTGCAGAGAGGCAAAGGCAGATACAAAGGTAAATTACCACTTGTATGTTTCAATTGTAAAAAGGTTGGACGCTTTCCTGCAAGATGTCCAAACCAAAGAAAAGATGACAGAGGAAAGGACAAATTACATGAGAAGAAATTTGACAAAGGTGAAAATAGAGATTACCAAAGCAACTGACAATCTGACAAGAGGGATACCCAAGACTACAAGGACAAAAGAAAGAAAGCTTGTTACCTAGTTGAGAACAGAGCTAATGACATCGAGATGGTATTTGTAGCCATGAAGGATGATTCAGATGAAGATGAAGAAAGGTATGTAGAAATTGCATTCATATCTAAAGTGAGTAAAACTTATGTCTGGATCATAGATAGTGGCCGCACTCACCTTATGACCAGTGATAAACAAAAGTTTGAGACTTTTGAATACTATAATGGTGGTTCAGTGAGAATGGGTAATGATACACCTTGTCTAGTTGAAGGTAAAGGAACCATAATGTTGACTAACCTGATAAAATGTAAAAATGCCTACTAAGTAAAAGGACTAAATTATAATTTGTTAAGTGTCTCACAGGTGAACAATTTAGGTCACAGAGTAGCATTTGAAAATAAGAAGGCAAAGATCTATAATGAATCAGGAAGATTGATTGGTACTGGTGAGCAGACAAAAGGTAACCTTTTCTATCTTGATAACACTAACACCACTTGTTTGATTGCTAGAAATGAAGACATATGGTTATGGCACAAAAGATTGTGTCATGTGAACTTTGACAACATGATAAAAATGAGCAACAAAAGGAATGTCAGAGGCTTGCCGACAATGACTAAGCCCAAGCATATCATGTGCAAGAATTGTCAAAAAGGTAAGATGAAAAAGTATAGTTTCAAGAGTAAAACCCATACATCTACTGCAATTCTAGAATTAGTCCATACAGATCTATGTGGACCCATGAGGACAAAGAGCTACTATGGAGATAGGTATTTTATTCTCTTTGTTGATGATTTTTCTAGAATGATGACAGTCATATTTTTAAAAGATAAATCAGAAGCATTTAAGATGTTTAAATGGTACAAAGAAATGGTAGAAAAACAAAGTGAAAAGAAATTGAAATGCTTAAGGTCAGATAGAGGAGGGGAATTTACTTCAGATGAATTCACTGACTATTGCAATGAACATGGAATTAAAAGACAGGTTTCTACACCAAGGACACCATAGAAAAATAGAATTGCTAAGAGGAGAAACAGATCAATTGTTGACTGTGCAAGAACATTGATGATTGAGAAAAGCACCACTCAAGCATTTTGGAGGGAAGTTGTCAGTACTGGTGTCTACACATTAAACAGAGTACAATTGAAGAAGGACACAAAGAAGAAACCCTATGAGCTTTGGTATGGTCATACACCCAATATAAGTTACTTCAGAATCTTTGGTAGTCAATGTTATATATTGAAGGATGATAGAAATGGAAAACTTGACTGCAAAAGTGAAGAAGGTATCTTTCTAGGGTACTCAACCAAAAGCAAGGCTTATAAATG
>MU225678.1:1375613-1394903 GCA_018584345.1 Thuja plicata | reverse complement strand
TATATATATATATATTACTTCATATATCTATTTGTCTATCAATCCATTTCTCCTTGGCTATTTATCTCTCCTTCCTCTCTCCCTTTATATATATGTTTGTGTGTGTGTGTGTGTGTGTGTGTGTGTGTGTAACATATTTTGGCTATGAAATGGGATTGGATAACAAGCTTATATGCTTGGATTGTTAATTTGCTTCCATTTCACATTATTTTTTCCCTCCATTCTCGTTTCTCAATTTGCATGTTATTAGGTTTACACGTTCTATAACAAGTTTTAGTAAAATTGCCACTATAATTTCACATGTCTTCTAAGCTTTCTAACCATAATCTCTTTAGTATTGAACTATATTAACATTTTTATAATTTCTTTAATTAATGCTTCTATAGTTTTAGAGACACGTTTTCATTTTCTTATAACTTTTGACCTACTTGTCAAAATTTGAAAAAAAAAAAAAAAAAAAAGATTGTTCTATACTTCATTCTTTACACATTATGATTTTTAATTGCCTTTTCGATTATTTTAGTGCAAGTTATGTGACACGCGCTCAATGATGTGATTTTTAGGATACTAAAAAATTATGCTGCGCACACCACACACTATGTTATGTTTTACTAAAAAGACAAGAACATTTCTATTTGTGTGAAACATTGATCATTTTAATCTTATCAATTATTGAAAAACTTTAGTAGTTTAGAAACTAGATTCACAATATTCCAATTTTTCTTCTTTTGATGTCTTCAAATTTTAAGTGCATGAACTCAAAGTACTCCTTCAAGTTCAGGTTTAGCTAATTTCACTCTTTTCTATACCATCTTTGTGCACATACACTATTATTCCCAAACAATATATGATTTGGAACTTTATGCCTAGTGCGATAATAGGTGGTCGATGCCAAAAACATAAGGATAGACTTGATCTTGGTACATACAGATCTCAAATTTGGCCACAAGTTCAAAGTACATTTTTTTATACATAACGGGATCAATTTGATGACAACAATGTATAGGAAAAATTGCGCATTTTTAAAAAATGACACCCAAAAATGTTAATTTAGAAGCAAAAATAGAGCCTTAGAAGTTCTCAAAATGAGAATTGCTCAACAAAACCTATAATAAGAATATACATTCTTTGGAAAAACCAAGCACCAAAATCAAGAATTGATTGAACCAATACGAAGAGCAAAAGATTCTAACCCAAATCAACAAAAAATTGCTCACAAAAGGATGGTTAGATAACTAAAGTTATGAGGTCATAAAGTAGGAATGCAAAAACAAAAACTACGTCTGTGAGGGGGACCAAAAACATGGGTTGACCTACAGACACAATGCTCTATACCATGCAAGAATTGGCAGAAGATTGTAGCCACTCATGATCTATGCGGAAAGCACAAGATAGATCAACTATGAAAGATTTATGTTATTATATCAAATGATACAAATGACAGATTATAATGGATTGAATTGAATTATAATGAAGACACCTTAACTATATTGACCAAGGTGAACATAAGATTGCATAAGATTATAACACATGCTTAATATTATGACTTCAAACATAAAATGATAACTATCATGTGTAAATCATAAATAAACTTAAGTAATATGTGCAAAGAGGACCTGAACGATTGGCTAGCTAGATAAAACATCATTTTTACACTAATAGCAAACAAAAAATTATTTATTTCATTTTTTTAATGAAACTACTTGTAATTTTTATATAACATTTACAAGTTCTTATATATTCATGCATGAGTCCTTACAAATAGACTAATTATTGACTATATAATATAAAAATGCCACAAAACTAGATCATGTGACTCGAGATACTAAACCAAACACTACATTTACATGACTAAATTGACTATATAATATAAATATATCAAAGTTGTGAACCCTATATAACTGCAAACAATAAATTTTAATAGAAAGAAATTAAGAGTGAGTGACATTTGTACGTAGCTTTGTTAAAAATGCCGAACAAACAAGGCTAAAATATTTATTAGTGACAAGGGAAGGCCGAAACTTTTGTTTGTTGGAATGAAATAAAATTAATATTTTAGCCAACCTTGACTGAATGTATAATATTGAAGTAGAGCGTGGACTGAACTACTATTAATGTTTGACCTCTTCATCCACTCAATACAAACATAAGAGAAAATAGAACTAAAAGTTAAGTAAATATTGCAACCGGCTGTTCCTATATTTAATTCAAGAAATGAATCTTCATAAGCAAAATAAATACAAACACAAAAATTAACCAACCAGATTTTCCTATATTAATACAATGAATCCTCATGAGCAATAAATACAAATATAAAAGAAAATAGAACTAAAAATTAACCAACCAGATTTTTCAATATTTAATTCAAGCAATGAAGCTTCATGAGCAATATAAATAAAACATAGCCAAATGCATGCATGAGATTAAGTAGGGAGCTGTGAATTAAGGTTTTGTATTACAGAAATGTATAAGCCAAGACTGTAGAAACGTCAAAATTAGATTTTTGTAGTTTGAAAGGTTGTAGAAACAGAGTTGTAATCTGTTGTAGATAAGTGCTGCTAATAACACAGGACAGTAGATGTTGGAAGATTATTTGGAGTTCTGAGAGCAGAAGGATGGAGAATTTAGAGAGGGGGGGATCCCTGAGAAGTTTATCAGTAACGAATATGAGCTTGAGAAGCTTGAGTAAAAGGAATAGCTGGGGAATAGCAAATGAGTTTAACTTGTCGGGTTCGTCAAGGAGAGAACGTTTGGATGATGATGAAGAGGCTCTGAAATGGGCAGCCATTGAGAAGCTGCCAACATATGACCGCCTGAGAACCAGTCTTGTGTTTGAGAGTTGTAATGAGGAAGGGGAAAGTGAATCTAAGAGAATTCTCAAGGAAGTTGATGTTAGGAGCATGGCCGCCACAGAGAAACACAACTTCATTGAGACGGTCTTCAAGATAACTGAAGAGGATAATGAGAAGTTCTTGAGAAGATTGAGAGCTCGTGTTGATAGGTAAGTTGAGTTGTTGGGTATGGTATGCTGGTCAGTTTCAAATCTTCAATTGGGTGCTTATAACACTTATTTTGTTATGATGCATGGTGACTGGTTTGTACCCTTTCAGATTGCTATTTTGGCCTAGTCTCCCATTTTATCTCATTTGAGAGGGGCATTGAGTGTTAGCTAGCTGTAGTTATACAATTTGTTTTAAATATCATAATATTTAATGTTAGTAGATCTCTACAATCTTTGAGACATCACTGTTGCTGTTTTTGGATTTGATTGCATGAATTGTTTTTTTCCATCAGCGTTTCAGATCACACTACGTGATCTATCATCAGAATGTTACAGAGCTTGTCATTCTTTTTTAGTTGCTATCTAACATCTTGATGATGGATCACAGAGTTTGATCCAAAACATAGATGAAAAATAAATTCTCACAATCAAATTCAGAAACAGTAACAGTAATATCACACCATGCTTATGACTACATTTGTCAAGAAAAATAAAAATTCGGTGGCATCTTCCTTAATGAGTATCAATTTGTTGAGCTAAATAAAACTTCCCTTCAGCTTCCCCATTTCATTTCTGATTAGCCAATGCTTTTGTGATTTACAGAGTTGGGATTGTGCTCCCCACAGTAGAAATTCGATTTGAAGATTTGACAGTAGAGGCAAAGTGCTTGGTTGGTAGAACATCGCTTCCTACGCTTTGGAACTCAAGTAGGAACTTTATAGGGGTAAGTAAGATTATATTTGGAATGCTCTTATTTGACAGAGCATCTCTACAGAAGGCATTGTTCTTCTTTGTTTTCAAAGTTCTATATTTTAGAATGAACAAATTTTGAACTGGCCTAAAAATACAGAATAATTTATATTGGCCAGTGAATGAATTACAGGGCATTTTGGGTATGGTTGGATTATCACTGACAAAGAAGACTGAACTCACAATCCTTAAGGGTGTTAGCGGAATCCTAAAGCCATCTAGGTGATAAGTAGCTTAGAATTTTCAATTGACTAATAGAAAGAATAAAAAACAGGACAGTTGAATCTCTTTACATCTGTAACCAATTGGATATCTGGTGCAGAATGACCCTGTTATTAGGTCCGCCAGGATCTGGAAAGACTAGTCTACTCTTAGCTTTGGCTGGAAGATTGGACAAGGATTTAAAGGTTTGACCTAGTCACATTTATAGACACTAAATTGAGATGGTTTCTTTGTTTTGCTCCTTACTTGGTTATAACTGCAGGTGAGTGGTTGTATAACTTATAATGGCCATTCAATGGAGGAGTTTGTCCCTCAGAAGACAGCTGCCTATATAAGCCAGAATGACCGGCATGTACCACTGATGACTGTCCGCGAGACATTGGATTTCTCTGCAAGATGTCAAGGTGTTGGAAGTAGATATGGTGAGAAATCCCAGCCAAACCATATTCTTAGAACATTATTAATTTTTTATAACTTTTAATTGCAGGGGTTTTATGTCTCTAAACATGAAATAACGAGTCTTATTGTGTTGAATTTGTGAATAGAGTTGCTTAGTGAAGTGGTTAGAAGGGAGAAAGAAGCTGGAATTTTACCAGAGGCTGAAGTAGATCTTTTCATGAAAGTGGGCATTTTTCATTGCCTTCCAGTGTTTTTACTATTGCACAATTCATCAAATAGAATCTTTTGATTGCGGACAGAAAGAAGAACTAGAATTAGTTTGTGAGATTTTGATTTCCTGTATGGCTCCATAAAATACTGCTTAGCAACTATGTTAACAACGATGCTAGGCTGAGGCCTGACAAGATTGTATAATTTTCTCTCTTTCCACAACATTTATATGAATTATATTCTTCTTTATATTTGCAGGCAACATCCCTGGGAGGAGTCCAAAGTAGCCTTCAGACTGATTACACTCTCAAGGTAGGTGAACTTGTCAATATCAGGATGCATTGCTGGAATAAGAAACTGGTACAACTTTTTTATTTAGATGTTTAATTCTGTTTCACCAAGTTCATTCTTGCTGTCCTTACTGAGTCGGAATATAAAACTCAGTTTTCCGATTTAAAAAATACAGGATTGCTTTAACTAATACCAATTTGGAAACAGATTCTTGGTTTGGATATTTGTGCAGATACTATTGTAGGAGATGAAATGTTTAGGGGAGTTTCTGGTGGACAGAAGAAACGTGTTACAACTGGTATGCACCTCAAGCAGTGTACTCAATTGTAACTTCCAATGTTTTTCTCTATTTCAGACTGCAATCTTAAAAAAAAATTAAAATACTGTTTGACTGTAGGTGAGATGATTGTCGGTCCAACAACAACTCTTTTGATGGACGAAATATCCACTGGCCTAGACAGTTCTACAACGTATCAAATCGTGAACTGCCTGCAGCAATTTTGTACCCATATGAATGCAACTATTCTCATGTCTTTGCTTCAGCCTGCTCCAGAAACATATGAATTATTTGATGACATTATGTTCATTTCAGAAGGGCAAGTTGTCTATTATGGACCAAGAGAAAATGTGCTTGAATTTTTTGGAAGTTGTGGATTTAAATGCCCTGAAAGAAAGGGTACAGCAGACTTTTTACAGGAGGTATACATATTTTTAGAACTTCAGTACAGTAAAATTTGAACTTCGTACAGAACGGATTTTTTAAAGATCTAATTCTATTCAATTTGGCAATGGATTTCCCTGTCCTAGATCAAATTTTCGTTGTTTATGGATTGTGTGCATTTTTTGTTGTTGATATGGATCCTTAACCAAAAGATCAAACTGAAACATTTGCAAGGTTTTCACTTTCATTATCTTTCTGCAAGGTGTACATACATGACTTACGTGACCTTTGCAGGTAACTTCACTAAAGGACCAAGACCAATATTGGGCTGACAGAGATATACCATACCGCTATATCTCTGTGAAGGAATTTGGGGAGATGTATAAGAGATTTCATGTAGGAACAACACTCTCCGGGGAATTGGCAAGTCCATATGACAAGCTTAAAAGCCACAAAGCATCATTGATTTATAATAAATACTCGGTCCCTAAATTGGAGCTGTTCAAGGCCTGCTTTGATAAAGAATGGCTTCTTCGCAAACGTAGTTCGTTCATTTACATATTCAAGACCTTACAAGTAAGCTTTTTATGTCCAGTGATATGCTAACCCCAATAATGGATTATCCTTGTTGTAAATAGGCCTCATTAAGCCTGCCTGATTATGCAGATTACTTTTCTAGCATTTGTAGCAGCTACAATGTTCCTGAGAACTCGAATGCATCAGAGAAACGAGGAAGACGCAAACTTATATCTTGGGGCCCTTTATTTCACCCTGTTTGTAAACATGTTCAATGGCGCTGCTGAGATCACTTTCACACTTGCCAGACTACCTGTATTTTTTAAACAGCGAGACCTTCTGCTATATCCTGCATGGTCCTTCTCTCTTTCCAACTTGTTGTTGAGCATTCCAGTCTCACTTCTGGAATCAACCGTTTGGGTGGTCATAACTTATTACGGAATAGGATTTGCTCCTGAAGCTGGGAGGTACGCTTGAAGATTTTCAACCATTCTCTTTTTTTTTCATTTTGTTTAGTAATTATATATTCGAAAAAATATTCTTAGATGAGTACCAAAAATTGACACAAAATTTTTTTTGGGATTTGTTATAGTGAAAATGGATTGCTTAGATCTTTTATTTTATTTACTACATGGTTGTATTCACTAAATTCAAGAATTTGTCCAAAATATATGTCAGACACTTCTATTCCTCTTTCTGTGATTCATATGATATTTTTTACCCTTTTTATAAACTTGGACAAAATTAACTTCAGCCAATGCCCCACAAAGAATTATAGTATTATTTAGGATTTTGCTATTTATGTTTTGCTTTCTCTCTGTTACTTGAACAGAACCATTGCCAATGCAGGTTTTTCCGGCAACTCCTTCTACTATTTGTTATGCATCAGGTGTCATCGTCGATGTTCAGACTGCTAGCTGGAATTTGTAGAACACATGCAATGGCTTATACTGCAGGATCACTCGCTTTGCTCATAATTGTCATGCTTGGAGGATTCATTATTCCTAAAAGTAAATCAACCTTCTTATTCATTCTTTAAAGTGTTAATGTTAAAGGATATTTATTTGACCTCGTCTATATCAAATGTTTTGACCTCTTTGCAGATAGTCTTCCCAGTTGGTGGCAGTGGAGTTACTGGTGCAGCCCATTAGTGTACGCCCAAAATGCCATTGTTTTGAATGAGATGCTTTCTCCCAGATGGAATAAAGTAAGGTTTCATCTATTAGAAACTTAACCAACAGCATGCATAGTAAAGATTGTAACAATTCGGTTGCAAAATTAGCAAAACACAATCTTAGTTTTCTTTGAAAATTGAGATGAATAAAGTTATTGAAAGTCAACGAATAGATTAAGTACTTTCCTCCTTTCTCACATTGTTTTCTTTATTTGAATCTATTTTGTATTACAGAGCACAAATGCTTCAGCAAACTTGGCACTTGGTGTTCTTGAGAGGCGTAGCATCAACCCTAGAGGATACTGGTATTGGATAGGAATTGCCGCTTTATTGGGCTTTACAGTCATCTTCAACTTCTTATACACAATGTGTCTTGCATATCTGAATCGTGAGTTCACTACAATTTTCAGACATTTATTTCATACTTCCTTCATTTAATGGAGAGCTGTAACTTTTTACATTCTGACAATGGTCTTTCATTCCGAGAAGCTCCTGGAGAGCATCAGGCTGTACTCTCAGAAGAAAAGTTGGATAAACAAGGGACAGGATCATACAATATAGCAGATGATCAAGAACCCCAATTCCTTCCATCGAGATCCAAAAAAGGATCCTTTAAACGGCTGTCCTCAAAAGATGGAAACAATACAGGTAAGAATACCTTTACTTACTTTAAAAATATATGTATTCTTCCATTATAAACCTCATGAGCAGACAATTTTGCACTGGGTAAGCAAGTCTCTAAATTATAGGGAATCGTTGAAAGAGAAAATTAATGATCAAGAAGCATATATTCTAGACAAAAATTCTGTAGGCATATTATAACTAAATTAATCTTCAATAGTTATCAAAATCTTCCCTATGATTCTGCTCAGTGCTGTTTGGTTATGCAGAACAAATGCAGATCCATCGCATGAATAGCAGAACAAATGCAGATTCAGCAGATTTGGAAGCATTAGATGGTGTTTCTCCAAAGCAAGGAATTATTCTTCCATTCACACCATTGGCATTGTCTTTCAATGGCGTGAATTACTCTGTTGACATGCCTCCGGTATGATTCACTTTGAACTCTTAAACCCATTAGATAGGGTGACAGTTGCTTGCATATATTAGCTCTATTGTATTTCCTTTGGCATTTAAATGACTACAGTGACCCTAAGCTACTGGATAAGCTAGCTCTAATTGACTAATATCCAAGGAATGCATTAGACAAGCTAAAAAGAAACTAATCGAACTACACTAATAATATCAGAGATAAAGAAAGAGGATTACATAAAAGAGGCTAATCAAACTGCTGACATAAATGAATATCAGCTAAGTTCGTTCCTTGATCATCTCTTAACGTGATTGAAAGTTTTAGCATTGATGTTTCTGCAGGAAATGAAAAAACAGGGAATAACAGAGGATAGACTCCAACTACTTCATGATGTGACCGGGATATTTAGGCCAGGAGTTCTCACTGCTTTGATGGGGGTCAGTGGGGCTGGAAAGACAACACTTATGGATGTATTGGCTGGAAGGAAAACCGGGGGATATGTTGAGGGGGACATTAGAATATCTGGATTTCCCAAAAGGCAAGAAACATTTGCTCGAATCTCTGGTTATTGTGAGCAGAATGATATACATTCTCCACACGTAACAATAAGAGAGTCATTAATATATTCTGCATTTCTTCGCCTTCCAAAGGAGATTGATGACAACATCAAAATTGTAAGTCACAGACACTATTTCTCACTCATTCATCAACTCTAACTTGATCCGTTATGGAAAATTTCTTAATCTCTCGCAGACCCCACTAATTGAAAATATTGCAGGCTTTTGTTGATGAGGTTATGAAACTGGTAGAGTTGGATAATTTAAGGGATGGACTGGTAGGCCTGCCTGGTGTGACTGGTCTGTCAACAGAACAAAGAAAACGATTAACAATCGCTGTGGAGCTCGTTGCAAATCCGTCTATTATTTTCATGGACGAGCCAACTTCAGGACTAGATGCCAGAGCAGCTGCTATCGTCATGAGAACTATACGTAATACAGTTGATACAGGAAGAACTGTTGTCTGTACCATTCACCAACCTAGCATTGACATTTTTGAAGCTTTTGACGAGGTGAATAATCCTTAAAATAGCTACATTTTAGTATTCTGTTTGTTCAAATGATTGACATCAATATCTGGTCCGCTCCGGGTGCAGCTGCTGCTCATGAAAAGAGGTGGCCAAGTCATTTATGCAGGACCCTTAGGTCAAAACTCTGTCAAGGTGATTGAGTATTTTGAGGTAAGTTCAGTAGAGCATTATGGAGGAAGATTGATTGGAAACAAGTATTCACATGGGTGAGAAGGGAATAGAAGTGAATTTTATATGCACTCTATAAAATATTAAAGAAATATTTTGTTTATCAAAACGTTGTATTCTTAACAAATTGTTCACTATTAGGTCCATAATAAAAGTGTACTCATATATTTAGAGGTCATTTGAAGTTTAATATTAATGACAATTTCAAAGGGTTGGACTTAAATAGTACATTCTAGACATTGACTTATTTAGATAGTTCATCTAAATTTATACATGCGTTTTCAGTAAATGAGCCACGTAAACAAATTAATGCATAGAATATGTTGGTTAAGACTAACCATTGTAAACTCTTTTTCTCCACAGGCTATTCCCGGAATAACAAAGATAAAGAGCAAATATAATCCTGCTACATGGATGCTAGAAGTGAGTTCTACTGCTGTTGAACTTCGTCAGGGAATAGACTTTGCTGAACTCTACAAGAACTCGACTCTGTACAAGTACAACTGTTGACACATAAAATCTCTTTAAACCTCTATTTAAGCTGTTTCTTTGTTTTCTTCAAATTGCCTATGTTGACCATGGAAGTCTTCACGATGCAGGACGAATCAATTATCAGTAAAAGGGCTTAGCACTCCAACTGCTGGTGCAAATGATCTTTATTTTCCAGACCAATATTCACAATCATTCTTTGCACAGTTCAAGTATTGCCTGTGGAAGCAAAACTGTTCGTACTGGAAAAATCCACAATACAATTGTGTCAGAATTCTATCAACTACTATTATTGCTAGTATATTCGGATCTATATTTTGGAAAGCTGGTGAAAATCTGTAAGTTCTTTATTTTAAGTATTGAGATCAGTTTCATTGTGGATTCTAGTTTTATGTTGTTGTAGTCTTTTTCGATTATAAGGTTTTTGGGTTCTTTTAAAACCCTCTTCTGATTCATAACTCTGATCAAAAGCATTTTCCTAATAGAAAACATAGACAAAAGATAAATCAGTTACATTTATTAATGCATTCCAGCTGCCTCTGTCATTTCGAAGACATTAAAAACCACTGTGTTTGAATAGCAGATATAACAATGTAAATCTCATTAGTATCATTGGAGGAATATCTTCTTCAGTTATGTTCATAGGATCACTCAATTGTCAAACAGTGCAACCTGTGATTTCAATTGAGAGAACAGTTTTCTACAGAGAAAGGGCGGCAGGAATGTACTCTGCTATACCATATGCTTTGGCACAGGCATGTAGTTTTTTCTCATTCTTCCTTCGCTTATTTTCCTCTTCAAAGTACTAACGCCACATTCTGTCTCTTTCCAAATCTTCAACATTTGAGCAATATATGCCATTATTAATACTACTTATATGGTTGAACAGGTAGCCATTGAGATACCATATGTGATCGTCCAAACACTTGCTTATGTCATTATTGTTTACAGCATGATTGGTTTTGAAAGGGTGGCTAGCAAATTTTTGTTGTTCTTCCTCGTTAGTTTCCTTTCGTTTCTCTATTTTACCTATTATGGCATGATGGCAGTCTCTGTTACACCTAACCAGCAAATGGCTGCAGTTATCTGTGCAGCCTTCAATTCTCTATTCAATCTCTTTTCAGGGTTCTTCATTCCTAGAAAGGTAAATAACATTATATTCATATTTCCTTCCAAAAATAAATCTTGAAAATTTTTATTGTCTAAGGCAATTGCATGTGTGCTATTTATTTCGTTTTAACATATTTATATGATGGTAATTTTTGGTAAGTTTAAACAGTACATTTTGAACTTTGATTTGTTTAGGTGATTCATCTAAATCACATTAATAGGTGGGTTGGATTGGAGAAGCTCATGTAGTTTCAGATGAGCCACCTAAACAAGTCAAAACCTAGAATATACTGTTTATACCAAAATGATAACTTTTATTAAATCAACACAAAATGTACAGCTAATGCTAGTATATTTGCATTTACAACATGACCATGCAACAAAAGAGATTAATTTTCTCTGTACTGATGCAGAAAATCCCAAAATATTGGGTTTGGTATTATTGGATTTGTCCAATGGCATGGTCAGTTTATGGACTCATTATTTCTCAGTATGGAGACATCACTGATATGATAGAAGTAAATGGGAAGAATCCAGGGCAACCACTAAACCAGTATGTGGAAGAAACTTTCGGATATAACAAGGATTTCATGGGTCCAGTTGCTGTGGTGCTTGTGGTCTTTACTGTGTTCTTTGCATTCATGTTTGGCTTTTGTATCAAAATGTTGAATTTCCAAAATAGATAAGGAACTGGTAGAAATTTAAATTTTGATATGCACTCAGATGCTACTGTCCTTGGCAGCAACTGTGCCCTTGGAATAGTCTTTTTCCAAGCATCTTGATCCAAGTTGAAAAATTCAAGTGTCCAAACTACATCCTCTAACCTCAGCCAAAAAGATCAAAAAAATAAAAACTATGATCTATAGCCTGATCGAGCATAAATAAAAACCATATTAATTTAGGAAGTTACAGTATGATTCAAGAGATATGCAAAATTTTACCATTACAGTTAATGACCTGTTTGTTCACCATTGTGGAAGAGTGGAGGCTGTTGCAGCTTTCATCAATTATCTGTTTGAATATGGTAGTTTCAATAATGAAGTAATTAATTTACTTATTATCTTCAAATGTTTAGAAGAACTGCCATGTTGTCACTAAGTTTAGAAAACATAATATCCTCTGTATTTATCCCTTGTGTTTTACTTAACATATAAAAAAAGAATTAAGGGCAAGGAATCATTAAAAATACGTAAAATTCCTTAATTTAAGAAAACCCTAACAATCAGATGTAATAAATAGAATTCATTTTTTTGAGTGGTAAATAAACAATCATAACATGATGCTTCTTATATAATAATTCTCCATAGCATTTAACTCAGAGTCATTATTGTAAAGCATTAATTTATTTGAATATCATAAGCATAACTATTATTCTCAAATTTCAATATAAATGTTTGCAAGACCATAAACAATCGGGTATTATTTAATCAAGTTTTCTTCCTTGTGATGGTAGTAAGATATACATAGCTACTACATAATGATATAATTTATGATAGTTTCATTGATTTTTAATCATATTACTCTTTAAAATGATTCGTTTGTATTAACCACTTACTACTATTTTAATTTTCACAATTAGTTATAACTTAGTTGACCAAACATCTTCCATCTAATTCAGAAGTGTAGACTTCATAGCTTCAACTGTAGTTGAGGCAACGATTCTATGCCAACTCTAATATGCTTACACTAAAAATGGTAAGATCCCCATGTTAGGGTTATTCCTCAACCCACAACATAACCCTTGAGAATTTATTTGTGATGACCCTGCTTATATATCCCTTTTTGAAAGTTAAGAGGCTTCATAGTTCATATACCAAAGACAGAGAGAACTCATCCTCTCTTATATACGATCTCTAGTCTGGATTTTAAAGTTTAAACCATAACTATTAACGGAACTTAGAACTTCAAATTAATTAAAATAGAATAGAATGACAACACATGCATTCTTATCAAGTGTTGGTTCCCAATCAATCATTAATGTACAAATAAAATCAAAACCAACCAGAGACCATATCATTCCCACATCCCATGTTCACATTATGATGGCTCAAGCATACATAATCTATACATAGCATGGTTAATTTAAGCATACATCACATATACAAAGCATGTGACTAGTTTATACACACATCATAGGTACACAAAATGATTAGCTTAGATATTCATCACATATACACAATGTCACTAGTTCAAACACACCCCACAAGTACACAATGTGATAACTTGTGCATGCATTACATATACGTGGTGTGACTAGCTCAAGCATCCAACATATGTACACAATGTGAATAACTTAACAACCTCACAAGTATTGTAATGTCCCCTGTTGGGACCTTACGTAATTTATCCAGAATTTCTCAATTAGGGTTTGGATTGTAATGTTTCCTGATAGGATCAATCATTTGTCTCATTAGATTTAAGTTATCTTTAATGCTCATGTCCAACCTTTTTACTATTTCAGCTCAAGACATAAGAAGTAGGTGTTAACCAAGTTGCCTAGATACCACTATCAATGGATTCCCTCAAAGTTTACAGGTCAAAGTCCGTATCATGAAGACCTACGGAACGCTGACCCCTACCCTATCTTGGGACAAAGATCCATTGCTTGAATTTTTACAAGCCCCTCCTTGGTAACATTTCAATCCCTTCCTCTTCAGGTACTAAATAGTAACAAATATGAACATGGACATATATGATTATGACTCCATTATTACTAATGAATACATATATTATAGATATAAATATTTGATCATTCAGGAATATGTTACAGAACATTCAGATATATACATTATATATAGATATATAGATGATTCTGATTAATCCATATTATATAATATATATAATAGACTGTTTAAGATTGTTTATTCCTTATAGAATATATATATAATCACAATCTCTTATATTTAATTTATATATAATATAAATTTATCTATATATATATATATATATATATATATATATATATATATATTTCTTTATCTCATTGATTGCCCCCTGTAATACATATGATTCATTTCCTTTGTATCTCTTATAAAGAGTAATGAAATATTTTATATTTCCTTTTCCTTCACAAGTGTGATCATCTAAATTCACGATCCATTTCCTCATTCTTTTATGATCGCCTAAATCGATCATTCCCATAATGAAAACTATCCTCGGTATATTTACAATTTGTAAAACTAACAAGTGACATCCTTCCACACGAGACATACCATTTCATTATCGCCTCCTTCCATGATCGATTGAGATTAAGAAATTGCTTTATTATACAATTCGGTTAGTAACATTTGTTTCCAATTGTAAACCGTTCCTTCTTCATAAATCGATTAATCAATCAGCAATTATTAGTTTATGGTTCATAATAAAACAATATGTACATCGTTGTCCTTAATCGTTTTGGATATCGTTTTAAACAATATACAATATCAAAATAGTTTGCAACTTTAATAAATCGTTCACGATACCTGTCAACGCTTGAAGGAATGCCCATATATATATTTCTGATGTTGGATATTGACATTCCGATATACGTTCTGTGTTTGATTTCGTACTCTATTTTTAATACCATATCGTGATGCTTGTTATTTCGCTAATATGATGAATAAGGAGTTCTGTAATAATAACAGATGTTTTATTAAAATAGATTATATTCTTTGTTTTCTCAGTGGATGTTATAAATGAAGGAGGATGACGGGATATTGATTAGTTTATATACCAAAGACAGAGAGAACTCATCCTCTCTTATATACAATCTCTAGTCTGGATTTTAAAGTTTAAACCATAATTATTAATGTAACTTAGAACTTCAAATTAATTAAATTATAATAGAATGACAACACATGCATTCTTATCAAGTGTTGGTTCCCAATCAATCATTAATATACAAATAAAATCAAAACCACCCAGAGACCATATCATTCCAACATCCCATGTTCACATAATGATGTCTCAAGCATACATAATCTACACATAACGTGGTTAACTTTACATCACATATACATAGCACGTGGGTAGTTTATATACACATCATAAGGTACACACAATGATTAGCTTAGATATTCATCACATGTACACAATGTCACTAGTTCAAACACGCTCCACAAGTACACAATGTGATAACTTGTGCATGCACTACATATACATGATGTGACTAGCTCAAGCATCCAACATATGTACACAATGTGAATAACTTAACAACCTCACAAGTACACATAGAGATCAGCTAGCAAAAGGGAGTGGTTGAAATCTTGTTGCAAGCATCTTCTTTTTCTTCTAGTTCATTAACACATAAGTCCATAAGTAGGTCCTGTTCACAAAAAAAATATCACTACATCTCATGTTGCATTATGAGTCCCATCCTTTTTCCCAATCCACCACCACCTATGATGAAAACTAGCTAAGCCCTATCATACAATGATATTGTTGGAGAAAACCAGAATCTGAAAGCACAAAAATGAAACTTCCATTAGTGAAACAAAATAGTGCACAAGAGCATGTCTATCATATATAAAACAAGTGTGTAGAATTGTAAATACAATGAAGAGCCTTGCATATATAGGCAGGATGAGGAATTGAGAAGGTAGGAGTGAAACTCCTACTACCCATCCAAAGGTGCAACACTTGTGAGCTCACTTGACAAGTGTGTGAACAAGTGTCAAACATGAATGTAATAGGTATCTTGCAAAGTGGGGATACGTGTCAACCACATGAGGTGAGACAAAAGCATGAGAAACCTAAGTGAATTTAAGATAGATATGAATAAGACAATCCTAGAAAGGTCATTAGCTAACTAGGTGCATAATGACTCTATTTACACTAACACACCCCTTAACAGAAACTTAGGGAGGAATGTATACAAGATGATGAATCCTAGATACTAAGCCATGTTAGGTACTCGTGTACAAATTTCTCATAAAGTGGAGAAAAAAGAGAAATCCAAGTGAGAACAAAACTCCTATCCAAAAGAGAAATGGTGCATGAAATAAAATGTACAAGTGAAGAAGATAAGTGATAGCCCTCTCCAAAAGAGAAATGATGCATGAAATGAAATGTGCAAGTGTAGAAGATAAGTGATAGAATGAAGGACTCATGATGACCCTTCAAGAACTTCTTCTAACACAAGTACAAGAATATGCATCCCATAGAAGAGAAAGAGAAGATTATATGACCCCCCCTCCCTCAACAAAAAAGTGAAGTAATGACCTCTATATGAGGAAATGCTTCCTCCCAAAACTAATCGGATAAGAGAAACCATGCAACGTAGATGCTCACCATTGGATGCTAAAGATGATCCTTGAACACTGAACAACACTTCTCCCCTTTGGAAAAAACAACACCACAGATGTGTGAAAGATCAACTCACATTTCTAATAGGAAGATGTAGGGAATATTATGACTCTAAGAGACATTAAGTTTCCACAGTCCATAATAATATGCTTAAAGACTTCTGGGTATAAATTGATTCAAAAAGATACGCATAATCAAAATCCATAAGCCTTCAAGCATACTATGAATGTCTCTAAATCCTACACATGATCCAAAGACTGATATGGTGCCCATGATAGATACTCAGTGATCTTTGAGGCAATGTTGTGAGGTGACAAATGTTGACTTGATGGATCGGGTACCATAGAAGATTCGGGTACAAGAACCATTGATGTTTGGTGATGTCTGGGCCAATGTGAATGCGATATTGATGCAGATGATTATGTATGAGTTGGATTAAATTCGGGCTGATTTATAAAATATATCGCAATAGAAGATGATGTAGGCGAGTAGGAGCAAATATCCAAAGAAAGCAAGGATGATGCAACTTCATTGAAACTAATATTAAATAGAAGACGAATGTTAATCTTAAATAGAAGAAGAATGTCCTTGATGGTACCATCCACATCTGCAAGATGGGATTCTACAAATAAAGTTGATATGTCTAGTAGATATGCATCCCAATGTGGCAGATCTGGGCAAACAATAGCAATGTCCGGATGCAAAAAAATTGGTAGAACTCATAGATGAGTCAATAGCAGTTCAAATATAGCAAATGGTATGTGAGAAATGAGGACAAAATATTATATGCATTTCATCTTGTAATGCCTAGATATGGTCTAATGATGAGGAAAATCAATGTGAAATGAAAGTATACTCCCAAGATGCAATATTAGGTGACCCCCCAAATTTAGGCACTTTATAACTTAATGCATTTTACAATGCAAATGAGCTCAGTATGAGAAATTGAAAAAAAATTCCTTTTTTTTTCCAAAAAATAACACTCATTTCGAGTTACCAATAAAAAAATATTAATCAATTACATTCCCGTAAAATAGACCTATTTTAAATAGCTACGTTGAAAAATTAAAGAACAACACCAAGATGAGAAAAGCCCTAGATGTGTAGCCACTTGTTGGAATCAAGACGAAATAAGCCTCCTATCAATCCACGCTTCAAATTTGATGTTGTAGATTTCAATGTTAATAAAAAAAATGAGAACCACGAATTGAAAAGAGATACCAACCTTCCACACAACATCTTAGGTTTGAGCAGACTCTTTGCTTGTGTGCCCTTTCTATTGCCGCCTCGCGCAAAGATTCCACAGCAACTTCTCAATCTCCTGATGTAGTCAAATAACAATGTCTTGTAACTGAAACGATAGAGAACAGAAAAATAGAAGGCATTGTGAACCAACAAACAAGTCGACAAGCCAAAATATTTGACCAATGAGTTGCCACAAATTGTCAAAACCACACGCAGAACATGCAAACATAGTTGAAACCCTCAGAATAGGCTGAATAACCAATATTTTGCAATTTTGATCAAAAAAGTAGATGGACAGATTACAGAGGCTGAGTTTTTTTTTGTTTTGTTTTTCGAGCCTTTTGAACACAATGGTGATGTCCGTTTGGCTTTGTGACACTCCAATGATAGGGCTTTTTTGTGGGAAACATGTAGATGAGGAACAAACATGCAATCTTGGTTCTAATACCATTTTGGAGAAATATATAATCTAAAAGCACAAAAAAAAAATTTCTAGTAGTCAACAAAATAGTGTAAAAGAGCATGTTTATCATATTAATATGAGATTTTGTAGATATAATTAAGAACCTTTTGCATAGGCAAGGATGAGGAGGTGAGAAGGTAGGAGTGAAATTCTAGCTAGCCCTCTAAAGGTGTAACACTTTTGAGTTCAATTGACAAGTGTGTGAGCAATTGTCAAACGTGAATGTAATAGGTGTCTAACAAAGTGAGGACACATTTCTCAACCACGTGAGGTGAGGCAAAAGAATGAAAAATCCCAAGTAAACTTAAGCTGGGTATGAATAGGTCAATTGTTAGACATTAGGATCTTATGATACTAATCATTATAATCAACATATAAATTAAATGAAATGAGAATCATACAACTGTTAAATTACACGTCACTCGGGATATACATGGAAAAATCCTTTTGAGTAAGAAAAGCCCACAAAGCATCATTTTATTAAACACTTATAAATTATAGTTTATCATAAATAGATTGAACCTAGGGATACTTCTCCTTACTTCCACATGGCCCATAACACCTTTTGTGCATAGTGATATAGCTCACCGACAATGATAGAATTGGACAACCTAAATGTGAACCCTATCAAGCCCAACCATAAACCCTAGATTCACAGGACGAAACCAACATCATACCAATAAAGCACTTCATCATGAATGCATAAACAATGAAATAAACAAAAGCAAGTATAGCAAGTGCACTCAAGAGACACTTGACTCTGTTGTGTTATCTTTCCAGATCTTGTATTAAAATGTTGGTGCTATCAACTTTATTAATACATGCACAAGAGGCTATGAAAGAATGGAGCTTGGTTGATTGTTGCAAAGCTATGATAATGGTGGTGTGAAGGCAATGATAATGATAGGATGATAATAATAGAAGTTATGGGCTCTCAAAGATCATAAGTAGCAAGGGCATAAGCTCTCTAAAACCTCAAGTAAGTAAGATTGCATAGGATAACAATATTGCATAGAGCAAAAGGTAGCAGAAGTTCTCCAAAAGCATAGGGATTGCTCGTGTGTGTGTGTGTGTGTGTGTGTGTGTGTGTGTGTGTGTGTGAGAGAGAGAGAGAGAGAGAGAGAGAGAGAGAGAGAGAGAGAGAGAGAGAGAGAGAGAGAGAGAGAGAGAGAGAGAGAGAGAGAG
>MU225678.1:1347202-1375563 GCA_018584345.1 Thuja plicata | reverse complement strand
GAGAGAGAGAGAGAGAGAGAGAGAGAGAGAGAGAGAGAGAGAGAGAGAGAGAGAGGTCCTCATGAAAAATCAAGGGCCAAGATTAAGAGGTGATAATGGAATGGCTAGGATTGGAGAGTAGGTAAGGATAATGTGAGGGATAATGAGAATAAAGGAGATTAAGAGGTTAATGAAAATGGAGGGATGATATTAAGTGGTACGTAGAATATATTAATATTTGGTAATACATCACATGATTCATTTGATTTAGACATGTTGGGAGATGTGAGAGGGAAATGGTAAATTAAATAAATAAATAAATAAAAATGTTTATTTAATTAATAGAGGAAATGACCAAATAAAGAGATATGTGGCATTTATCATATGTCTATGAATTTATAGTTGATCCATGTGAGAAGAAATGATTCAAGGATCGTGAATTAATTGAAAAAATAAAAATATTTAATTAATTAATAGTAGAAGGAGAAAGTGGGAATGTGGAAGATTAAATAAATAAATAGGAATATATTTTTAAATAATAGCATACTTGAGGTTATATATATATATATATATATATATATATATATATATATATATATGTTTGATTACATGAGGACATTTTTAGGTGTCTACAATCACTATAAAGCTCCAAATTAATATTCTAAAGTTAATAGATTATAATTATTTCAAATGATATATGTTTATAATGCTTATAATATACAAGATTTTATAACCTTATATTAGAACAATATATAAATCTTTTAAGGTCGTGACCCCTAATAGCATTATGTTCTAACATCAATACTAGAAAGATGATTAGCTAATTAGGTGCATAATGATTCTATTTACACTAACAGGTGGTTCTTGAAATCTATCACCTCTATGCTACGGGTAGTAATTGGTTAGACCCTGAGGTACAACGATTACCTCTTAACATTTTGACCATTTGCACACTATGAGTGATGGCCAACTAAACCATATCTACATCATATAATGGGTAGCTCTAAGCATCATTTTTCATCATCCTACTAGTGAAAGTTGGCTAATCCTTAAGATATGACAAATAGCACCTAACATTTGTCACTTGCAGAATCAAGTGATAGTCGACTATCTACACCTATAGATTCACAATTTCCTTTTGAGTTAACCTAGTTATATGTCACAAAAAATTATCCATAAACCTACACACAAAGTCGTATAGGACTTGAGGCCAAATTATTATTGCACAATTAATACATTGTACCCATAGTGACTTTAAAATTTCATCCAAGATTGAAGTAGAATTTGGGAAGCCAAATACCACAACCTTAGAGTAAATAAGCTTTACAGTGATAAGTTACCTCTCAATGGCTTAAATTTATATATCGAGGGCATATCAATTGAAAGATGAGATCATTGTCATTTGATACAAAATTTAGCCTCATGGTGAAGCATAATAAAGAGGAAGAGATAATCGATTTTAGGAACTAACTCAATCCTTGGTGCTATCCTTAGAGTCCTCTATTATGGACCTGGGGCACAAGGGCTTAGGGAATCCTTTGCTCAGGGATTGCCTACATATCTACTTCTAGATGGGATTAAAGTTCCATGAAGTTCTTCTAGGATTTCAAATATCAAGATGAGAACTTGCACTTTCCCAAGTCAACATAATCGATATAAATGCTAGACACAACCATTTTACCACACTCATTAATGAGGTATAGCACTCAAGGATTCCCAACCTTAATAAATAGTTTTAGTAATGAATAATGACCACTCAAATAAAATAGAACATAAATATATATAATTTTACTGTAATAAATCAATTCAATATGTTAATGTGACACATTACTATGAATAAGGTTCTTGTACTACGTCTACATAAATGGTCCTAACTATCAACCATCTCTAGTTAAGTGTGCATTAAAAAATCACCCATCTTTAACAACACACCTCCAACAATGGTGTCTGATAAAGATAAATTGTAAAAATCAAATCAATAGGCATAAATTATGCATAAGTTAATGGCCAATCTAAAAACAAATTGTCACATCATACCTTAGGATCACAATTACCAAAACACCTCAATAATGTTGCATGAAAATGATTTGAACTTCAAAGACATGTAAAAATAATTACAAGCATGCTCAAAGCATGGTAATGCCTAAGTCACCCATAGGGGTAAGTGCACAAAGATAGAGGACCAAAAAGGGGGTATAAGATGTCACTTAAAAAAAAAAAAATCAACAAACTCTGAACTTCAACGGGAAATTGAAGATAGTTAGACTCAAAATTTGAAGATGTGACAAGAACAAGAGTTGTAGTACTTTGAATCTAGTTGAACTAAACTACTAATTTTTTAAAAAATTGATTGAGATTAAGGCCCTTAAAAGGGGGGAGCACGAAAATTGGTCCTATTTTTGTGAAAAAATATAACATAGCATACGGTGTGCTCCCCCTAAAGTCGTAACTTTTTTCAATCGATCCATTGAGAATTTTTTTAACACCACATAGTTTATTCCAAATTTTTCTACTAATTTTTTTATGAACATATGATTTTCTACGAATTTCCAAATTGGACACATCTTGAAAATAATAAATTTGAGCATGCTCCCCCTATAAATCATTAAAAACTAATCGAAAATAAAAATAAAAATAAAAAAATGAAGTGTGTATAATGGAGTCTAGTTTCTAAAAAAGTAACTTGTTTCAAAATTTAATGAACAAGTCAAAATCTATGCCCAAAATAGTAGATGTTGGTTTTTGACAAAAATCATACATACTTACAAAAGAAATTAGAGGTGAAAAGCTTAACATAATTAGAATTCAAAAAAAAAAAATGGATAGATAGCTAACAAAGAGTTATATAACATCTTGTTGTCTGATTTTATCATTATTGAACCACATGCAAACCTGACGAGGAGCACACATGAAAAAATATGAATTTTTTATATGTTTGTTGGAAAACGCGTCTCATGCTTGTTTAAATCGTCCAAGCCTTAGGCTTTGTGTTTCCAAAAGCAATGAAAAATGTGCAAATATGGTGTGCACCATATGTAGAAAATTCTCTACATATGGTGTGTGCCATATATGGTGTACACCATATATGGCGCATGCCAAATGTAAAATATGCAACTTTTTATTATAAGGCCACAACTAATCTCCTAACATTAATATATATCAGCCATCTAGATCTCTCCTTTTTCTTCCTCTCTCCCTCTATGTCTCCCCCTTCCTCATTGAACACCCATCTCACCTCTTTCTCCCTCTCTTCCACTTCATCTTGTTTCTCCCTAGGTCTTTCACTCCCTCCATGTCTACCTCTCTCTTCGTCTCATCTTACTCTTCTATTTCTCTCATTCTTATTTTGTCTCTCATATTATCCCTTCCTTGCATCACCAGGTATCTCTCTCTCTCTCTCCTCACTATAAATTCCAAGACCAATGGTACAATTCTTAGAGAGAGATATAGAATGAATAAAGTGGTAGGGAGATGGTGGAAATAATTAAAGAGGGGGGAAGATAAAGGGTTGAAAGGAGATGGAGAAGAGAGGGAGAGAGTGAGAGAGGGGGAAGGAAGAAATGGAGAAAGGATTTAAAATTTAGGGTTTATGGTTATAGGGTTATAGGGTTGGGGTTTGGGGCTTAGGGCTTAGGGCTTAGGCCTTAAGTTTAGAGAGAGACGGGTAGGGAGATGGGGGAGAGAGGAAGAGAGGGAGAGAGGAGAGAGATGTTGGGAAGAGAAACATACTTTTCATTAGGGAAAAAGGATTCACAAGCCCTATGCCATGAAATGAAATCGTCCTCTCTTTGTAATCTCCCCCTAAGACCCCTTATGACACCTACAACCCATTATGTATCATATGGGGTCCTAAGGGGTCCCAGTATACATTAATGGGTCCTAGGACCACTTATGGCCCCTTAGGACCCATTAATGTGTCATTGGACCCCTTAGGACCCATTAATGGGTTGTATGTGTCATAAGGGATCCTAAGGGGTCATAAGGGGTCCTAAGGGGTCTTGGGAAATATTAATGGATCCTAAGGGGTCATAAATGGTCCTAGAACCCATTAATGTATCCTACGACCCCTTAGGACCCCTTATGATACATAATGGGTCGTAGGCGTCCTAAGGGGCCCTAAGACACATTGATGTGTCCTAAGGGATTATAGGATTCATAATGGGTCCTGGTATACATTAATGAGTCCTAGGACCACTTATGACCCATTAAGACCCATTAATGTATCTTAGGATCCCTTATGACACATTAATGGGCCATATGTGTCATAAAGGGTCCTAGGACATATTAATGGGTCCTAAGGGCTCATAAATGGTCCTACGACCCACTAATGTATCCTACGACCCCTTAGGACCCTTTATGATACATAATGGGTCGTGCGCGTCCTAAGGGGTCCTACAACACATTAACATGACCAAAGGGGTTGTAGGTGTCATAAGCAGTCCTAAGGGGTCTTAGGATACATTAATGGGTCCTATGACCACTTAGGACCCATTAATGTATCATAGGACTCCTTAGGACACATTAATGGATCATATGTGTCATAAGGTGTCCTAAGGGGTCCTAGGAAACATTAATGGGTCCTAAGGGGTCATAAATGGTCCTAGGACCCATTAATGTATCCTACGACCCCTTATGACCCCTCACAATACATGTTTGCTCGTAGGTGACATAAGGGGTCCTAGGACACACTAGCGAGTCCTAAGGGGTCATATGTGTAATAAGGGGTCATAGTATACATTACTGGGACCTAGGACCACTTATGACCCCTTAGGACCCATTGATGTATCCTAGGATCCCTTAGGACCCCTTAGCACACATTATTGGCTCGTATGTATCATAAGGGGTCCTAGGACACATTAATGGGTCCTAAGGGGTCATAAATGGTGCTAGGACNACCCCTTAGGACCCCTTATGATACATAATGATTGTAGGCATCCTAAGGGGTTGTAGGTGTCATAAGGGGTCCTAAGGGGTCTTAAGATAGATTAACGGGTTCTAGGACCACTTATGACCCCTTAGGACCCATTAATGTATCCTAGGGCCCCTTAGGACACATTAATGGGTTGTATGTGATATAAGGAGTCCAAAGGGGTCTTAGGATACGTTAATCAGTCCTAAGGGATCATAAATGATCCTAGGACCAATTAATGTATCCTACAACTCCTTAGGACCCCTTATGATACATAATGGTTCATTGGCATCCTAAGGGGTCCTAGGACACATTAACATGTCCTAAGGGGTCGTAGGTGTCATAATGGGTCCTAAGATACATTAATGCATCCTAGGACCATTTATGACCCCTTAGAACACATTTATGGGTCGTATGTCTCATATGGGGTCCTAGGACACATTAATGGGTCCTAAGGGGTCATAAATTGTCCTAGGGCGCATTAATGTATCCTACGACCCCTTAAAATACATAATGAGTCATAGGCGTCTTAAGGGGTCCTACATTACAACAAGTCATTATGATTAGCTCCCTTTTTTGCTCCATTTTTTACTTCCACCTGTTCTTTTAATGTATTCTCCCTCCAATTTTTCAAAATTCCAGCACTATTAATCAGGACAATACTATTTCTAGCATTTATTGCATCGAGAAGAACAATTAGGCGTAAATTGAGGCACGATAGGATGCCTGCTTTGGTGCCTAAATTCATGTTTATCAAACAAGTGGCCACAAAATTTTGTGCTATTTTAAAGTGCTCGCATAAAATGAACATCATTACAATCATCATTTCGCAAAACCCGTTTATCATTACAAAAGATAACTTACGAAATAGCGATGGAAAGAGAAAAATTATATTGTTATCATCATTTTGCAAGGAACTATGTTTAACTAAAATGAAGGGTATGTGAAGTAGTGATAAGAATATAAAACTATAAATAGTGTTTTTTTGTAGAACCCATATCCCAAAGTAATACGAGACCTACAAAATGGTGATACATATCGCCAAAACACGGGATTGAAACAGTCAATGAGAAGGATAGGTGTGATTTAGCGATACAAGCAAGGTCATATGTTGCTAACTCACATAAGGCATAAAAATAAAGAAAATGAGTTTTGTGACATAATGACACTTGTTATCGTCCTTTTGCAAGAGTGAAATCAACTCTTTCATCGGTTACTCTGATACTGCAAAAGCAATTTGATCTCAGCTCGAAATTTTAAAAGGTTGGTTGTATGAATTACATGCTTGAATTAATGTAGACAGGACTTGCAAAAGGTTGTATGAATCTCATAGAACATTGATGCATCTATGCTTGATTTGTCACTTTGTCCTCATTTTTTTTTCATTTTTTACCGTTTCTTTTGCACCCCCAAGATCCCGACACCTTTTTCTGGAGATTGTGCCTCCTAGGGTACAGGTCAAAGTCCACCTATACCTAGGGTATAGGTCAAAGTTGACATGTACCTAGGGTAAAGGTTGAGGTCAACCTGTCCCTGGGGTACAGGTCGAGGTGGACCAATACATGAGGCATTGCTTTCAATGGAACTCAGGCCCATTTCGGGGGTCTTCACTTTTTCCCGCCTAGTGTAGTCGACCCTTTTTTGTTTTGTCACCCAAAATTGGTATAAAAGGAGGCCTAATCACTTCATTTGGGATCCAAATTTTGATACACATTCAAGAACCACAAGCTACATCCAATTTTGCAAGCAATATCCATTACATGCTCAAGCCATTAATTGCAAGCTAGCAAGTTCAAGGTGCATTCAAGGAGTTCAAGCAAAGAAAGGATTCATTAAAGGCATTCATTCCATTCAATAAAATATGCATTTCCTTCCATAGATCTAGCTTCTTTCTTGATTGGAGATAGTTGAGTTGGCCATCAAGGGAGGAGATCTACATTCATCAAAATTACACAAGCATTCAACCGTTCAAGCATGCTTACATACATGATCTATGATTTGGAACTTGTAGATCTATTGTATTTGTGAAGACATCCAACATCATACATTCTACATATAAGCATTCATACATCTTTGGTTGTAGCAGATTCAAATCCATCCATGGAGGTTTGACAAGTGAGGTGAATATTTACATTTGTCTTTCTTTTACATGTTTTTATTTCAATTCAAGGTTAATTCCTAAGTGGGGGCTTGACCAAGGAAAACCCCTTCCCCTAAAAAAATCCTATTTTTCTTGTGTGCAGGAGCAAATTTGTAGGTTTTTTAAGTTTCCAGGATTGGATTAGGTTGATTTTGGGTTACAGTTTTCGTCAGACATTTGGATCTCATATTTTTGGATAGTACAGGTATAGGTCAACCTTAACCTGTACCCAAGTGTGACCTATACCTCCAAGTTGACCTATTTCTGGGACCTTCATATTTTCACAGTTGGCAGATTACAGCTTGCAGGTTCCAGATCTAGTGCGGTTTTAGTTTCTGCTACAGTGTGCTGCTCCATTTTCAGATTTGATTTTGTGACCTCTACTAGCCTCAAGGGGAGTCCAATTTCCTCTTTTCCATTCCATATAACTTACCTTGAGATATCTAATTTGGTCTCTTATGTGGTTGATTGTTACATGTGCTTTTATTTCACTTGCATTGCATTTAATCGTTCAACTAGCCTTAGGTCATTTAATCAAATATAAACAATCTCAATTGACATTAATTAATAAACAAATAATAAAGGGAAAGTTTCGTCAAAGAAAAAGAGATCTTTTAGATATTCACCCTTGAAAGGACTTGAATTTTGCATTTGTACCCCTATATCAATTTGGGTTGTGCTAATCTAATTTGGTTTCTCTTGAAGGTTATATTTGGTGATACTTATTTCTATTTTCCTAATGTGCATAATGAAAAAAGGAAAAAAGGACTAGGAGGTTTTACACATTTACATTTACCCTCTTCCTCCCCTTCCTTTTTTATTTTTTCTTATGTTACATTTTGGTGAACCCAACGCTTCCATGATTTATCCTCTTGATTGGGTAGTTAGACTTCCTTCACAGCATTGTGTGTTCACCTTCATCATACATTTTGGCAAACCCGACGCTTTCATGATTTGTCTTTTGATCGGGTAGTTAGATCTTCATTGAGTGATTTTCTTTTGCATTGCATAGGTTCACTTATATTTTGGTGCACCCAACTTGTTACATGTTTCTTTATCCTTTTGATTGGTTTGTTAGATTTCCTTCACATCATTGTGTGTTCACCTTCATCATACATTTTGGTGAACCTGACACTTCCATGCTTTATATCTTTTGATTTGGTTGTTAGATCCTCTTTGTATGATCTCCTTTTGCATCTTCATTGTTCTTTCATCTCTATATTTGCTTTTTTATTTGTAACATTGTATGCATTTATATATAAGATCTACTTTGTATGATCATTACCTATTACATTGTATTATCCTTTCTCTGCATCCCTTTGTGTATGAGCTTTATCACCTTGATTCCAACTTATAGTATTCCGGTTAGAAGAAGTTTTAGGCTCATGGGTTCTTTTGGTCCCTGACCCTCCTTATTTCCTAGGAATCTTGATGAGACAAACATTCTCCCTCGTGACCCTAATCCTCTCACAAATAACAAATCTTCTCATTCTTCCCATGATGAAGATGAAGCCTTAAGAGTTCCTCCTGCTCAAATTGATAAACTCACCCAATAATTTGAAAAAATGGAACATTGGTTAGGTCAAGAGAATCATATTACCGAGACTATTTTCATTGTAGAAGCATTAAAGAATTTTAATTGTAATGATGAACATGGTCTTCACCTCTTGCGTGACATTTCACATCTTATTAATTCCAATGTCAAATCCATGTCCGAATATGATAAAAAATTAGGCTATGTTCCCTCCACTACACATGTTGAAACTTATTTACCTATCTCTACTTCAGTTCCTTGCATTTCCACTTATGCACCACCACTCATCACAACTTCCATTCAACCTTCTAATATCATACATGTTACTCTTCCTAATCCTATTTTTCCATCACTTCCCACAAGTGTCCCATGTGTTTCATTTCCCACACCCGCACCTTCATATCATAATGTGTCCTTTTCATATTCCCATATCCCTTATACCAATTTTCCTAATATGATTCATGCATCTTAAAATATTCCTTTCGCTTCCAATAACAATATTCCAAATATTTCCAACATTTCTTCTCATATTATTTCTTCTAACAATTCCACCATTAATAGCCTAGCTCAAACCGTCTCTTCCTTGCAGCAACAACTTTCTTCCTTGACTCAATCCAAATTCAATATTCCCACACGTGACATTGCTAACCCTTTGCCCTTAAACATTATCTGAGTTGTTATCCCTCAAAATATTGAGATTCCTCATCTTGAGATTTATAATGGTAAAGGTGATCCTATGAGTCATGTTAAAACTTTTCAAACCTTGTGTAGTGATTTTTCTCATGATTTTAGGTTCATGACAAAGTTGTTCACTAGGATTTTCGAGACAAATTCTTGCAATGGTATTTTTCCTTGCCTCCTTATTCCATTGATTCCTTTAAAAAAAATTCTAATGCTTTTATTCAAAAATTTCAGAACAATATTGGTCCTCAAATATCTTTGGTTGGTTTAATGCATTGTAAACAAGGTGTTAAAGAAAAAGTTAGTGACTTTATTGGTATATTTAAACATTTGCATGCTCAGATTTCTTATCTTGTGCCTGATCTTGATATACAATGCATATTAATTTCTAATTTTCAAAAGGACATTAGAGATAAGATCCTCCTTACTGAATTTTCTTCTTTTTCACAATTATGTGCATTGCTCATCAATATCAACTACAAATGAGCTAGTTTGAGAGAAACACTCTAATGGCTCCTATTATCGTTAATAATAGTGATGTCACATCTTATCCTAACAAGTTTCATAAGCCTAAAAACTACATCAAGGTCAACAAATCATCCAATACATTAGATGATCAAGTGGCAACAACATCCAAATGTGTGACTCCTCTTTCCTATGTTTTTAGACCTTCTCACAATTTTACTCCTTTATCTGAATCTTTGCATAATGTGATGACAAAGTTACTAAATGTTAATATTATTAATCTTCCTCCTATCAAGCCAATTGATCAAAGAAAACATCTTCCTTGATCTTTTGATCCCAAAGCCTTTAATCAATACCATTGTCAACCTGGTCATGATACTGAAAAGTGTTATTCTTTGAAACACGTTATCCAAGACCTTATTGATTCTGATGTTATATATGTTGATTATGATATCAATCAGGGAAACAAATATGTTTCACCTTCTAACCAAAATTTTCAAATATATCTAATAATTTTCCATCTCATTCAACCAATACTAGTATTGCACACCCTTCTTCTTCTACTACATATATTATTTATGATGATAAAGTTGAAGAAGCCAATCATGTTGTCGCTCATGTTGAGAATATCCAACCTAAACCCTTACCTCAACCTCAACCTCAAACTTAACTTCAACCTTGCATCACCTTTGATCCTGCTTAAACAATTAAAGCTCCTGATGGTCCTCTTTACATTACTACCAAGGTTGCTGGTATTCCTTCCCATACTGTTATTGTTGATTCCACTTGCATGGTGAATGTTATAAATGATGAACACTTTTTTAGTAAACACTTCCAAAATGATGCCTATGATAAATTTGATGTCTTAATTAAAATTTGCAATGGTTTCCTTTATCCTCCTCGTGGTTCTATATCTTTTCTGTGGAACTTTTTGGTAAGATTGTGGATACTATCTTCATTGTTATTCCTACCTCTCATAAATTTCAAGTCAAGCATGGTTCTCCTTGGTTGTCCTTCATGTAAGACATAGCTTATCCTATTCACAAATGTCTTAAATTACCTCAAAATGGTGAGATCAAGTCCATTAGCCATAGTCTTTATCATCTTTCTAGACCTCGAGACTGTGTTGACCTTGATTTATTTTGGCCTTGTATACCTTACTCACCTCCAACTCATCCTAATTATCTTTTCCTATCATACCAAGCCTTCAAATCTAAGAAGATTGTTGAACTTAGTAAACCCAAAGTTGATCCTAGTCATGGTCTTCTTTATACACCACCAGTTCCTCCTTTATCAACTTCTCCACCTCATATTCTCCCACCTAAAGAAGAAAAGGAACCTATGTTGATTGATCCTCCTCCACCACAAATATCTACCAAAACTAAATGTAACCAGCATGCTTTTGATCGTCATTGCAAGTGTCGAGCTAGAGTTTGTGCACGTATCTCATTGAATCCTTCTTCACCTCATACACCTCTTGCTTCACTTTCCTTTGATCAACCCTTGCTTGAACCTATGAAGGAAGTGAATAATGACAGAGTTCAACTGGATAAGCATGATGATTCTATTCTTATATTAGATTTTATTACAACTAATCTTGATGAAGAAGATACTCTTGATGATGATGTTCTTATACTAACAATAATATGCATACTAGTGATTCTAATGATTATGAGACTATTGATCTTGATAATGATTTACCATCTATGCTTTCACAACAATTATATATTGCTACTAACCTTGAACATAGTGACCTTTCTTCACACCAGGGTCCTTGTTTGGCTATTTTTCTCTCTGATGTGCTTGATGTTGATCCTCTTGCGAGTTTCCCACCTTCCCTAAACACTATGGACTGAGATGGGGTGCAAGCGATACACTTGAATAAATCCTCTTGTACAATGGATCCTATCTTTGTTTGATTTTTTTCATGATGTGTTCCCCTATGATGTGCTACTTCTTATATGTTTTGTTTAGATTTCTTTAAATGACTCTTGTTTCTCTGTTGGTACAAGGTGATAAAGGAATAAAAAACATCGTAATCATTCTTCTATTTGTATCTCACTTATTCTATATGTTGTTACATGTTGTGTTTTACATGTACCAAATTTCCTAAATGTGTCTTTGTGTTTTCTGTTTGGGATGATGCAAAATGGTAGCACTGGAATGTTTTGGTCTCTACGATGCCAACCCAAAAGACTCTTCTCTGTAACTCTTACGTGTCTTTCTTTCATTGTGTTGTAGTTCTACTTACTTTGGTGAATGATGACAATTCATTTTGACATAATTTTAATATACATGAGTTATCATATGACCTACTGACCCCAAAGTTGGTAGATCCCTCTTGTGCTCTCTCTTTTTTTTGTTATGTGCTCATTTACCTTGATGTGTCCTTTCTTGGAGGCATTTCATAGTGGAAACGTCTCTAGTGGATGAATGTATGCTATGTTAAAATCATTGCTCCCATTAAGATGCTTGCAATAGCTTTAATATGGGGGAATACACTCCACTCACATTTTGCAAACACACACTATGTTTGATGATCTTATAAATTTGGATCCCTTTTGGAAACACAAATCCATAATGCCCGATCCCTACATTTGCATCTTTTGATCCCCTAAGGACACACAAATCCTTATACCTAGATCACTTTTTGTCATATTTCCCTTTAGGAAACATAAATCCTAAGGATGAATCCTCGATGGGTTGACTAGCATGACACACAAACCCGCTAGGCTATCAATGCCATATTTTGCAACATGCCTTTTTGTGTGATTCACAATAAGATAAGCTTTCTTACTGGGTCAAGGCAACCACACTCCCTTTTCCTTTGGTTGGAAATATCTTTCTTGTCTTAGTTTTGGATTTGATGAGGACTCAAGTCACTTGGGGTCTTGATGTTTCCTTGTCACCTTAGGTTTAATGAGATCATCTCATGCACTTAATCTTCTTTACCGTGAGTATGATTTTGCCTCATGCTCCAGCTAAAGTGAGGGCTAAATGAATCATCTTAAAAGTTATCACCCAATAAATTGGAAGCTCAAAGACCCTTTTAGGCCCCATTTTAGTGATCTCTTGGAACATGGATGCATTTATGCTTGATTTTCCACTCTGTCTATTTTGTCTATTTTTTACTATTTCTTTTGCACACCCTAGATACCAAGACCTTTTCCCGAAGATTGTGCCTCCTAGGGTACAATTCAAAGTTGACCTATACCTTGGGTATAGGTCAAAGTCAACTTGTACTTGAGGCATTACTTTCATTGGAACTCAGGATCATTTTGGGGTTTTCATGTTTTCCTGCCCAATGTAGTCGACCCTTTTTGTTTTGTCACCCTAAATTGGTATAAAAGGAGGCCTGCTCACTTCATTTGGGATCCACCTTTAATACACATTCTAGAACCACAAGCTACATCCAATTTTGCAAGAAAGATCCATTGCATGCTCAAGTGATCAATCATAATCTATCAAGTTCAAGGTGCATACAAGGAGTTCAAGAAAAACAAGGATTCATTGAAGGCATTCATTCCTTTCAATATAACATGAATTTCCTTCCATAGATATAGCTTATTTATTCATTGGAGATAGTGGAGTTGGCCATCAAGGGAGAATATCTACATTCATCAACATTGCACAAGTATTCAACCATTAAAGGATACTTACATCCATGATCTATGATTTGGAACTTGTAGATCTATTATATTTGTGAAGACATCCAAAATCATACATTCTACATACAAGCATTCATACATCTTTGTTGGTAGAAGACTGGAATCCATCCATGAAGGTTTGACAAGAGAGGTGAATGTTTACATTTGTCTTTCTTTTGCATTCTTTTATTTCAATTCAAGGTTAATTCCTAAATGGGGTCTTCACCAAGGCAAGCCTCTTCCCCCCAAAAAATTCTATTTTCTTATGTGCAAGAGCAGATTTGCATTTTTTCAAGTTTTAGGGATCATATTCGGTTGGTTTAGGGTTACATGTTTCTGTTGGACATTTGGATCTTATATTTTTTGACAATGCAGATACATGTTGACCTCAAACTGTACCCAAGTGAGACCTATACCTTCAAGTCAACATGTGTGTGTATATATGTGCACCTGTTGCCTGCGACACAACACTTCAATAAGTCATTCTGTTAGTGAGAAACAAGGGTTAATGAGCATATAAAACCCTAACATCAACCTATTGCTTTCTAACTAGGACAAGTGTAGCATATAACATAAAAGCCCTCAGATTATGCTAAATACCAGTGACATAAACAACCTAGCATGAAAGATTAAAGTTTAAAACAAACTATTTAATGATTCAAGCATGCATATTAGTCCAAAATGGGTATTATAACTATGTAAGAAAGTGACTAATGGAGTGTGCATGAAGCTATGAAGGAATGGGTGGCATAACAATGCTTTGAGATTCCTTCAAAATCTTGGCATAACAACACTATAATTTGAAATTTGAGGCCTATTATGAGCTCTAAATCCCTTCAATTTATAGAGGAATGGGAGAGAGAGAGGGGGGACAAGGCTCATTAATGGAGCCCCTAACGTCATTAATGAGGTGTAAGAGCCATTAATGCCTTGGGAATTAATGAGGGATGGGCAAGAGGGAATATCCATTAATAAGCCATTAATGAAATTCATTTAAGAGGCATGGGAGGGTGTAAGACTCAACTTGGAAAGTTGGTCCTTAGAGAATTCATGCTTGAGAAAGTTGACTTTCTCAAGTGGGTTGAGTTGTTAATCATTCCTTAATGGAATGTGACAACATTAGGAGGTGGACTAGGCTTAGAATTAGAATTAGGATTAGACTAGCATGGGGGGAATAGGTTGAGATGGGTTAGAGCCTAGGGTAGAAGTGGTTGAGATAGGTTAGGTTGGGGTTTAAGGGAATATAAATGAAATGAATTAAACTTATTTAATTCATTTAAAACATACGAATTAATTATTTAAGCATTTTATTGCTTTTTAATAATTAAGGGGACTATAACCATTTTAATTAAATTAAATAGGCTAGGGGAATGGGTTATTTGCAAGTGGTCAATTGATTTAGGGATTTATTTAACTCCTTTATAATTAAATACTATAGCCATGTTTGAATTTGTTTTGATTTAAATGGTTTGAATTGATTTAAATTGTATGGCTATAATAGTTAATATAATTTAGTGATAAAAATCACCAAGGACATTAAATTTGATTTAAAAAAGAATTATGCCAAGCAGTAACAAGGTCGTTTGGACATAATTGGGGGTATGATCACACTTAGGGAAAATGGGGTCCATAGTTGGAACATACCAAATTCAAGTGGTAACATTTGCCCCTCTTTGAATTGATGTGCGAGCAGCGCATTGATTCAAAGAAAGTTTTTGATTTTGACTTCAGAAAGATTGATAATTATGTTCTTGGTTGTCGAACGAAATGTTGATGAGATCAGTCTCGCACTTTGATCGAACTAAACTGATAGAATTAATCTTGAACTTGGTTGTCGTCCAAAGATCAATAAAAGATTTTAAAGATACCGATTCTGAACTTGGTTGTCATCCAAAGATTGATAACACTGATTCTAAACTTGGTTGTCATCCAAAAGTTAGTATGAAGTTGCTAGGAGCTTAATATGAATCTTTTAAAATGAGGAAACACAAGATATCCATCTTATGAGAACCAAAGCTTTCTATCTAACAGTTTTGAATTTAGTCAAGGAAACTGTTATGCCCCTAGTTTGTTTGATAACGAAGTAATTTTAATGTTGTTTAGAGCAAAAATCTAATTGATGATAGTGTGATCATGCCCCCTTGGGAACGAAATTGAAAGAAAAGAATAAAATCCCTTAGTTGAAAGAATGTATCATTTGTAGGAAGCGGTTAAGGCAAGAAAGAATGGAGTAGAAGAAGCGGAAAAAGATGGCGTGTTTAAAAATAAACACATGAGTACCAAGTTAATTCAGTGAAAATGTGAGTAATAAGACTGATAGAATGATGTGAGACCAAGATTTATGATAAAATGTGTAGTATTGACAGATTTGTAAAACAAATAAAGCAAATCTGCACTTTTCAAAATTATCGCAAAAATGGCACTGTGCTGCTGAAAACATCTTAGGCACCTTCGATTTTGTTCCCGATTGATCAACAAGAGAACAAAAATATAGTTGTAGTTGTCTGGGAGGAGTTTCGGAACTCCTAAATGGCTTAAAAGACCAATATAAGCCTCAAAATTTACCATTTTACTATTCATTTTCACTTTCCTCCATAGTAAATTTGAGAGCTCTGCAAAGAAGATGGTAGTCCCTGTGAGGAAGCATTGTTTCAAGATGAGCCATCGACATTAGCACCCGGCCGACTATCCACCTCTGGTAAGTGCTCATAAAACTACCTTGTGAATTTTGCAAATTTTAATTTTATGCATTTTTGTATGTTTTATAGCCAAATGAATTTTGAATCGCATCCAGTATTCTGGATCGCAACCTGTAAAACCCGTGTCGCATCCAGTTTTTTCAGATTCTTACATCACATCCAGGTTACTCTGAATTGCATATAGTTGCATTATTTTTGTCTTTATTTTTGTCGAATTTTGCCCTTGTATCATACCTTGTCCTTGAAAGGTCGTACCCGGTATTTAGGGTCGCATCCCATATTTTTGGGATCGCACCCTATGGTCTACATCGCATCCTGTATTTCCAGAATCGTATCCAAGAAAGGAGATCGCACCCTGTCGATTTCAAAATCGTATCTGGTTATGAGACTTAGAAACTTAGACTTTTGGACTTGTTTGCTTTCTGCAAACCTTGAATTACTTATCTGTTTAGGAATTTGCATCTTTGTTGTACATAGAATATTGATGTATGGTTGTGTTTGTCAAAACAAACTCAGTTTGAGGTAGTCGCATTTTGTGGCACCTACCCAGGTCGTGTGCTTACATTGTTTAGATTTCTTTCAGATGATGATCAAACTACCGTGATCCAATGTGGATTACGCTCTTTGATAGGTTTACCCGAGATAGGTGTAAATTGAGGGTTGTTGACTGCTCTTGCTGAGAGATGGCACTCAGAGCACAACACCTTCCACTTGCCGACCAGGGAGATCACAGTGACTCTGGAGGACGTATGGAAAATACTTTGGGTTCTGATGATTGGTGCTAAGGTGCGTTCTGAGTCGACAACTAATGTGGTGATTAGTGCTGCACGTCGATACTTCCAGGATGACACCATTGATCATATATATCTTTCATGGGATTATATGGTTGATCAATACGATCATTTATCTGTATACTTAACAGGTCTGATAGGTGGCATCCTGATGCCAGACAGAGGTCAACATGGATTCATGGTTGGCTGGGTCGACATGTTGGAGCAGATGGTCACCCATAGGCTGAGATTTGCATGGGGCAATTATATTTTAGACCATATGTATCAAGAGCTTCACGAGATAGTACACCATTATACTCGGAGCATGACCGTTGGTATTCTTATTCTTTAGATCTGGGCCTGGGAGCACATCCCGGTTACATGGTCAATTTTAGATAGACAGCGAGAACCTAAGTAGCCCTATGTATACATGTATGCATGTCTTATTCAGCAGCCCCATCTGGGCAAGGTTGAGTACTGGCATTGACTTTTTGACGATATGACTGAGGTCATTTGGCAACCATATTTAGATTGCGGGGAGTGGACCTTGGATGCATGATAGGTACCTTATTTATTTCAAAGCTGATATCTCATTGGGCAAACCTGATATGTGGTAGAGCGGTTCATTCACACCTGAGTGCTGAGACAGTATGGCCGACGCTAGGGCAGGATACATGATATCACTATGTATGCATGGATCTAGGATGAGGCAGCATTGTGGGGTGCTCAGTTGATATATGAGACAGCGCACCAGGAGATTCGGGATATGGTGGGAGTAGAATGGGATCTCCACCTTGACGTAGCTAATGTAGGTGTTTCTGATGGATATGCTACAGAGATGCTCTAGTACCCATTTCTTTGTTTCATTGTACCTGAGGAGATCATTCCTCACATAGAGGATCCATTAGACTATGATCCTGATGATCATCCTACTAGAGGGAGGGGAGGAGCACAGAGAGACAAGGCCCCTAGTAGACATGGAGGTTGGGATGGTGGTAGAGATGGCAGAGATGGTAGGCGTCCTCCTCTTGATGACGACGACGATGGAGATGATAGGGGTGGTGGCGGAGTGGGTGGCCACACAGAGGTTGCTAGTGGGAGTGAAGAGGGTCGACGTACCTATTTTAGGTTTGTTTCTCCTCGGATCGATCCTAGTCCATTACTTATAGGGGAGCAGTAGAGGAAACAGAGACAACAGCCACAGAGACAGCCAGACAGACCACATGACAGGGCCTCAGGGCAGGATTCAAGCAGCCCGATGGGGATCAACTGTCTCAGTGTGAGTAGGAGGGAGAGCATCTTAGAGCTCAGATTACAGCTTTAGAGGCTAGAGTGACAGCAGTAGAGGCTAGGGCTATAACAACATATTCGAGACTTTCTATATCATATGCCTTGCTGATAGATAGGGACAGGCAGATGGAGAGACTCCGCGTAGAGTGAGACGTATAGGCCTGTACAGTTACTCACCAGGGCCAGAGGGCTACATATTATTATGCTATTTACCATGCGGCAGTGCCAAAGGGGCAGAGGGTAGTATCTTTTTCATGGTTAGCCCAGCAGTCTAAGGGGGCGATGCCTCCTCCTCCTCCATTTGTACCTCCTCCTCCTCTGCCTCCAGATCAGAGAGAGGGGGGGAGCCAGAGTTGATGTATATTGTTATATTTTGTATATCTAAGTTCAAATTGTATATCTGGATCATGTTGAGATCCACTTTTGTATATGAAATTCATACATGTATATCTAATTCATTCTATCTCACTGATACTCTGACACTCTTTATGCATATTGCTCCATATTTTGATCTGTACCATGTGGTGATATATATTTCTGATGCAGCTTCCTGATTCTGATATGTTTTCATGAGTTCCTTTTCTCTTGATAGATGTGATAGATGTGATTTGCACATGTGATGATATCTTGGTCTTTGGATGAGTTAGATTTAGATGATGACATCATTTTTTATTTGATTTACTGATATAAATATGTTTTATGTGAAGATGCAAATGTATGTTTCTTTTGATTTTCCTTTATGCAATTTAAAATGTATGGATGCTTTTTAGGATGTAAAAGTAAAAATGCAATACATGGATGCTTTATTTTAGTATTTTCCTGTTGCTTCTTTTTATGAATGCAAAATGTATGCTATGGAGGTGCAACGATAGATATATCAGTGATATGGATGATGTAATTAACTTGATTCAGAAGAAGAAAATTGAATTAATTTTAGAGCTCATAATGCCTTTAATGTTTTTCCTTTCTTGTTTATATCCCATGCCATTGTCAAAAATGTAATGATATGCAGACTCTTAGGACTTTGTCACTGGTATGCAAATGTATAGCTTTTTATCATCATTGGGCACTCTTTCAGAATGGATACCACCTGATGGTACAACCATCACTAATACCCACTGATATTATGAAAGTATGAATACTATGTTTTATTGAAATGTTGGAAATAGACTTAGGCATCAAGCAATATAAGCCAAGATAACAAAATAGTCACCTTCCTTTTAATATACCAGATTCTGATTAAGGCAAGATATTGGACCCGCAATGACCTTGAAAATTCATATCCTTGGGTACATTATGATTCATATACCTTAGTGAGAATTTGGATTAGAAAACAGACAAGGAAATTGTTTCAACCTCACCATAGTTTACACATAACGAAGATCGAGATATATGCGGCTATCCACCCATAGTGGCAGCTCTTATCATAAACATCCAAGTTAGGTGAAATTTATCAGATCATTTGGAACAATCACCATACACAGAAAATCAAGAAAATATTATGCCCCCTGTCCTTGTGACTCTTTGTCTTTGCGTAGATGTCATTGAGTAACTAAGAAGACATAATAAATTATCAATTGAGAATCAATCAAATAAAATTTATAATTACTTAGATGCCCCTAGTTGAAAACATCATCAGGACATAAAAGAATCATAATCAAACTAATATCAAATTGTGTGTTAAGTAGTACTTTTGCTTTCATATGTCAAACACAGTAAAGATTCACCAATCAGAAAATTGGAATACAAGCAATATGATGTTCCATGTCTGTGCATTAATAGGATAATCTGTTCATGTTTGCAATCAATATAGCCTTGTAGGAACTCCATTATTGTAAATGTCATGTCTAGATATGTGATGTTTGAAAAGACACCCTCATTTTGGAAAGTGACATTGTTTTGTATATATCAAGAAACATTGTGTCTAGGAGGCAAACCATCCTAGAGCACAACCGCAACCTACCATGCCAGCAAAGATGCCCCCAGTGCAGAATGAATTATTCCTAAGACGTAAATGTAGACAAATCCCAAGAAAGGATAAGATAGCCATTTAGGAAATGAAGTCAGCATTTGAGCATAGGTAAAATTATGAAGGCCTGGTATCAGTAATGCTTTGATAGATGGAGCGTAGAATACAAGTGACGCCTGATTGCCAGGTTTTCACCACTTGGCAAGATCTTTTCTTTTCTTTTTGCTACCAAGATGCCTATTTTACCAGGTGCTCATCAAGGCACTTTTCTATTTTTCAAATTTTTTTCTATTTTTGCTTTTTTTTAATGTTTTTGTAGTATCAAGGCGCCTGTTTACCAGGTTTTCACCAAGGATACCTTTTGTGTAGGACCTTTCCCATTTTTTGGATTTCTTTAGGATCAATTTTCTGAATGTTTTGGGTATTTTGTAAAAACTTTTTGTTGTACAGGCTCTACTAGCCGAACATTAAGCGTAGAACTGCTTCAAATGTAGAGTGTTAATAGGATATGGAAGAACATCTCCCTTAGGTGTAGCTAGTTGATAAGCTCCATTCCTAAAAGTAGCAGTGATAACATAAGGTCCTAGCCAGTTAGGTTCAAACTTTCCCTTCTGCTCTTTGTTAGGCCGGTTCTTAGGATTCTCTTTTAGGATGAGATCTCCCACTTCAAATTTTTGTGGTTTGACCTTCTTATTGTAACCTTTGGACATACATGCTTGATACACTTTGAGGTGATCAAACGCTTGTTGTCTACGCTCATCTAGTAGGTCCAGAGAATTTACCCTATCTATGTGGTACTGCTCATCAGTAACAAGACCTTGTAAAGATATCCACAAAGATGGAATTTCAACCTCAATAGGTAGTACTGCTTCAGCGCCATAGACTAGAGCGAATGGCGTGGCTCCAATTGGTGTTCTTATGCTGGTTCTGTAGGCCCATAGTGCTAGATTCAGTTGTAGATGTCAGTCTCTGCCAGACTTACTCACAGTTTTGTGTAGGATCTTGAGAATATTTTTGTTGGATGCCTCAGCCTGTCCATTACCTTGAGGATAATAGATTGAGGAGTAGTGTTGAGTAATATGGAACTGTTCACAAAGGTCATCAATGTCTCTATTTTTAAATTGGCCCCCATTGTCTGCTACAATTGAAGAGGGTATCCCATATTTACAAATAATGTAGTTTAGAATGAACATAGCCACCTGTTTGCCAGTGCTTTGATTAGCGGCATGGCCTCAACCCACTTTGTGAAATACTTAGTGGTTGTAATGATGAACTTGTGTCTATTTGAAGAGTTGGGATATATTTTTTCAACCAAGTCAAAGATCCATTGCTGAAATAGCCAATGTGTTATGAAAGGTATAAGTTCTCTAGCAGGATCATGGATAAGATTTCCATGTGTCTGGCATTTAAGACATGCTTTTGAAAACTGAATAGCATCTTTCTCCATGGTAGGCCAGTAATAGCCTACTCTGAGCAATTTCTTCGCTAATGAAAAGTCATTCTAATGTGATCCACATACACCTTCGTGGACTTCTTTTAATGCTAGATCAGACTCTTCAAGTTCTAAACACCTAAGAAGTGTACCATCGAGACCTCATCGATATAGGTTGTTAGTGATGAGGACGTAACGCGATGCTATTTTAATCAGGGATCTTTTCTCATTTCTGGATAGATTGGTAGGAATGGTTTGGTCAGAAAGGTAAGAAATGATATTGGCATACTGAGATTGGTCTGGGGTGTTTAAAGCACATATTACTTGGTATTCAGGGGTATCAAAGGCAGGATAAGATAGTTCTTCCACCAAGAATTCATAACAGAATTGATGTTCTTCCAGTTGTAACATGGATGCCAAGCTAGCCATAGCATCTGCAGCTCTATTCTCTAATCTTGGTATCTACTGGAAGGTGACAAAGACAAAGTACTTCTTCAGGTCATCAACTAGTTGCTTGTAGGGCATCAACTTCTCATCTTTTGTGTGATACTCCCCATTGACCTGATTGATAATTAGTTGGGAGTCACCATATACATGTAATTATACAATCTTCCACTCCATAGCTAGCTTTAGGCCGTTTACCAATGCTTCATATTCTGAAATATTGTTGGTACGTGGAAACATCAATTAGTAAGATTTGGGAATCTTGTGACCTTGAGGAGTTATGAATAGGACCCCTGCTCCAGAGCCTTGTTGAGTAAATGAACCATCAAAGTACATCTTCCATGGATATTTAGTTAGATGCATGATTATTTCATTAGGGAATTCAATCGTTAAAGGTTCATCATCCTGGAGTGGTGAATCAGCCAATTGATCTGCAAGGACTTGTCCTTTGATAGCTCTTCATTCTACATATTCAATGTCAAACTCACTTAGAATCAGGACCCATTTTGCCAAACGTCCTGTTAACGATGTTCTGCTCAAAAGGTACTTTAGAGGATCAATCTTAGCAATGAGCTTTACTGTATGAGAGAGTATGTAGTGCCTCAATTTTTGTGATGCGAAGACAACTGTTAAGCATGCTTTTTCAATAATGTTATAATTGAGCTCATAGGCGACCAGTGTTCTACTAATGTAGTAGATAGCTCTTTCTTTCTTTATTTCATCTTCTTGTGCCAATAATACTCCTAGGGATGTAGTTGTAGTAGAAATGTATAGGAGTAGGGGATTTTCATGAACAGGCGCCATAAGAATAGGAGGAGTAGCCAGTTATCCTTTCAATTCTCTGAAGTTTTCTTCACATTGTTCATCCCATTTGAAGGTAAACCCTTTATGTAGTAATTTAGTAAAGGGTTGTTCCCTATCTGCAAGTTGGGACATGAATCTCCTGATGGAGTAAAGTCTCCCTTGTAGCGTCCTCATTTGATGAATGTTGCGTGGAGGAGTCATTTCTAGAATAGCTTTGACCTTAGCGGGATCTACCTCAATTCCTTTTACTAAAACAATGAATCCTAGGAGCTTCCCTGATTGGACCCTAAAGGCACATTTCTTTGGGTTGAGCTTGAGTTGGAACTGTTCCATTCAATCCAATATCTTTCTGAGGTCAGCAATGTGAGTACCTCTTTCTTTGGATTTTGCCAATGTGTCATCCACGTAGTCCTCCATGTTTTTGTGCATCATGTCATGGAATATAGTTTTCATGGCTCTTTGATATGTGGTGCTGACATTCTTTAACCTGAAAGGCATGACATTCCAGCAAAAGGTGCCCCATGCACATGTAAATGTAGTTTTCTCTTGATCTTCAGGGGCAATTTTGATTTGATTATAGCCCAAGAATCCATCCATTAATGAATGCATCTGGAAGCCTGTTGTAAGGTCTATGATCATGTCAACGTTAGGTAGAGGGAAGTCATCTTTTGGATGTGCTTTGTTCAAGTCTCTAAAGTTAGTACAGATCCTAATAGATTTATCAAATTTAGACACGGGGACCACATTGAAGATCCATCCTACATAGGCAATGACTCTGATAAATCCGGCTTTCAACAATTTATCTAGCTCTGCTTTTACCAATAATGCAACATGAGGATGCATCTTTCTAAGTTTTTGTTTCACGGGCTTGATCCTAGGAGCTATAGATAAGTGGTGCATGATTAGATTAGGATCTAGCCCTGGTATATCAGTATAAGACCATGCAAAGTTGATCTTCTTCTCCTTCAGGAACTTTGTGAACTGTGCCTTCTCTTCTGACAAGGATTGTGCAAGATGTACTATTTGAGGATTTTCAACAGTGCCCAAATTTACTGGCTGTGTTGGTTCAATCAGTACTGAAGATCTTTCCTGAAAGTGTTCAGGGAGGATATCAAGAGTCTCATCCTTTGGCACCTCTGAGAGGTTTTCACCATTGGATATGTCTTTTTTCTTTACTATTTTGGGATCTGATACTGCCACAAAGTGGTTTTCACCATCAGTCTACTTTTTCTTTTTATTTGTCATTTTTTGAATGAGAAACCTGATATCCTCCTGTGACATGCCCTTGCTCCTTGCATTGGTGGAAGAAGGGTAAGGTTCACAAGCATTGAGATAACAAGCTAGAGTGTGGTCATTGGGAAAGTCAAGGATAGGAGTAGGATCTATTTTAGTCCAATTAATTAAGTCTGGAAATACCAATGATAGGGAGTCAGTCGCTAGAAAGGACAGCACATTGTTAGCATCAAGACCATTAACCAACATGACATGATTTGTTAAGTTACTTTCTTTGATATTTAGATCAATAAGAGTGAGATCGTCGTTAAAAGGGTCATTGTTAGTTATATGTAGACCAAACTCTAGCGACTCGTTAGTAGAAATCTCATCATCATCTCTCCGTAAAAGGAGGCTTCTTTCTTGTAGCCTATGAAATTCTTCTAGACCTATGTATTCACCAGTTTCTTCATCAATGATCGAGGGAGGGAACTCTTCTTCTACTTCAATATTATTAGTGTCATTGGGAGGAGTGTCAAATTGTTTACGAGGAGTTGAGGGTGCCACAAACATGTGAATTGTATCTATTCCAATATCTTTAGTGGTGATAGATAGCTCTTCCCATTCATAATCATGAGAGTTAGTGACCTCATCATCAGATCTATTTAAGTATTCAGCAATGGTTATCTGATGTACCCGGTTAGCTACCTATGGATCAAAGTGTGGTAGATCAAGGATATGTGAAACTATGACCAATTTCCCCCAGTTAGGATGTAAATCCTGTTGTCAGGGTGTCTCTTGAGTAATTTTTTCTATGGTGTCTCCTACCTCTTGAATGGGAGGTTGTGCTAGCAAAGGGGTGTGAAGATCTCGTGGTACCTCAAAGCTGGGTACATAGCATTATCCTTGGTAGTTGGGGTCCTATGTGCCAACATGTAACAATCTCTCATAGGACTACTGCTCTAGTTCATCTATTTCATCACTCCCTTTATATGAGTGTGGAATCTCTTTTGTAGCGGGTTTATCAGTTTTAGCATTAAAACCCAATCCTGTTTTATCTCTGGTATTCTGGAACTCCATGGGTATAGGTTCGATAAGCCCTTGTCCTGTGTCATTTAGAGGTTCTTTTCCTTTGTATCCCATTTGTTTGAGGAAATCATATCCCTTTCCATACTGTTCTGGGGATATCTTCACATGTTTGACTTCAGCCTCCACCGGTTCTCCTTTGTAAAGCCAGTCCAAGACTGCCTGTTCTTCTGTGTTATCTGAAGAAGATGTAGATACCTTTACCATGCCAGTTCCTTTGTGTACTTCTAGCTCTTTGGATGCTGTAGGTGTGAATGTTGAGGAAGGTTTGCCATAGGATCTTGGTCATATCGGAAGTTCTGTCAGTGAGGGAGTTAGGTCCAGCTTGTACTCTCCCATACCTGTTTCTTCAAGTTTTAAGGTTTTGCCAAAACTCTTCATAACCATGTCCTTGGTAGTTTCAGGAGTAACTGCATCCATAGCCTCTTTGTTGTGTGGGATCATACTACCTGCTTTGATATTATTACAAGTGTAGTCAGCATCTGCAGGAATCGTCACTTCCACCCCATTATGTGGGAATTTTATGCATTGGTGGTAAGTGGCCAGTACAACTTGCATTTCGTGAATCCATGGTCTCCCTAATAGGATATTGTAGGATAAGGGTAGATCCAGTACCTAACATGTGACATTCCTCTTAATCGGTTTGACTCTGATAGGTAGAACAATAAGACCTCTGGAGGACCTTTCTTCCTTATCATAAGCTTTGATGGTTATCTTTCTTCTAGAGTCAATTGTTTGTTCTGAGAGACCCAGTCTTTTGATTAGATCAAGTGTATAGAAATTCAATCATGTGCCTCCATCTATCAACACATGTCTAACACAGGATTTATGAATAAGGACTTCGATATGGAGGGGTTGATTATGTGGATGTGTCAATGACTTATCATCCTCTTCAGAAAAAGAGAGGTAGTGTGGTGCTGAGATGTGATTGACTATCACTTGGAATTTGTCTATATAAATATCCTTTGGGACGTTAGCAGCATGTAGAGCCTGTTCTAGGATTTCCCTATGTACGGTGGATATTTTGAGCAACTCAAAAATGAAAATTTTGGTAGAGGTTCATTGCAATTGGTCTACCAAGTTATATTTTTCTCCAGGGATAGTAACCACATGTTTTGTTGCTGGTTTAGGAATAGTTACAATAGGAACCTTGGACGTCGATGTCGGTTTTGGAGGTCCTTTGATTATGACCTGTGCTTGGCTCCGTTTTACAACATTTGAGTGGAATGAGACACCTTTGATTGTGACCACATTGATGGATTCGATTTTAATGTCTAGCATATTGATCACATTGTCATTTTTGGAATAGGTGTAGTTTACCTCATTACTTTTCCCCTTAGATGTTTCTCCTTGATCATAATTAGGAAAGGGTTTGTTGAATGTTGTATAATCCTCATTGGTAGTGTGTCCATCTACTTTGATCTTACCTCCTTCTATGAGGTCTTGGATGACATGTTTAAGCTTGAGGCAATTATTAGTCTTGTGTCCCTTGTTTTTGTGGAAGACACAGTAGGAATTATCATCCCACCACCTGGGTTTGACCATTGGTTCCCACGGTTTGGAATCTGGGATTATAAGAACTTTTTTATACAATAGTGTTTTTAGAACAATCTCAAGAGGCTCTCCCAAAGGAGTGAATGTTCTTTGGGGTTTTGAAGTCCATGTCTGACCCTTGCTATTATCATTGTTTGCTTTGGGTACAGGAGTTGTTACCTTAGCATCCTTGCTTTCTTGCATGCTATTAGTTAGATTGAACACCTCGGGTTTAGGATTAATGTTAGAGGCATCAACTACTCCATCATTAACAACATTCTTGTTTTGCTTCCACCATTTAGGCTTGGAGTTGGAGTTGTTGGTTTTGTTCTCATTTTGAATTGTGATCTCTCCCCTTTTGACCATGACTTCCTCAATACGGAGGGCATTTTTAATCATTCTATCGAAGCTTGGAGAGTCTTGCATTTGTAATGCATAGTTTAATCTAGGCACTAGATTATTAATGAAGATCTCCATCTTCTCTGATTCGGGAATGGCCCTTGAATATCATGCAAAGATCTTTCTCCACCTTTGTAGGAAGTGTGTAAATGATTCACCAGTTTTCTGTTTGGTATTACATAGATCTATCATAGTCACATCATGTTGGATGTTGTAGGAGTAATGTTGGATGAATCATTGGATCAAATCCTTGAATGTCTTGACCTTAGGGTTTAGTTTTGGAAACCACTCCATGGCATTACCTCCTAGACTTCCTAGAAACAGTCACATGAGATATGTAGGTTCGTGCATGTATTCTATGCTAAGAGCATAGAATTTCCTCACATGGTCGTGTGGGTCAGTTTCTCCTGTGTACTTGTCGTATTTGGGTCTTGCCACATTGGAAGGAAATGGGACCATAGTGATACTCTTGTCAAAAGGGAATGGACAAATGGCGTCCAAATAGTATTTTGTTTTGGGTTTCTCCTTCTCCTGTTTGAGATTTGTGAGCTTTGTTTGCATCAAATTGAGTTGTTTGGTGAGAATAGATATAGGATTTGGTACCTCCTTTTCTTTGATCTTTTCCACATCATAATCCTTAGGTAATTTGACACCTATGGATGCTAGATGGAGGAAGTACTTTTCTTTATCATCATAAATTATCCGCTCCAATATCTTGTGGAACCTCTTACTCTGTTTGAGTTTTTCGTACTCATCTTCAAGGATCTCCCCTTCACTGTCCAATCCAAATGGGCCATGTTCAAATTTGGGTCCTTCCTCCTCATCCGTATCTTCGGGCTTTTGGTGTTTGCCATCATTATACTCCTCAAAAGCCTCACTCCATCTACGAGTGTCGCTATCCATTTGCGGGGAGTCTAGATCGAGTAGGGAACTATGAGAAGTTTCTCCTTGAAAGTGTGGTGTTTTAGAAGGCACTTTTGATCCTTTAGACGTGTACTTGTTGCATCTTGTGTCAACCATGAAGTTGTTTCTCAACTTTTGTCAATGTTTCCCAATAGTGCAAGTGAGAGTTTTAGACCGTTCAAGTGGGCGTGTCTAGGTAAAAGTAACTGTTTGTTGTTGGTGGATGTAAATGATTCCAGTGTCAGAGGGTTAGAATTCCCTAATAGTGAGCTGGAAACCAATTTGTTGGTAGAAAGCGGGTAGACCATGTGTGCTAAAATGTTGACACACTTCTATGGATCATTCCATCCAAGGTTTCTCAAGAATGAGGCCTCAAATATCGATCCATAGCTCTCTAGTCATGGAGTGCAAAGGTGTGAAATGGAGGCCCTCAGATTGACCTAGTTAGTGCCTATGCAAGTACAC
>MU225678.1:1309744-1328158 GCA_018584345.1 Thuja plicata | reverse complement strand
TGTCCCTTTTGATTTCAATAAGATTATCTTTTCTTCATGATCTCCTTTACCAAGAGTTTGCATCGAGTCCATACTCTTGCTAAAGTGGGGGCTAAATGTATAGTTATAAAATGGAAGCACTTCCATTGTAAACTAGTTTAGCCTTTCGAATAAGTGGTTTGGGGTCATGTCAAGTGCCTTGAATGGGTCTTTGACTTGGATCTGGCTTTTTCCCCTATTTTTCCTCATTTCCTACTTTTCTCCAGCATGTTTCTGGCACCCTAAACTGTAAATTGAGATTTTTGACCTCAGGGTCAAAATTGACCTTTCTGGGTCAAGGTCCTAGGTCAAAATTGACCTTAATTTTGAGCCAGGTTCCAGATTTCAAGTTTTCAAGGTTTTCAGATGTCAGGCTTTAGAAAGATTTAATTCTCGCTTACGGGTTAGATGTTTCGGTCTTCGAAGCGATGATTCTTAAATTATATTTAATATAGGTCCTCTTCTAGGGATATAGGTCTAATTAGAATTTAATTCTCCTATGTAGGCCTCTCTAGAAGATTGTGCCCTAGATTCATATATAAGGAAGCCTTCTCCTCTCATTTTATCTAACCATCAACTAAGACAAAAGAAGCGATTTCATCCATACAAACTATATGCATAATCTATTGAAACAAGCATCTACTCTCAAGCATTCAAGCATTCAAAGACATTCAAGCATTCAATTCATCAAGAAGATCCATTGGTAGCCATTGAAGGATTCAAGCTCTATGGAGCCCTCTTGGTCAAAATTGAAACTGAGCCAGATCAGAAAATGATTTCTGGGTTTTGTTCGTCTCTGTGTTTCTATTCCAGATCCAGTTGCAGATTTTCCAGAAACTCATTGTAGACACCCAAAAACAATATTCTTTAGATCTGTAGCATTTTGAGGTTAGTACTTTTCTTCAATTCATTTCAATTAAAGTTTTCAATCTTCCTAAATCTATCACACATTCTTTTCTATAAAATAGAATCTAAGGTCTTCCTCTTTACTCTCTTTTCCAATCGATTGATTCATTTATGCATTGATCCTTCCTTTGAGTTTAATCAATTTGGATCCTTCCTTTGTGTATTTGAGGTTAAAAGGAACATCTTATCTTTCTTACACATAACAATCCATCAACCCCCATATTTACCCTTTACCACCTTTACATTTCAATAACTACCATTTTATATCTTACATTTTAAATAACATCTATTTTATATGTTATAGTTAGTATGACTACTAGTGAGTCCTAGTTCACATACAGTGCTGACCCATTTGAAGTTCACATCCCTGGGTTGATAAATAAATGATCGTTCATGATGAGTAAGATAACTACTTAGGTTGGGGTCTCATGGAAGGGGCTTTCAAGGAAGATATTAAATCATTTTAGATGCATTATGGTGATTTGAGGAAAATAGTAGTGATTTCATGAGTATAATCTAAGGTGATAGATTAGAATTTTTATGTTAGGCATGACCTCTTCAAATATTTATATATATAAAACTATACATGTAATGTTGAAATAATATGATATATAAAATACAATACTAGTGCTTCTTCTAATATTTCGAGGTAGTGGATCTGTTGGGAGTAATTTTTTTTTTACCTATTGAAGAGTTTAGATTGGCTCAAATCTGTGGTTTGAACATCATTATAAAATGAGGAGGCATGTGGAAGTTAGTGATTACTATCAAAATTCCCTTATTTTCCTTTTCATAGTAATCTTTTCATAGTAACAAAATATATGAGATATGGCATGTAGCTTGTTGCAATATTCCTTGTGTCTATAAGAGGAATACCAAGGCCACTCTTACGGGTTCTAAAATTTCTTTGTACGTGGATAAGTATAATATTTTATTTAATAGGTCTTTTTGCAAAAATAGAAATGAAAAAGTCCTGTGTTAAATGAAATGTATGAATATGTCTAAAGAAATTAATTGAAAATATCATTTGCAGATTGAATTAAGGATTTTTTTATTTTTCTATTGCTCTGTGTTAGAAATTGTGTGAGTAATTCTAGATATCTCTAAAGCATAGATTTAAACAATTCTTGAATCACTTATATGAATCTAGTAATTATGCATGATTGTTTTAGAGCATATTATTTCATTGTTACAGTTGATTAGTACAAGGTATTAAATCAAGGAAAATATTAAATTCATGTTTATATGTTACAACAGTTCAAAGAAATAAAAATTATTATATAAGAATGATGCATGGTTATATGTAGTTGAATGTTTATGTAAGGCACTAACATTTAGAAGAGTATGCACAATTAATATTAGGTTCATTTGATATTTTACTATGTTGCCATGGATATGTGGCACTGGTCCTTATGGTTCAGACTTTCAGTAATAAAAAACTTATCAAAACCAAGTGATTTTCCTTCACTTTATTCATGTGAATATGTTTTTTCAGTTAAGATCCATCACTCAACTGAATTCATTAGTGTATTCAGAATAGATCCAATTCTAATATGAGCTAGCTTCTATTCTTGTGTGGACTTTGTTGGCTAAAATTTTTGTAAGTCACTATGTCTACAACTTACAAAATTGTGAATTTAGACAATGTTGAATGAGTTTTCTCTCTCCTCTTAGCAATAGGGGAGTTTCCCTTCTTACTGTAGGTGGATTCAATAGGATTTTAACTAAAATTACAAAAAGGGTGGTTCATCCAATCAATTGCTCTTTTTTTAGGAATGATTTACCAACAACTACAACTTTCAACTTAACAAAAAGATACCTATTTCTACGATACTATCGGTGGCTCAAGGGTTGACATAAGAACAACACCAAAATACAATGATCTTCTTTATAATAGGTATCTTTTTGTTAAGTTGAAAGTTGTAGTTGTTGGTAAATCATTCTTGTAGAAAGAGCAATTGATAGGATGAATTGCCATTTTTTTTTTTTTTTATAGTTAAAATCCTATTGAAGCCACCAATGGTAAGAAGGGAGCCTCCCCTATTGCTAAGAGGAGAGATAAATATCATTCAACGTTGTCTAAAGTCACAATTTTGTAAAGTTGTAGTCATAGTGACTTACAAAAATTTTAGCCAACAATTTTTGGCAACTCCGCTAGGGATACACGACGCGCATTCGAAAGCCTCATGCTTTCGTTTGAAGTATACTTGTATCCTATTCATTTGCAATTTATTTCTTGTATACACTTTAATATTTTACCAAGGACATGTAAATGGATCAAGGTCCTTGGGGAAATGCTTTTGGTCCATTGAATCTAGCTCTACTTCTACATGCTCTTCCTGAGGGCTCGCAAAAGAATTTTCCCAAGTTCTTTGGTAATGGACAACAACATCATGATGAACATATTACTACTTTTTACATTGCATACGGTGTTCATGGTGTTAAAAACGAGGATGTGTCAGTGAGGTTGTTCGTGGAAACTCTCCAAGGTTTATGTTTTTTTTTTTTATATATAAAAAATACAAAAAAAAGATTTTTTTTAATTTTAAAAAAATATTAAAAAATATTGGGGCCTGTGGTTGCTGACATCAGTGGCATAGAAACCGAGGCATATTTTTACCTCAAAAAGCATGCCAAAGTCAATGCAAGCAAAAAAGAGGGCCCAGATTTCAACTGTGTCCAAATAAGGCATGTCTTATATGAAAATAGGGGTTTTGGGGGCATTTCGGACACAACCCAGATGTCATTTTTTGCTCCAACTACTCCAAACAAAAAATCCTCCCAAAACCCACTAAAATCTGAGACAAAAACCTCTCAAAAACACAGATTTTAAAGAACAAGGCCAAATTTCTCATGAAGAGAATAGGGGCATGAAGATCTTGGGAGCTATTGGAGTTGATGAAAACTATCAACCCACAACTCGCAAGAATCACCTACATGCAAACCTGTCACAGAAAGAGAGAAGCAAAAAAGCTATGGAGGCCAAAAATCACAGATTGATGGAAGAGGAAACATATTGTGCAAAACAATGAAGAAAAACTCTTAATGCAATAACATCCTCAATTAATTAATAACAATGGAATTGGATAATTTTCAAAGAGGGAATCCTTATAAAAGGATACCAAAACCCTAAAAGGGAAACCCTAAAGGGGAAATATCTAGGTTGCATAATAATAATTAATAAAAGAATTAATTATTAAATGCCTAAAGTTTAGCTTAAGTAAAAGAGAGATAATAAGTGACTTAATAATTAAATCCATATGATTTAATTAATAAGTGGAATCACTTTATTACTCTAACACTTTTTACATTGCATACGGTGTTCATGGTGTTAAAAATGAGGATGTGTCAATGAGGTTGTTCGTGGAAACTCTCCAAGGTGTCGTTGTTGATTGGTTTTACCATCTACCACCATAGATCATCACAATTTGGGATGCAACATGTGGTTGAAAAAATGTGTCATTCATTATGTGCAATTCAACAAAATGATTCAGTCATTAATTTTAAATGGTATTCATTATCGATGCATATGCTTCTATGGAAAGAAAATTAGTTTAAAGTATGGAACAATGAACTCCATATCAACCCTCTAATAACTTTGGGAACACTAAGCTTGTTCAATTGTGGACCAATGTATGGGACCATGAGTACAAAAATGATCAATACATACACTTTTAAGAGTTCTTTGTTTAGAGAGTATATGATATCATAGGCTCCAAAGCTCATGTTAGGATGTCCCCAGGAATAATAAGGTTTTTAAGGCCAAAAGAAAAGCATGATGCGTGGAAATTAAATCATAATTGGGTGGATTGGTACCTGATGAGGAGATATTCATTCATGAGGGTTTATGGATTTGAGGGTACTATTCATGTCCTATCCTACATTGTTCCTAACAGATTAGCAATTTTAGAATTTATTTGGCAATTATTTGAGGCCATTGGCATTTTTAGGAAAAACAAAAAAGCTTCAATCTCTCCTTCACATCTCAAAATTGTAGATTTTGAGATTAATGGTTCGTAGGGATCTAAAGAGGCTATCAAATTTCAAAACACATATAATTGTCTTAGGCTAGAGGCTTGAGCATTTGATCTAGAGGGATACTATGACTTTGCAAAGAAATATGCTACCTTAGGATCATATCATCACTCTTTCATGCAAAGCAAGGAACTTTGGAGAAATTTCTCATCATATGAGAAGGGTTGCAGTATACAAAAGAGTACAACAAGTTGAGCTAAGGAGATCAAGGGAATTTATCAATTACCTAGGGGCATTCCTTAATGACTTTAATAGGGTAAAGATATTGGAGTTGTTTATCCAATCTATAAAGTTGTTACTTAATGAGGCTGAAGTTGTTGCTGCATTTAGCCAAGTGCCTGCAACTAGTGGAATTGGAGGTCCAATCCCTGCTATGCCTCTTGACAGACAATCACCTACACGATCAACCACCTTGGTTGTTTCACAAGATATTGGAAGAATAGTAGGGGGAAAGAAGGTGAGGAAGTATTACAAGATGCTCAACTTTATCCCTACCATCCCATGGCTGGTGACAATGATGAAATTTTGGAGATTATAGAGTACTTAACTGAAGATGTGAGGAAAAAGGTTGTTGAGAAATTCATCAATGATGATGAATTTTTCAAATCTTTGGAATTAAAAATGTTTTTTTTTAATGATAGAAAAGAGAAGAAATTAATAGAGAAGTTGGATATTACTGATGATGAGAAGAGAAATTAGGCCATAGATACCTTTTGGAAAGATGTCAGGAAAGACCTAGAAATAATGACCCCAGAATGGGGGACAAAAATATTAAGAGAAGTTGGTTTTTTATTTCTCCCAGGTGTAGATATCTTCAATGCATTATGTTTGATAATTTAAGGAGATACAGAGATGTGGAATGCAGGATCAATGATCAATGGATGGACATGTTGTGTTATGGGTCTAAATTTAGACCGAATGATAATATTATTTTCATCTATTCCTTGTATCCACCTTGTAAAAAGCCAATTACCATTGAGAATCCACAAGACATCCTTGAGAAGTTTATGATGTAAAGGTTAGGGATGTTACTTCAAAGGCAGTGACCATTTTGAATGTTGATGTTGCTCTTTTCAACAAAGCAAAGGTTGAAGAGCAAAATAATTTGATAAAAAAATTGCGAAGCAAGATAAGGGAGCTAGAGGGTCTTGCACGAACTACTCCGGGACAAGGTCTCCTATTAGAAATTAATGAAAACATCTCTCTGACAAAGACTAATTTGAAATTGGAGAGGGAAAGGAGAGAAGAAGCAGAGAGATAGTTATTTTTTGCACAACAAGAAAATGTATCCTTAAAGAACGAGGTGAAGCACACAAATTTAGAGCAAGCCCATGACTTTATTGAGAAAGTTTTGAAAAATGCGTCCCCATTTGCATATCATGTGGGCTAGATATCAAGCTATCATCAATTTCTTTCCTATACAGAGAAAAGTGGAGTTCCGATTGAAGTTTTTGATAAGGGGTTGTGTAGGATGTTGTCAATTATGCAACCTCTTCATGAACATCTCAAGAATAATTCTCAATGGACATAGCTCTTTAAGGAGACTAATGAAAAAATCCTCAAGATAAGTGAGTTTCTATTGAAACATCACATGTATCATCTATAAATCCTAAAATCCTACAGGACATTTAATGTCATTAGGAGTTTGAATCCCCCTCCTTTTATTAAGGATAATGGTGAAGATAAGTCAGAGGAAGAATGGAACGCAAAATTGGATAGTTATGTCATGTTCCCTGTACTAGATAAAGCCACAGATGATAGGAAAAATATATAGTCAATTTTTTTTCTCCGGTAAACATATTGTATGGGCTAGACTATTCAGTCAGAAAACTCAACAAGTTAAATGCAAATGTGCCTGATCGGTGGTACGATAGACATACCAAAAGATGCAATGATTTCTTGTTGAAAGAAATGCAACAGATGACATTAGGTATCATTTGTCTTGTTTTCTGTGCAGTGTGCAAAGGCCAATTATCTACTTCACAACTGAAATAGACATGCTTTCCTTTGTAGATATTTTTCACTGGATGAAATCATGATGGAGTAACCACTTGTGGTTAAATGTCTTCTCTGTTTTAAGTCTTCATGGTATTTATGATGCCAAAAGACATATTTTCATGATTATCAAGTCATTTTTTGACACATGCCATCAACTAGTAATTTGTTTCTCCTTGTTTTCTATAAAGGGAATTCATGGTTGATTGGAAGAGGGTTATGAAAGTCTTGGATTTGTATTCTTGTTAAGATAATACAAACATATAGAATTGGATGCTCATGTTTTGATAATTTTATGAAATTAATTAAAATCTCAGCAATATGTTTCATCTCATACTTTGTTCTCTCATAGGTTTATGAATGTCTCACCACGTAATCACAATGTTTATTTTAAAAAGATAAAAAGTTGCTCATTTAAATAATTGTGAGTTATGTGCATTAATATTTTATTAACTTTTGTGTCTTCACCAACATATGTTGATAAAAAATGAATGGAAGAATCATCCAAGTGATGCTAATTTTTTCTACCAACAATTTCATACCAAAGATTGAACAATTTAAGGATATTGCAATAGGTAATTTGTATTGAAACAGATAATATTGTTGAAGCATTTCAAAATTTAAGCCATAATCATCATTTTTTAAACACAGATTGCAAATAATTTTTAAATTTTAGAAATCTTGGTCATTAACATTATCGTTTGCTACAAATTCATCAAGTGTATCATTGTCAATGTTCATATGTTATCTCAACTATTTAATATTATCATAATCCTCATCTTAACCTACATCATCTTCACCATCATTTAAATTTGACTATAGACCATCTATATTGTTACCAGATATATTTGGATCATCATTTTCTATACCATCCATATTGTTGTCTTCAATAACATCATCTAACTCTGAATTTTTGTCTTCTAGTGCTTGAACATAACCATCTTCAACATCATCATAGATGTCAATTTCTTTGATGTTCTCTAATCCCTCTCTCTCATTTTATTTTCCCTCATTATTTTTCTTAGTATCCACTAATGCATCCTCAAGTACATGCCTTAATCTTGGATCATAATGTATGAAAAATATCCATTTTGGGTCCAAAATATCTTCATATAAAAATACCTACACATGAACGACATACATGTATTAGACATGTGTGATAATAATTTTATTGACTAATAAACACATGTATATATTTACCATAAACTATGAATTAATAGATTAATGATCACTGTCGCTTCTTGTTTGAGTTAAAGAAATACTTGCTCACAATGAATTGTTAGAACATAAGGCTCCTTATCCTTTGGTAGGAACTGTGAGGAATCAATAGCAAACAATCCACTATGGGTATCATGTCTTTGTGTCCTCTCAAATGTCTCATACCATCTACAATTAAAAATACAAGTTTTAAAAGAGTGGTAATTTAACTCAATAATTTCTTGTGTTATCCCAACATATTGTAGATTCCCTTCAATTATATTCTTATCTTTTGAGCTTGATCAAACGGATTGCTTGAAGTCAACCATGATGCCACAATTGAAGGATCGTCTCTTCACATCTACACTTTCTACATGATAATGTCAGCCATATTCCAACATTGTTGGATATTTCCTCACCTGTGAAAGACTATTTATTTTAGTGAAAAAAATATAATGATGAATGTTAAAATAGTCAAGTGTCAAAACTGTAAGGAAACAACATTTTGTAAAATTCCAACTGTACCTTTCTTTCACATCCTCTAAATATGTTTATTTCATCTTCTATTATGTTTGAATATGTACCTACATCATCTAGTTGATTTTGAATTTGTTTAGTAACTCAATCTAGTGTGCAATCTTTGCCACATTTCCCAAGTAGATCAGCGAGGAGTGGTGTATTCCTTTGGGTCTATTTCTTAAACTGTCTCCTTGCTTCTAACAATTATTCTCTCTTTTTATCATAGAGATCAATCTATTTGTTCACAAAGTCCATGTGGTAAAGAATGAACTTTTTGAATATAGCACTATCATCTACACCTATTACATGCCAAATTGTTTATTTCTAACTCCAAATGTCATGTTGTTAATTTGACAAACAAATTATAGATTAAATTAATGGCTGCATGAAAAATAACCACACTGATCATTAATTACTAACTAATTTATACTTCAATATCATTAGATTATGGCATTTCTCCATCAATAATATATGATGCTCGTTCTTCATCCCATAAGTGTGGCCCATATTCAAAATCCTTACCAAGGAATTCACACAAGAAGAAAAATGATTCATTCAATACATACCCTTCAACCATGCAACCCTCTAGATGTGCCTTTTGTCAGACATGTCTTTTTAGATTTTTCATATACCTCTAAAAGAAAAACATCCACCTTGATGATACAACACCCGCAAATCCAATGTCATTGACTAGGTGTATAAGTAAATGGACTTGTAGGTCCATGAAACTTGTAGGGAGATCCTTCTCAAATACACATACAATTTTTGTAATTTCCTACTTCCATTTTAGCACTTCACATTTGTGGATCTCCTTGGAGGTCACCCACCTAATTTAAGAATAGTACATTAGTATGAACCTTTAGTGAAGAATTAAAATGAAATATAATATCTCTATGCCTCTCACACATGAACATTTCATATAACCACATACCTTGTAAATGTTGACAATCGACTTATTGCATTCCTTAAGTCAACCATAAGACAATAATCCCCCCTAATTGTCAATGACATGATATGCTATAAAACACATTTATGAAAAGGTCATTAGTAAACTTTTCTCACACAATAAAATATCAAAATATATTTAGTACTTAATCAATGTTACTATCAAATGTTAAATGATGATATATAATGCCTTCATAAAATTATGAAAACCATGTGGTTTAAATACTGTGATATGTCCATCAACTATAAAATATTTAGCCAATGATGACCCATATTCAGTAGGTGTCCTTATTGTACAAATGACATTTTGTAGTTGGTATAGCACTTTTTTTTTTTAAAATAAATCAATGGAGCTTTTGCATATGTTTCATTTTCCCTATTTGGCCACAAATGTTTTCTATCAATTTTGGTATGTGAAAGAGCAATATCTCTCCTCGAAGACAAGGTGTCCTTCTCTTTGCCTGATATATGTTGAAATATATAATCTGGGATACTTTTGAAGATGTGCATAGGATCTAATAGTTGTTATATTAATAGATCTTTCCAGTAAGGGAGCTCATAAAATATAGATTTCCTTTTCATTCCTTCTGACATACTAACTACAACTTGTTCCCGTTCTTCAATTGAATCATGTAGATAAAAAAAATACTCCAAGTTTTCAATTAAACATCTTTATACTTATTAAAACAATCACCTGGACCCATAATCATGGGAGAGCTTTTATTTTTAACTTTTTCATCAAATTGATTATTCAGGTGATTTCTAAATATATGATCTAGTGGTAGAAAAACCATGTTGTTTGCATAGATAAATTTATGTATATCTTTAGAATACCACCCTTGAAATATTTTTTCACATCTTGTACATGCAAATATCCCCTTTGATTGAAGCCGTGCAATTCAATAAATAATGTTAATAACATTAAAAAAATAGTATAAAACTAAGTATGAAAGTGATGAACTCTAACTGATTGAATGTTTGAAGATGTTAAGTTGATGATCACCAAGCTACAAAAAGTTAAATGCAAGACATTAAATCAGTTAATGTATTGTATTTTCATTGATTTCAACTTGATATAATCTGATTGGTTATATTCAAAGTGTCAAAGACTTTAGAGAACCAAAAAGATAAAGGTTATTCTTTCAGTAATGCATAAAAGTTCAGTATGCACTAAGTGACTACAAACACCGACGGGCAGTGCACCCTGATAGACAGAGCAACCTGAGAGGAAATTCACAGTGATACCTAAGAAAGAAACCCAAGAAAGCATTACCAATGAGCAGAATCACAAGAATTACTGACGAGAAGAATCACAGTGCAACCCGACGGACAGACAACCCTGACGGAGATGCCTGAGGAGAACCGAAGTGTCGACCAAAGCTAACAAAGACTTAAGCACCGAAAAGAACTAAAGTTTAGAAATGACAAAAGACTTAGCTAGAAAGAGCTAAAGAATGAGTTAACTAGTTGTTAATATTGTTTTCATCGACAAGTTAAAGCCAGAGATAAGCGAGCGATTTAAAGTTGTTTTATTCCAGTTGTCAAAGAGAAATCTACGGGATAAAACTGAAGTTTAGTTTTAAAGCAAGATTGGCTAGAATTGTGGATCACGCCAAGAATATGAAAGTCAAAAACTGAGAAATGGTGAAATCATGTTTATAAAGAGACAAGCTAATTCATTGTGAATTAGGGGTGAATAGGAGAAGAGGACGCTGAAGAGAAACTGATGAAGAAAGAAGTCTTCAATCATACCTGATCAGTCAAGATGAAGAACAGAGCTAATTCTACGGACACCGAGCAATAGAGAATCACAAAATCACTAAGAAGAAAGAAGTAGAGAAAAGGTATTGAAAGGATACGTTGATCAGAAAGGTATTATGATCTTGCAATAAATCTAAAAATCTACAAAGTATAGTTGTATATGTGAACATATCATTTACATTTTCAGTTTAACCATTGAATCAAAAAGTCTCTTAACTGAGCAGGACTTAACAATCCTTTCTATATTGAGATACATCCTAAGAAGTATAAAAAGGTTTGGTCATGAAGATATCTTAGAGATTCCAGATACCAAGTGACAAACTACACAAGGTTTGGTCATAAAAGGTATCATAGAGATGTTAGATATCAAGTGACAAAATATTATATTTAAATCCTCTAACAAGGTCACACCTAACAGTGGGTTTGTAACCTTTAATAGGGTTGGCTCTTCACCGAGCTCACTTCAGAAGAGTGAAAATTTTAGGTTACCGGTCCCAAGTGGGTTTTCCCTTAACAAGGTTTCCACGTTAAAAATCCATGTGTCAATGTGTTTATGAGTCATTACTTTAGTGTTTTGCATTACACATAATTAATCTGGATTGATCGGTATACACTAAGTAATTTACTACATTTTGATAAATAAAAGAATGCTAATCGGTAAACAGTAAGAATAAGGTTTAACAGTGAACTTCGAGCAGTAGTTATTTGTTGAGATTATTTCAAGGCATTCATCTTTTAGGACTAAAGATAACTAGAGGCTTATAATTGTGGTAATAAGTTTTTGGGGTTAATTTATTATAATATTTTTTAGGCCACTGATTCACCCCCCCTCTCAGTTATTCTAACAATTGGTATCAGAGCTTGTGTGCATAGAAGGAAGGTTTCAAACCCTAAGCAAAAGATCACAAGATAAGTAAACGAGATGTGTCCAAGTTGAACTAGAACAACTTTGCATCATGGAAAAGCAGGATAAGACTCCACCTATCAGGTATTGGAAACGATGTTACTCAATACTTGGATACTGAATATGTGTTGCCTAAAGGACCTCACACACTTGAGAAATTAAGAGAAAAGCACGAGCATAATTCTATGATTATAGAACTTGCTTCCTCACTCTCTGATGCTAAATTTGAAGATGTCAAAACCTGCACCTATGCAAAGAAAATGTGGGACAAATTGAAGTTGGTACATGGAGGAGATGTTAATGTACTAAGAGCTAAGATAGAAAGCCTAAGAGGTAAATTTTATGACCTAAGAATGTAAGAAGGAGAAAATATCACTCAGTACAACTACATAATAAAAGAGGTAGTCAATGATATCCGAGGAGTTGGAGGCATACTTGAAGAAGAAATAGTGGTAAGTAAAATCCTAAGAACCTTACTGCATGTACATGCTATTAGAGTATCTTCTATACAAGAAATGAGAGAAATAGAAAACAATAATGTCACTCTAGATAGTTTGGTTGGTAGACTGATGTTATTTGAGATTAATAACTTTGATAATAGTGTCTTACCATCTATTGAGTCTGCATTCAAATCTTCTTTGAAAATAAGTATGTAAAGTCATAAACACACTATGAGGAATGATAGTGAAAGTGATAGTGATGACCAAGATCTTGATGAGATTGAAGCACTGATGGCTAGAAGATTGCAGAGTGACAAAGGTAGATACAAAGGTAAATTACCACTTGTATGTTTTAATTGTAAAGAGATTGGACACTTTGCTGCTAGATGTCTTAACAGAAGAAAAGATGATAGAAGTAATGAAAGATTATATGAAAATAAGTTTGATAGAAGTGACAACAGAGATTACCAAAGAAACCAAAAATTTGACAAAAGAGATACCCGAGACTACAAGGACAAAGGGAAGAAAGCTTGTTACCAAGCTGAGAATAGAGATTGAGATACTGACACCCAATCCAATGAAGACATTGAGATGGTATTTGTGGCCATGAAGGATGATTCAGACAAAGAAGAAAGGTGTGTAGAGACTGCACTCATATCTAAGGTTAGTAAGAATGATGTCTGGATTATAGATAGTGGCTGCACTCACCACATGACTGGTGATAAACAAAAGTTTGAAAATATTGAGTATTAAAATGGTGGATCAGTAAGAATGGGTAGTGACACACCTTTTCATGCTGAAGGTAAAGGAACTATAATGTTGAACAACCTGATCAAATGCGAAAATGCATACTGGGTAAAAGGACTTAACTATAATCTGTTGAAAGTTTCACAGATGAATAACATAGGTCACCGAGTACCATTTGAAAATAAGAAGGCAAAGATCTTTAATGAATTAGGAAGGTTGATCAGAACCTGTGAACAGACAAAAGGTAACCTATTCTATCTTGATGATATTAACACCACTTGTTTAATGGCTAGAAAAAAAGACATATGGTTGTGGCATAATAGATTATGTCATGTGAATTTTGACAACATGATTAAGATAAGCAATAAGAGTAAAGTAAGAGGCTTACCAAGCATGTCAAAGCCCGAGCATATCATGTGTAAGAATTGTCAAAAAGGTAAGATGACAAAGTCTAGTTTCAAGAGAAAAGCCCATACATCTAATGCTATTCTAGAACTAGTCCATTCTGATCTATGTGGGCCCATGAGAACACAGATTTACTATGGTGATATATATTTCATTCTTTTTGTTGATGATTATTCTAGAATGATGACAGTTATGTTCTTAAAAGAAAATCAGAAGCATTCAAGATGTTTAAATGGTATAAAGCTATGGTAGAAAAACAAAGTGGTAAGGAACTAAAATGCTTAAGATCAGATAAAGGAGGAGAATTTGTTTATGATGAATTCAATAATTTTTTCAATGAGCATGGAATTAAAAGACACGTTTCTGCACAAAGAACACAACAACAAAATGGGATTGTTGAAAGGAGAAACACATCCATTATTGATTGTGCAAGAACACTGATGATAGAGAAAAGCATCACTCAAACATTCTGGAGGGAAGCTGTCAGTACTTCTGTCTACACATTGAACAAAATACAACTGAATAAAGACACCAAGAAGACACCCTATGAGCTATGGTATGGATACACACCCAATGTAAGTTACTTCATAATTTTTGGTAGTCAATGTTATATTTTGAAAGATGATAGAAATGGAAAGCTTGACTCCAAAAGTGATGAAGGTATCTTTCTAGGGTATTCCACCAAGAGTAAGGCTTATAAACGTCTTAACAAGTCCTCTAACAAAATCATTGAAAGTGCAAATATTAGATGAATATGTAGAGAAAAATGATGAGGAAAGAAGAAAAGAACCAGAAGACTACAACAGGTTTTTTTACACTGAAGAATCTGAAACTCTACCCGTGAAATAGTGTATCACTCCCAAGCAACATAACATTGCACCCAAGCATCAGGCTGCAAATACTAAAAATCAGGAAAATCCTCAAAATGATGTTCTGAGTGATGGAGATCAGAATGAAGGTCAAGATGATGATCAGAATGATGAACAAAGAGTTGAAACAATACTTGAAAAGTATGTCAGAAGACACCATCTACAAAATTAGATCATAGGGGACAAGAAGGCTGGAATGAGAACAAGAAGTAAGTCACTAAACACTAGATGTTTAATTTGTGATTTTGAGCCTAAATATGTTAATACTACACTTAAAAATGAAGAATGGGTCAGTGCTATGAATGAATAAATAGAATCAATTGAGAAGAATAGAACATGGACATTAGTACTAAGACCAAATGACAAGAATGTCATTGGTACCAAATGGATATTTAGAAACAAGTTGAATGAGAATGGAGAAGTCACAAGGAATAAAGCAAGATTAGTATGAAAGGGGTATGCACAAGAAGAAGGTATTGACTATGGTGAAACCTTTGCACCCACTGCTAGACTAGGAGTAAGAATATTACTTGCTTATGTTGCAATCAAAGGATTCAATGTATACCAAATGGATGTCAAATCTGCATTCCTAAATGGAATACTAGAAGAAGAGGTATACATTAAACAACCAGAAGGGTTTTTTGATCCAGACAGGAGGAACATGGTATGTAGACTACACAAATCCTTGTATGGATTGAAACAAGCACCTAGAGCCTGGTATGAAAGACTTGTTAGTAATAACTGAGAGGGGGGGTGGGGGTGAATTAGTGGCCTCAAATTTTAATCCTTAAATCAACCCTTCAAACTTAGTACCACAAATTTATACCTCTAGTTATCTTTAGTCCTGTAAAATGAATTCCTTGAAATACTTATACCAAATTACTAATGTCAAAATGCTTTGTAAAACCTTCTACTGTATGTTTACCGATAAGCAGTCTTTCTATTTACCAAAACACGGTAAATAACTAGTGTATACCGATCAATCCAGATTTACTTCAGTGAAATGCAAAACAGTAAAGTAATGACTCATAGACACATGACACATGGATTTTTAATGTGGAAACCCTGTTAAGGGAAAAACCAATGGGTCCGGTACCCCAAATTTTCACTCTTCTGAAGTGAGCTCAGTTAAGAGCCAACCCTGTTAAAGGTTACAAACACACTGTTAGGTGTGACCTTGTTAAAGGATTTAATTAGATAGTCTGTCACTTAGTATCTAGAATCTAATGCTACCATCCTTGATCAAACACTCACTTGGCCCATCAATAGGTATAAGGAATATCCAATGCTACTTTGTATGATCAAACTTTTTGATACTCCTTGGGATGCATCTCAATCACAAAAGACTTTTAAGTCCTGCTCGGTTAAGAGACTTGATGCTTCAATGGTTAAACTGAAATAATAAATTGATCTGTTTACATATACAACTTGAATTACAGATTTTCAGATCTATTGTAAGTTCATTACCTTTTTGATCATTTTTATCAATTCAATACCTTTGCTCCACACTGTTCTACTCTATGATGTTGTATCACTATTCGTCAGTGTCTGTAGATTTTAGCTCTTTTGTCAGCTTGATTGATCAGGTCTGAATAAAGACTTTCTTCTCCTTTAGAATCTCTTCAACATATTTTCTCTTGTCACAGCTCCCCTCATTCATAATGAATAAGCTTGTCGCTTAAATAGACATGATTTCACCGTTTCTTGGCTTTCTTGATTTTGGTGTGATCCACAATTCTCGCCACGTAGATTTAAAGCAAAACTCTAGTTTTATCTCATAAAGATCTTCTTGCCAACTGAACAAAGTAGATTTAAATCCTTTTACTTATCTCCAGCTTTATTTTGTCGATTAAAACATTGATAAGTATCAGTTAAGTCTATTTTTAGCTCTTGACAGCTAAGCATTTTGTCATTTCTAAACTCTCTATTTTGTTGGTCAATACTTTAGTTAGTCATCAATGATAACTGAATTTTCCATCGGTGTGACTTTAGTTGTCTTCGGGATCTTTGTCTATAGGACAACACTGTAATTATGTCTGTCAGGTTACACTGTGCTTTTCTCATTGGGAAACACTGTGACTTTGCTCGTCGGCAATGCTATGCATTTTCTCGTCGGGTAACACTGTGACTTTTCTCTCTTACTCTGTCTGTCAGTGTGCACTCCTTTGGTGTATATAGTCACTTTGTGAATACTTGACTTATATGCATTACTGATAGCATAGCCTTTGATTCATCAGTTCTTTGAATTCTTTTAGCAGTATGCCCATGACCATATAGATTATATCAAGTTGACATCAATGACAATACAATACATTAACTGATTTAATGTCTTGCATTAACTTTCTTTGTCTCTATGATCATCAACTTAACATCTTCAAACATTCAATCAGTTATAGTTCATCAATCTCTCCCTTTGACATTGATGGAAACACACTATATTACTACTAATACAATATGAAATATAACAGTTGAAGTTCATCAAACTACCAATCTTATGTACTATAACCGATACAAATATCTGGTCCTTGGTAAGCTTATATAACTTAGATTTGATTCTTGCAACTTTCTCTCTATCTTTAATCCCTTCACTGGATAGATGTAGAATCTTTCTTCTTTTGATGTGATGTGTTCTTCTCCTATGTCAAACTCTCTCCCTTTGACTGTTCTCTTTTCTTTTGATGTCTCTTGTCAGCAATTCTCTCCCTTTGTATGTACTCTCCCTTTCTTGTTACATCTCTCCCTTTGGATAATGTGATGGATATAATCTCTCCTTAATGTGATCTCCCTGATGTGATAAAGGATATAATCTCTCCCTTTGACAAAAATGCCAAAAAAATATTTGGCAGTAATGCCAAACAATCCTTTTCTATCCATAATATACTCCTTGAATTTCCCAATCCATCAACAATACAAAAAATCTGGTCCTTTAGAGTAGATAAATACCTTGTTGTGTATAGATGTATCTTTGCAGTCCATCTCTTTTCTTGCATCAACATGAATGATATTCTAATAATATTGTATCATCTTAAAATGGAAGCACTTCCATGTTAAGAGCATTTAGCCCTCCTTAGGGGACGTTTTTGATCTCTACCATATCATCATCCTATTTCTTCATCATCCCATGCTTCTATACTGGTTCAGGACGCTGATTGAGCCTCTTCGGGCACCTCCTACCCCACCTGGCATATTTTCCAGGGGTTCTGACCCCCTGAGTCAGGGTCTACCTTGACCCTGACCTAGGTCCCCCCTTTAAATCAGGAAACTTGTCGGCTGCCGGGGTTCATCAAAAATTTAGTTTTCCCGCTTTCGGGTCAGCTGTTTTGGGTTTCAAAGCATTGATTCCTAAATTATATTTAATATAGGTCCATCCTAAGGGTAAATTATTTAATGGGAATTTAATCCTCCTATGTAGGCCTCCTTAGAAGATTGTACCCTAATTTCATATAAAAGGGAGCATTTCTCTCTCATTTTCTCTAAGTATTACGAATTATCAACTAGGTGATCAAGTGAAGTTTCAAGCATCCATTTCCAAGTTCTCAAGGTGTCCAAGTCTTCCTCTCAAGAATTCAAGTTCTCCATTGAAGATCAAGGATTCAAGCTTTCAAGCCTTTGAAGGGATTTGGTTCAAGCATTCAAGATTCATCATTCAAACCCTAGATCTAGCCATCATGGT
>MU225678.1:1236398-1305254 GCA_018584345.1 Thuja plicata | reverse complement strand
GTTTATGGTTTCTATTGAGTTCATGCTTTCATACTTACATACTTGCATACATTCGAATTTCAATTACATATCTATTGAATATCATAGCTTCATTGTTAGATTCAATTCTACTACTTGTTAGCATTCTGTACTTTATTTATTTCAAGGTTAATTATTAAATCAGGGTTTGACTAAGGCAAACCCCTCCCCCACAACAAACAATCTCCTTTTTCTTGTAGGTACAGGTTCAGGATTGTAGTTTTGAGACCAGATTTGGATACCCTTTTCGGCAAACTTTCAGGATCCGCGAACAGAGTCACTTTCAGATCTGTGCAGGTCAGGGTTGACATTATTGGGTCAGGGTTGACATTTGTGGGTCAAGTTTGACCTTTTTCATAAGAAGACATCAGAATGGAAAACAAATTCTGGGTTTTGTTCGTCTCTGCATTTCAGTTCGGTATCAACTATTAGTTTTTCCAGAAATAGTCTACAAACCTCAAAAAACAACATTATTTGATCTACAATATTTCAAAGTTAGTGCATTTATCCTATCTCTTCAATTACTATCATATATCATTTCTATACATATAATTAATAGAATTTAAGGTATCTCCTTTGTTATTCTCCTTTCCAAATAGTTGATTCATTTGTGCATTAGCCCTTCCCTTGGGTTGATCAACTTGGATCTTCCATTTGTGCATTTGGAAATAAGAGAGGGACATCTTATCTTCTCCCTAATCACAATTGCAATACACAATCAATTAAATTCAAGTAAATATGAAGTAGGGTTAAGGAATTCAACACACTTTAATCAGATCAAATATAAATTAACAATCAAATCACCTTATCCTCTTTCAACACCTTATAAATTCCTAAGGACCCCTATCTCATATATTACAAATATGTAGGCTGATGTAGCCTTCTAGTCATCTTACTGACCAATAGACAAGGGTTTGACCCCTAGTCTTTTTCTCAAGTACTCAAATGCATCCTTGGGCAGTGGCTTGGTGAAGATATCAGCTAATTGTTCCTTTGATTGCACAATACTCAAGTATCACCTCCTTTCCTTGAACTTGTTCTCTCAAATAATGATACTTTATAGAAATATGATTTTTTTAGCATGCATGACTGGATTTTTGGAAATGTTTATTGCACTTGTATTATCACAATAGATAATTACCAGTTCAAGAATTTTCATATGCATACCTTCCAGTAACTGTTTGATCATGGCAATATTTGAGCAGTTTGTAGCAGTAGCAACATACTCTGCTTCTGTAGTAGATTGAGAGATGCATCCTTACTTCTTGTTGATCCATGTGACAAGTTTGTCACCCATAAAGAATGCTCCTCCAGTTGTTCTCTTTCGGTCATCAATATTTCCATCCCAATCAGTGTCGGTAAAGAGCTTAAGTTCAAATTTGTCTTCTCTTCTATACCATAAACCATAGTCATCAATATTCTTTAGATACCTTAAGATTATTTTCACAACAGTCATATGTGATTCCCTAGGATTAGCAGAAAATCTTGCAACTATTCCTATTGCATGTGCAATATCTGGTCTAGTATGTACAACATACATGAGTTTTCCAATCATCGATCTGTACAAAGTTTGATTTACCTCTGATGACTTGTCCTCCTTTTTCATCTTACATCTAGTTTCCATTAGTGTTCCAACTAGTTTGGAATCTTCCATCTTGAATATTTTCAGCAATTCCTTGATGTATTTGGATTGTGTAATGAAAATACCTTCATCTTGTTGCATGATCTATAGACCAAGAAAGAACTTGATCTCTCCAAACATAGACATCTCAAAATATTTTCTCATTTCATTTGCAAATGATTTTCATAGCATATCATTGCCTCCAAATATGATTTCATCAACAAATATTTCAGCAATCAAAATGTTAGCATCAGTATCTTCCTTCAAGTAAAGATTACTGTTTTCACTAGTTCTTACAAATCCAATACTTATGAGATAGGAATGAAGCCTTTCATACCAGGCCTAGGGTTATTGTTTCAATCCATACAAGGCTTTGTGTAATCTACATACCATGTCCCTCTTGTCTGGATAAACAAACCCTTATGGTTGCTCAATGTATACATCTTCCTCAAGTATTCCATTTAGGAATGCAGACTTGACATCCATTTGGTATACCTTGAATCCTTTATATGCAACATAAGCAAGTAATATTCTCACTCCTTCTAGCCTTGCAAAGGTCTCTCCATAGTCAATCCCTTCTTCTTGTGCATACCCCTTGGATACTAGTCTTGCTTTGTTTCTAGTGACTTCTCCATTCTCATTCAGTTTATTCCTGAATATCCATTTTGTACCAATGACATTCTTGTCATCTAGTCTTGGTACAAGTGTCCATGTCTTATTTTTCCCAATCTGCTCAATTTCCTCATTCATAGCACTAATACATTTATTATTATCAAGTGCAACATTGACAAATTTTGGCTCAAAATCACAAATTAGACATCTTGTGTTTACAGAGTTACTTCTGGTTCTCATACCAGCCTTCTTGTCTCCAATGATATGGTTCTATGGATGTTTCCTTCTAACATATCTGGCAAGTACAGGTTCAATTCTTTTTCTATCATCTTGATCATCATTGTGTCCTTCATTCTAATCTCCATCGCTTGGTACATCATCTTGAGCAATATCCTAATTGTCGGTATTTACAACTTGATGCTTGGGTGCAATAATATGTTGCTCAAGAGCTATACATTGTTGCTTGGGTAGATTTTTAGGTTTTTTATTGTAAACAAACCTGTTGTAGTCCTTTGGTTGTTTTGTACTTTCCTTTTCATTCTTCTCTACAAATTCATCTATCTTTATATTTGCACTTTCAATAACTTTGTTAGAGGCTTTATTGAGACATTTATAAGCCTTGCTCTTGGTAGAACACTATAGAAAGATTCCTTAATCACTTTTGGAGTCAATATTTCCATTTCTATCATCTTTTAAGATATAACATTGACTACCAAATTTTTTTAAGTAACTTACATTGGGTGTGTAACCATACCATAGCTCATAAGGTGTCTTCTTAGTGTCTTTCTTCAATTATACTATGTTTAGTGTGTAAATAGTAGTACTGACAACTTCCCTCCAGAAGATTTGGGTGATTCCTTTCTCTATCATCAGTGTCCTTGCACAATCAACAATGGATTTGTTCCTTCTTTCAGCAATTCCATTTTGTTGTGGTGTTCTCGGTGCAGAGGCCCATCTTTTGATTCCATGCTCATTACAAAAGTTAGTGAATTCATCTGAAATAAATTCCCCTCCTCTATCTAATCTTAAGCATTTCAATTATTTACCACTTTGTTTTTCTACCATTGCTTTGTACCATTTAAACGTCTTGAATGCTTCAGATTTATCTTTTAGAAACATTACTGTCATCATTCTAGATTAATCATCAACAAAGAGAATAAAATATCTATCACCATAGTATCTCTTTGTCCTCATGGGTCCACATAGATTGGTATGGACTAATTCTAGAATGACATCAGATGTATGGGTTTTGCTTTTGAAACTAGACTTTGTCATCTTACCTTTTTGACAATTTTTGCACATGATATTGTCATGCTTAATCATCGTCAGTTTGCCTCTTACATTTCTCTTTCTTCTTATCTTTATCATGTTGTCAAATTTTACATGACACAATCTTTTGTGCCACAACCATATGTCTTCGTTTCTAGCAATTAAGCAAGTGGTGTTAGTATCATTCAGATAGAATAAGTTACCTTTTGTCTGCTCATCGGTACCAATCAGACTTCTTGATTTATTGAAGATCTTTGCCTTCTTATTTTTAAATGCTACTCTATGACCTGAATTATTCAACTGAGAAACACTCAATAGATTATAATTCAATCCTTTCACCCAATAAACATTTTTGCATTTTATCAGGTTATTCAACATTATAGTTCCTTTACCTTCAACTGGACAAGGTGTGTCATTACCCATTCTTACTGAACCACCATTGTAGCATTCAAAAGTCTCAAACTTTTGTTTGTCACCAGTCATATGGTGAGTGCAGCCACTATCTATGATCTAGACATCATTTTTACTAACTTTAGATATGAATGCAGTTTCTACATACCTTTCTTCATCATCATCTGAATAATCTTTTACTGCCACAAATACCATCTCAATGTCTTCATCAGATTCAGTGTCAGTATCTTCATCTTTGCTTTTAGCTAGGTAATTTGCCTTCTTTCCTTTGTCCTTGTAGCCTCAGGTATCTCTTCTTTCTATTTGTCGGTTGCTTCTGTAATCATCTCTGTCAAACTTATTTTCAAATGACCTATCATTACTTCTGTCATCTTTTCTTCTGTTAGGACATCTTGCAGAAAAGTGTCCAATATCTTTACAATTAAATCATACAAGTGGCAATTTACCTTTGCCTCTTTGCATTCTTCTAGCCATAAGTGCTTCAAGTTCATCAAGATCTTCTTCTTCACTTTCACTATCACTATCTTTTCTCATAGTGTGTTTATGACTTGATTTACTTAATCTCAAAGAAGATTTGAATGCAGACTCTATGTTTGGTAATATACTATTATCAAAGTTATTAATCTCAAATGAAATCAATCTTCCAATCAAAATATCTAGAGTAACATTGTTATTTGCTACTACTCTCATTTCTAGTATGGAAGATACTCTAATAGCGTAAGTACGCAGTAAGGTTCTTAGAATTTTACTTACCACGGTATCTTCATCTAGTACACCTCCAACTCCTCGGATAGAATTGACTACCTCTTTGATTCTAGTGATGTACTGTGTGATGTTTTCACCTTCTTTCATACTGAGATCATCAAACTTTCCTCTAAGGCTTTCTGCATTGGCTCTCAGAACATTTTTATCACCACCATGTACAAGCTTCAATTTGTCCCACATTTGCTTTGCAGTAGTGCATGCTTTGACATCTTCAAATTCAGCATCGGAGAGTGAGGAATCAAGATCCATCATCATGCAATTGTGCTCATGCTTCTCTCTAATTTGTTCAATTGTGGGTGCTCCTATGGGCAACACATATTCAGTATCTAAGTATTGAGTAACATCATTTCTAATACCTGATAAGTGGAGTCTTATTCTATTTTCTATGAAGAAAAGTTTTCTTTGTTCAACTTGGGCACATCTCATCTATTTATCTTGTGATCTTTAGCTTGAGATGTTAAACTCCCTTTCTAAGCACACAAGTTCTGATACCAATTGTTAGTAATAACTGAGAGGGGGGGGTGAATCAGTGGCCTCAAATTTTAATCCTTAAATCAACCCTTCAAATTTAGTACAACAAATTTATACCTCCAGTTATCTTTAGTCCTGTAAAATGAATGCCTTGGAATACTTATATCAAATTACTACTATCAGAATGCTTTGTAAAACCTTCTACTTTATGTTTACCGATAAGCAGTCTTTCTATTTACCGAAACACAGTAAATAACAAGTGTATACTGATCAATCGAGATTTACTTCAGTGAAATACAAAATAGTAAAGTAATGACTCATAGACACATGACACATGGATTTTTAACATGGAAACCCTGTTAAGGGAAAAAACACTGGGATCGGTACCCCAAATTTTCACTCTTATGAAGTGATCTCGGTTAAGAGCCAACCCTGTTAAAGGTTACAAACACACTGTTAGGTGTGACCTTGTTAGAGAATTTAAATAGATAGTTTGTCACTTAGTGTCTGGCATCTAATGCTACCATCCTTGATCAAACACTCACTTGTCCTGTCAATAGGTATCGGGAATATCCAATGCTACTTTGTATGATCAAACTTTTTGATACTCCTTGGGATATATCTCATTACAAAAGACTTTTAAGTCCTGCTCGGTTAAGAGACTTGATGCTTCAATGGTTAAACTAAAATAGTAATTTGATCTGTTCACATATACAACTTGAATTGTAGATTTTTAGATCTATTGTAAGTTCATTACCTTTCTGATCAATGTTATCAATTCAATACCTTTTCTCCACACTATTATGCTCTGTGATGTTGTATCAGTGTTCATCGGTGTGTTCAGAATTTAGCTCTTTCCTCAGCTTGATTGATCAGGTCTGAATGAAGACTTTCTTCTCCTTCAGAATCTCTTCAACATCTTTTCTCTTGTCACTCCCCTCATTCATAATTAATAAGCTTGTCTCTTAAATAGACATGATTTCACCATTTCTTGGCTTTCTTGATTTTGGCGTGATCCATAATTCTTGCCACTTAGATTTAAAGCAAAAATCCAACTTTATCTTGTAGAGATCTTCTTGCCAACTGGACAAAGCATCTTTAAATCCTTTTACTTATCTCCGGCTTTATTTTATCGATTAAAACAATGATAAGTATCAGTTAAGTCTATTTTTAGCTCTTGACAGCTAAGCATTTTGTCATTTCTAAACTCTCTGTTATGTCGGTCAATACTTTAGTTATTCATCGGTGATAACTGACTATTCTTTCGATGTGAATTCAATTGTCTTTGGGATCTCCGTCCATCAGTCAACACTATAATTTCGTCCGTCAGGTTACACTGTGCTTTGATCGTGGGGCAACACTGTGACTTTGCTCATCGGTAATGCTGTGCATTTTCTCATCGGGTAACACTATGACTTTGATCTCTTACTCTGTCTGTCGTTGTGCACTCCATCAATGTATATAGTCACCTTGTGAATACTTGACTTATATACATTACTAATAGCATAGCCTTTGATTCGTTGATTGTTTGAAGTCTTTTAGTAGTATGTCCATGACCATACAGATTATATCAAGTTGACATCAATGACAATACAATACATTAACTGATTTAATGTCTTGCATTAACTTTTTTTTGTCTCTGTGATCATCAACTTAACATCTTCAAACATTCAATCAGTTATAGTTCATCAAGATTTCACTCCTATCTCATAAGCATTGGATTTATAAGAACAAGTGAAAATAACAATTTGTATTTAAAAGAAGATATAAATGAAAACCTTTTGATTACTGAAATATTTATTGATGATATCATATTTGGGGGTGATGATATGTTATGTAAACATTTTGATAATGAAATGAGCAAAGAGTTTGAGATGTCAATGTTTAGGGAGATAAAATTCTTTCTTGGTCTACAAATTATTCAACAAGATGCAGACATATATATCACACAATCCAAATACATCAAGGAAGTGTTGAAGATGTTCAAGATGGAAAATTCCAAACCAGTTGGAACACCTCTGGCAACCGAATGTAAGATGAAAAAAGAAGACAAGTCAAATGAGGTAAATCAGACCTTGTATAGATCAATGATTGGAAAACTAATGTATGTTGTTCATACTAGACCATATATAGCACATGCAGTTGGAATAGTTTCAAGATTCTCTGCTAATCCCAAAGAATCACACATGACTGTTGTCAAGAGAATTCTGAGATATCTAAAGAACATTGAGGACTATGGCTTATGGTAGAAAAGAGAAGGCAAATTTGAGCTTCAAGTTTATACAGATGCTGATTGGGCTGGAAACTTAGATTACAGAAAGAGAACAACTAGAGGAGCATTCTCCATGGGTGACAGACTTGTCACATGGATCAGCAAGAAGCAAGGATTCATCTCACAATATACTGTAGAAGAAAAATATGTGGTTGTTGTTGCAAACTGATCAAATATTGCATGGATCAAACAATTACTAGAAGGTATGAATATGAAAATTCCTTAACCAATGATTATCTACTATGATAATATCGGTGCAATTAACATTTCTAAGAGTCCAGTCATGCATGATAAGACTATGCATATTGCTATCAAGTATCATTACTTAAGATATCTGATTGAGGTCTAAAGGGGGGCACTCAGCCTGCCTTATAATAGTAGGGCCCTGGCCCCTTTAATAGTAGGGGGTAGGGGCCCCTGAACAGTTATAGGTGAGTTGGTTGGGATCGACCAGCCGCCCCCTCTACTAATATAGTTATGGGGACTATAGAAAGGTTCATTTGTATTGCATATGGAATATAGATCATAGATCAGATCTATTTGCCCGAGATTTATTTCAGGTTTCTGGTTGTTGTTAGGGTAGGGTGGTTGTTTTCCCTACTATGCTATAGGATTTTCCTGGGCCCAACACTTCAACTATTAAGGGGTGGGGGGTCGGGATGGGCCCGGGAGGAGTCTATTATAGTAGGGCTCTCTTCCTATGCGAGTGCCCTACTATAACTATAAAGGGGTGGGGGGCCCCTATAGTATAGTTCCCACCCAACCCTATATAGAATTACCTCCCACTGCACCAGGCCCCTAAAATTCTATGGCCCCTATTATTCAATTATTGCGGGGGTCAGAGAAATGCCTCTCAAAGCTGAGGGTCCCTTAGAATAGTAGGGGTCAACTGCAATATCTGGGTTCATCTATGCTTTCTCAACATGAGATCACGAAGGAGATTCTGCCATGGGTAGATATTATCATTCTGAAATAACTACTTTTTATGGTAAAACATCTCTAGTGATTAACGCCTGGATGTTCAATAAAAGGAAAAATTAGCTGACATATTCACAAATACATTGCCTAAAGATACATTTGAGTACCTAAGAAATAAACTATGGATCCGACCCTTGTCTATTGGTCAGTAAGCTGACTAGGAGGATGCATCAACCTACAAATAATAAGAAGATCATTCATGTTGATGTAAGCAAAAAGAGATGGACTGCAAAGACACACCAGTACACAACAAGGTACATATCTACACCGAACACCAGAGTCATTGTATTTCTAATGAATAGGGAAATTCAAGGAGTATATTATAAAAAGGTGAAAGGATATAACTTTGGCAAGATCAATGTTTACTTTGGCATTGTTGTCAAAGGGATAAAGTATCCTAAGAATTCAAAGGGAGAGAATATCCTAAGAATTCAAAGGGACAAAGTATCCTATGAAGATATCCTAAGGGAGAGATGTAACCTGTAATGGAGAGAATATCAAAAGGGAGAGAAGTATCATGAGTGAGAGATGACTTAAGGGAGAGAATATATCTATATTGTTGTCAAAGGAAAAAGAGATGATCAAGGAGAGGAACAGTCAAAGGGAGAGACAAAATCAAAAGACAGAAACTGATACATCTATCCAGTGAAGGGATTGAAGATTGAAGAAAGCACTTTTCAAGAAACAAATCTAAGCTATATGAGCTTACCGAGAGAAAGACATTTGTATTGGTTATAGTACAAGAAATTGGTAGATCGATGAACTACAACTAATATATTTTATATTGTATTAGTAATAATAATATGTGATAATGTAGTGTGTTTCCATCAATGCCAAAGGGAGAGATTAATGAACTATAACTAATTGAATGTTTGAAAATGTTAAGTTGATGATCACCAAGCTACAGAAAGTTAAGTGCAAGATATTAAATCAGTTAATGTATTATATTGGCATTAATGTCAAATTGATATAGTATGATTTGTTATATTCATAGTATCAAAGACTTCAGAGAACCAAAAAGATAAAGGTTATGCTTTCAATAATGCATAAAAGTTTAGTATGCACTAAGTGACTACAAACACCAACATGCAGTGCACCCTGACGGATAAAGAAACCTAAGAGGAAAGGCACAGTGATACCCGAGCAATAAAATTGAGCAAGCATTACCGACAAGAAGAATCACAAGCATTATCGATGAGTAGAATCACAGTGCAACCCGATGGATTGACAACCCCGACCGAGATGCCCAAGGAGAACTGAAGTGTTGACCGAAGCTAACAAAGAGTTAAACACCAAAAAGAAATGAAGTTCAGAAATGACAAAAGACTTAGCTGGCAAGAGCTAAAGAACGAGTTAACTAGTTGTTAATATTGTTTTCATCAACAAGTTAAAGCCAAAGATAAGCGAGAGATTTAAAGCTATTTTATTCCAGTTGTCAAAGATAAATCTAAGGGATAAAACTAAAATTTAGTTTTAAAGAAATATTGGCTAGAATTGTGGATCACGCTAAGAACAATAAATTCAAGAACTGAGAAACAGTGAAATCATGTCTATAAAGACACAAGCTAATTCATTTTGAATTAGGGGTGAATAGGAGAAGAGGATGTTGAAGAGAAATTGGTGAAGAAAGAAGTCTTTAATCAAACCTGATCAATCAAGCTGAAGAACAAAGATAATTCTATGGACACCAAGCAACAGAGAAGCACATCACTGAGAAGAAAGAAGTGGAGAAAAGGTATTGAAAATATACATTGATCAGAAAGGTATTATGAGCTTAGAATAGATCTAAAAATCTGCAAAGTATAGTTGTATATGTGAACAGATCATTTACTATTTTAGTTTAACCATTGAATAAAAAAGTCTCTTAACCGAGTAGGACTTAACAATCCTTTCTATATTGAGATACATCCTAAGGAGTATCAAAAGGTTTGGTCATGAAGATAGCATAGAGATGCTAGATACCAAGTGAAAAACTACATAGGGTTTGGTCATAAAAGGTATCATAGAGATGCCATATATAAAGTGACAAACTATTCTATTTAAATCCTCTAACAAGGTCACACCTAATAATGTGTTTGTAACCTTTAACAGGGCTAGCTCTTCACCGAGCTCACTTTAGAGGAGTGAAAATTTTGGGTTACCGATCCCAAGTGGTTTTTTCCTTAACAGGGTTTCCACATTAAAAATCCATGTATCAATATGTTTATGAGTCATTAATTTAGTATTTTGCATTACACATAACTAATCTGGATAGATCGGTATACACTAAGTAATTTACTGCATTTCAGTAAATGAAAGACTGCTAATCAGTAAACAGTAAGAATAAGGTTTAACAGTGAACTCCGAGTAGTAGTTATTTGTTGAGATTATTTAAAGGCATTCATATTGTAGGACTAAAGATAACTAGAGGCTTATAATTGTGGTAATAAGATTTTTGGGTTAATTTATTGGAATATTTTTGAGGCCACTGATTCACCCCCCTCTCAGTTATTCTAACATAAAGTTGGCATGAAAATAGATTATGAGTGTAAATACATGAATATTTTATCTTATCAGAACAAACACCAAGGCTTGGGAAATCATGAATATTCCAACATAGCACACCATACAACATGAAGGACCTATTTGATTGAGGACGTGATATGTCATACATTCTTATGTCTTTCCATAGCAAATTCATCTCATCAACAAAAGGGGCAACATAAACATCCATGTTTTTAACTTGATGTTTTCCTGGAACAATGGGAGTTAGAATAAGGTGCTCCTTTCTAACATTCATCCATGGGTGAATATTTTATACTATCAATCTTACTGGCCAAACACTATAATTTGAGCTTAGGAAAGAGAATGAGCACACTCCATCAATTGCAAGACCAAACGTGATACTACGAGGTTCATCTTTGAATTTTCTTGGCCATTTTTTCTCTATGTGTTTCATTGATTTGGAGTCGTTCAAAATTTGCATAAATCCATATTAAATCCCAATCTTTGCATGCCATTCCATCAATTGTACAAGTGACTTGCAATAAAACATTCATTGAAGTCTAGGTATAATGGGCATGTGACGTAAAACCTTCTTAGGAACTATAGGACCTTGTACATCTGTATGATATCTCTTCTCTTTACATACATGGAATTCTACCTTGTTTTGATTGTCACATTTGTATAAAATTCAATCATTTATAGATGAATGAATTTTCTTATATCCAATCCCTAAATCAACCAACAATAGACGTGCCTCTCTACAAGTTTATGGTAACACATTCTCTTCAAGGAATATTTTAGTTTTTAGCGCCCTATAAGATTGATAGGGATTAAATAAATTGAAAGTTTAACTTATGTTGAACATGATTGATATGTCAATCTATACTAGGATTTTTTTATATACAATATATAGTTTAAAAATATCATTAAATAATTATGAACAAAGTTGATGAATGTTTATGAATTATGTAAACCAATTGATAATGCAAAGTAAGAAATAGATTTCAACTCACTCCAGTAGGGTAGTGAACCCTTTGTTTGACCAACCAAATAGTGACTTTATTTCTAATAATATTAATGTGCATGCCTATTTTGAGGTTCTACTTGCACCCGATATGAACACGGGTGCCTTCACTTCTTGGTTGACAGAGTCTTTCAGGGTGTTATCATTAACATTACGTTGGTGGTAAATACCCCTGCTATCATCATTATTGTCAACCATATGATCATTATTGTCATCATTATTTTCATCCCCAAAGAAACCTGTAATCATTTCATTCAATCCTTCTTCATACATTAAATTCTTACTATCATGATCATCACAATAAGGCTAGGTTGCACGTCACCAGTGTATGCGTATCTCATCAACTCTTCAAATTTATCAGTTGGTAGCATTCTCTTTTATGTTTCTCTTCTCACCCTAGTATGATTTAAAGGATGGTTTGGATCATCCTACCCAAATTTTAATAACCTAGTTAGATCTTGGATATTAGTATGTGTTTCATCAACATCTTCTACCTATCAACAAATGCAAGCATTAATTAATATTTGGCAATAATTGGATAAATCATAAATGTATCAATTTCAAAAAAATATAATCAAATATGAATTTAAAAAATCAAAATATAAATTGTATGAACATATATACATCAATTGAATAATGGAACATTATTTTATAGAGTACATTTTTGTACAATAATTTAAATAAAACACAATTTTTACAACATAGTTTATAAAACATCAGTCCACGCTCATTTATTATTCTTTGGTTTTCTATCCCTTAAGAATATCCTTAGGGAGATCTTGTTCTTCCCTTTTCTTTTGTGCAAGAGTGCATTTTAAGAAGGGGTAATCAATAAATAACTCATCCCCAATGGTAAGGTCCATAATAGCCTCAACCATTATCAATCTATCAACCACTCTTTCCATATCTCCACCTTTATCATTTATAACCTCAACAAATTGAAAATTCGGTCTTACAGCAGGGTCCCTTCCCTTACTACTGTTTATAAATCATGCAATATTTTTGTGTGTATGTGTGTGTGTGTGTATGCATGTCCATCTTGATGAACTACAACTGATTGTATGTTTGAAGTCATTTTGTTGATGATCAACCAAGTTACAAATGTGATGATAGATATTAATCAGTTAATGTATTGTCATTGATGTCAACTTATTTGATTATCATTATGGTAACAAACATCTATTATGAGTTAAAGACCTAGAACAAACAAAGTTTACATGGTCGATAATTTAAGAGTTCTATATACACTGAGTAACAATGAACACTGAGTAAATATAGTGTATACTGAGCCAAGTTAGGGATCACCGAAACATCATGGTATTGACTAGGAAATAAAAAGAAACCGATGGCTGACTAAAATGATGAGCTGGAAAATTGATGATTCTAAGGTAATTGATAAGGTTTGTTATAATGATCAAAAGACTATTAAAATTCAAGGATGATCAGACGAAGAAGATTGAAACGTGTTTTTGACACAACTGTCGAGGAAGGTTTAAGTAGAAAAATCAATGATGGAGATTAAGAAATAAAATATAAAGGATGGAAATTAAATGAGCTATGATGTCTATATAAGAGACAATAGATTCATTAAGATAATGATGCTATTGTTATAATAACTAAGAGCGGGGGGGGGGGTGAATCAGAGGACTTAAATATAATTCCAATAATCCAAACAAAACTTATATCACAAATATAATATCCTCTAGTTATCTTTAAGTCCATCAAGATGTATATCTTAAATAACTTTCATAAATCTAAACTTCTCAGTAAGATATACTCTTTATCTTTTCTAGCTTTTACCGAGTAGCAACAATTAAACTTAGTGTTTACCGACCAATCTAGATTTAGTAATGTGTAAAGTAAACTGTCAATGCAATGAAAGAAATACACATTTGACACATGGATTTTAACATGGAAACCCTGTTAAGGGAAAAACCACTTGGGACCGGTAACCCAAATTTTTCACTCTTCTGAAGTGAGCTCGGTGAAGAGACAACCCTGTTAAAGGTTACAAACACACTATTAAGTGCGACCTTGTTAGAGGATTCAAAACTAATAGTTTGTATTTTGACCTAGCATTCACTATACTATCAACAAGAAAACCTTTTGATACTCTTGAGTATCTCAATACAATAAGGATGGTTAAATCCCACTCGGTTAAGATATTTTCTGAATCAATGGTTAAACTGATACAGTAAATGATCTGTTCAAAATACAACTTTATCTTGTAGATATTTAGATCTATTGTTAGTCCAATAATACCTCTTTGATCAATATGCTCTTTAGTTCCTTTTCTCCCCTTCTTTCTTCTATTTTTCTTGGTGAATGCTCCATCCTCTGTTGCTCGGTGTCTACGGAATTATTTGGCTCTCTTCTTTAGCCTGTATGATCAGATCTACATGAAGATTTCTATCTTCATCATAATTATATTCAGCATCCCTCTATTCATAATGAATTACTTGTCTCTTTATATAGACATGATTTAGTCGTTCAATCTCCTTGTTTTCATTGTAGATCACTTCTTGATCCGTAAAACTCAGCATTCTTGCTTTAATCTGTAAAGCTCTCATTCAATTTTATTTCACAAATCTCTCCTTATTATCTATTTATAAAACATGCTTTAAATATCTTCTTTTCTTTAGTTCAACTGATTGATAAGAATAAAGAAATCAACCAGTCAATCTAAATATACCTCCTGCCAACTAAGTATTTTTGTCATTCTTTATCTTCAGTTCTAATCAATGATCAAATTTAGTTAGCTCGGTCATTGACTTCATTTACACTTGGTAAAAACTTTAGTTAGCTCAGTGACCACTCCAGTTATGCTTGGTAAACAGCTCTTTCTCGGTAACCACTTTCTTGATTACTGTTGTGCTCGGTATAGACTATGAACTTCTCGATGTTCTCTGTCTGTTGGTGTGCACTGTCCGTCGATGTTTACTATCACTCGGTGTATACTTAAATTTTATCTTTTACCGACCACATAAACTTTGTCTCTTTAGCTCTTGAAGTCTATGACAATATGTGTATGACCAATCATATTATATCAAGTTGACATCAATGACAATGCAATACATTAACTGATTTAATGTCTTGCATTCACTTTTGCAGCTTGATGCTCATCAACTTATCATCTTCAAACATTTAATTAGTTATAGTTCATCAATCTCTCCCTTTGGCATTGATGAAAACACAATATGAAATATGTCATATCATACCAAAATTATTGTTCTATAACCAATTCAAATATATGAATCTAGGGGGACATTTTTTGCTCTGCTAGGGTTTCATGTGTACGATGTCCTATCTATGTCTTTACTCTGAGCTTTCCATCTGTCATACCACATTTATAGTAGGATTTTTGCATTAGGGTTAGCTTTTAGTATTGCTCTGGCCAACTTCAGCCCAGTAGTTGTTGCTGGTGCACGAGTTGAAGCTTTAGAAAGCCATGGTGCCTCCTCTGAACAAATGTCCTCGCAAGTTCATCCCGAAGGTCTTTCACGAGGTAACCCTAATATTGTTCTTAATCTGCAAGAATTTGATTCTGCATGTGAATGGTTAGAAAAACATACTCTGATTAGATATTTTGTGGGTCATACTCCTCCTGAAAGTATCCTCAAAGATTGGATTAACAAGAGTTGGACCCCTCATAGGGTTTTCCTTGACGGTGTGCAAAACCTTACCAAAGGTTTTTTTATTTTGTGTTTTTCTAACCCTTCCCAGGCGGAAGTGGTTTTTAGCCACGGGCCCTAGACTGTTAGGTCATCCCTGCTTGTTTTTCAGAGATGATGTCAAGACTTCACCGTCTCGGATGACAAGAAACTTAGGGTTCCTATTTGGGTTGAGTTTCCTGGTCTCCCTTTGCCATGCTGGTCATTCATTGAGTCCATTGCTAAAACCATTGGTAAGGTCATTGTCATGGAACATGACAAATTCTTTAATTCCCATCCCTAGAAGTGTGTCTATGTTGAGGTTGACCTTTCTAGGGACCTCAAGGACATTGTTGAAATCCAAGTTGGTTCTCTCACCATTTCTCAAAAAGTGCTCTATTTGAACCTGCCCAACACCTGTTATCAGTGTCAATCAGAAAAACACAAGATTAAGGATTTATCGTTAGCTACCACTCAGGTAAAGCCACCGCCAAAGGAAGCACCGACCAAAAATATGAAAGCTGGAAAAAAAGAAGAATGGACTACAGTCTCATGAAAAGGTAGGAATGCCTCAAGCTCCAAGATGACACAAGCCACTTCTGCTGTTGTGTCACCTCCAGAACCTTCAGTTGGAAAATCTCCTCCTTCCAATGATTCACCAATACCACTTGTTTCAAACCCTATTACTCAGGGGAAAAGCTCTGTTGTGAAGCCTTTCACTCTAGAAGTGGTGCTCACGCCACCAATAGATTCTTTAGTTTCCTCCTAGTCTTTACGTTAGTCTCATAGTCCTGATGGACACATGGATGACCCAGATAAAAGGTGGTTTGCCTCTTCTGAAGATTTACTCCCTAGCTTTGGCTCTGTACCAGCCTTCTTGTAGAATAGCTTCTCCTCTCTTGGGGACGAGGAAACCATGCAAGAGTTTTTATGAATTTTTTGTCTTGGAATGTGGGAGGTCTTACTGACCTCTCCAAAAAGTACTATGTTCGTAATACCCACCATAGACTTCACAGTCTAGATGTGTTATGTTTACAGGAGGTTAAGATTTATGGGTTTCTTCTTAATTTTGCCTGTCATGTCATATGGCCAGACGACATTGTTTTTTCTTCTCAACATGAAGCTGGTAAAGGTGGTGTCATTACTATTCTATCACCTTGCCTTCATTCTTCTATTATTGCTCATGGATATGATCTGATGCAGCATGTCACCTAGATTTTGCTTTCTTTTCATAATCATTCTTTTGGTATCATTAATGTTTATGCCCTCAATGATGCTGTTGAAAGATCTCAACTTTGGTGCTGGCTGGCAGACAATTTGCCTCCTGCTACTTAGGTTATGTGTGCAGATTTTAATATGGTTGAGTTGGCCTCTAACAAGGAAGTAATTATGAATTTTCACTAGATATCTGGGGAGAGAGAAGCTTGGTACCACATGCGCAATAAATTGGGCCTTTTTGATCCCAATGCTAACTGCCGCCAACAGGGTGGGGTTTGGCATACTTGGTCCAATTTCAGATTTGGCACTGATCGTATATTTAAGAGGCTCAATTGTGCTATGAGAATGGCTCAATCTTTTTTCTCTTTTTTTGAAGATCGAGGCCTACCTGTCATTCCTCTGACAGATGTAACCCTGTCAGATCATTTTCCCATTTATTTCTCCATCACTTGGCAGTCCTCTACTAGGAGGGCTGCCTAGACGCAGTTTTATCTCAACATGTCAGTGCTGACACATGCCTCCACTATTTCTCACATTATTCAAGTCTAGAATTTAGAGCCTTGGCCCCACACTCATCTTGGTTGGATTCAATGGTGGAATGACGCCATCACCCGCACTGCTAGATTTCTTCGCATTTATGGCCATCAGTTAGCTTGTTACAAGAAGCATGCTTATGAAGCTAACACTAAGGCTCTTTGCAATGCTATTGATTTGCTTGCATGAAATCCCTTTGATTCTACTCTCCAGCTTAAGCTGGCCCAACTCCATCATGAGAAGCAAATTGCAGATGCCTATGCTTCTCGTAGAGCTAAAATCAAAGCTCGCCTCCACTGGTTGGAGGTGGGCGATAAAGCCTCTAAGGAGTTTTCTCATGCTCTCAAAGCCCATCATACCAATGCGAGCTTTCGGCCATTCTTTAGGCTTTTGTTCAACATTATGAACAAGTGTTTGCTTCACAAGGTAATACTGTTGTGCAGGAAGAGGCTCTGAAGGCTTGTATTGCTATTACTCCAAACCTCCTAGCGGTCAAGAAACATGCCTTTTGTGAGAAATTTCTTACCATCTCTGATCTCAGAGAAGTGTCTTTTTCTATGGCCAATGATAAATCTCCGGGATGCGATGGCTTTTCCAGAGAGTTCTACAAACACCTTTGGGATGCTATTGGTCCTGACCTGCACAAAGTCTACCTCGAGGCCTTTCATAGTAAAAGTTTGGGAACTTTAATTAATAAAGGGAATATCAAATTCATACCTAATTCTGGTGATCCAGAGAATATCTGCAATTGGAGGCCCATCACCTTGTTGAACGTCTCCTACAAGATAATTGCCAAAACATTAGCTCTTAAAATCAGACGTCTCCTTCCTCTTATTGTCTGCCCTGAACAAACTAGTTTTATTAAGTCCAAGTATATTCTTGACAACATTATTGCTGTCAGGGAAGGGATGGAATGGGCTCACCTTTCTAAGAAGGCTACCCTATTTCTCAAAATTGATTTTGCTAAAGCATATGACCACATTGAATGACCTTTTATTCTTGCTATGCTTTAAACTCTTGGGTTCGGCCCTCACTTCTTGCAGTTTGTGGATATGATTTTTGGCAATGCCTCTGCATGCATTACCATCAATGGGTCCCAATCTGTTACTTTTGGGATTTTTTTATCCATCCAACAAGGTTTTCCGCTAGCTCCTACCTTATATGTGCTTGCTACTGAAGGCTTTGGGTACTTTCTTGCCAACTCTGTTTCCTCTGGTTTAGTTCATGGCATTTCCATTCCTGATTCCTCTTCCTAGCTTGTTAATGGTCACTTTGTTGATGACTCCTTTCTCACTCTTATTGAGGATGAGGAGAACATCTCCAATGCCTTGTAGTTCCTGGACACCTTTTGTCAAGCCTCTGGATCTGCTATCTAATGGTCTAAAACCCTTTGTTTCAGACAGTCTTTTCTTCTAGCCCCTACCTGGCTTAACAATTTTGGCTGGAAATGGGTTCAACATGGGGAAGTTTTCCATTTCCTGGGTATTCCCTTTACTTTCCATGGCTCCTCTGTGGATTTATGGAATGCTGTGATTACCAAGATTGAAAAAAAACTGCAATATTAGATCTGCAAGCCTCTTTCCCCTGCTGGAAAGTTTCAGATTTGTTCCAAAGTTTTGGCTGCTACTCATGTCTACTACTCCTCTTATTGAGATCCCTCTAAGGCTTCTTATCTCAAGCTGGAGTGTTTTCTCAGAGATTTTCTTTGGGCCTCTGGTGCTGACGGCCATGGATTTCATAGGGTTGCCTGGGAGTTCTGTTTCCTCCCTCGTGACTCTGGAGGCCTTGGCCTTCTCTCCACTTAGAGGCAGGGGCATGCTCTCTATGCGAAGTGGATTATTCATGCTCTTATTGGTGATGAGGCCTGGAAAATTCTTGTCAGGCACTACATCTCTTTTGGATTCTCAGTTCATAGGCTGGCTTGGAAGGGCATTGGTCTCCAAACCTTGCTCACTATGAAAGAACCTGTTCAAATCTAGGGTACCTTCATTATCAAGAGAATATAGAAAGCTTGGGAAGCTCTTAAGCCTTGGCTCCATTGGGATGGTGATGCCTTTCATGATGGTCTTTCTTTCAATCAACAGAGCCTCTGGTGGTCTCCATTTTTTCTATTTAAGGCATCCCTCTGGCCAAGACCCAAGGGACTAGTGCTCTACATTTTTTCAAACATGGCATCCAGACTCCCAAGGACCTCTTCTCTAGAGCCTCTATGGGTCTCCACTCTTGGGAGGATATGCAGGTGCAGTATCGTTTGGCTCACTCTGATCGCTAGACTTTTGATCTTTTGGTTTCTGTGATTCCTGCCAACTTGCTTCATAAGATTGGTATTCAATCTGTCAGGCCCTGGTGGAAGGATTGGAAATTATATCCTGCCACACCTTTCAACAATTATAAACCAAGGCTAGGTTATAGGTGGTTGTCCCCCCATCTTTGGATGGTGGATACCCTTAATCAAAGATGGCATCTTCATTCTTCCACTTCTCACTGGAGCTCTCACTTTCAAACCATCTAGGCTGCCATTACGAAGCCTAAGATGGCTCTTTTTGCTTGGTGTCTACTTTTTCAAGGGATCCTAGTTTTCCCTAGGCTCAAACATCTGGGTGTTCATGACCCTCGATGTCCCTTCTGTGGTCACCCTGAATCTTTTTTGCACATCTTCTAGTTTTGTAGGAGAGCTCAATAGTATTGGCAGTGGATTCATGATTTCTTCAAGCCCTTTCGGCCTGAGCCTTTTTCTTGGCACATGATTGTCTTAGGAGATTCCCCTAGACTTCCCTCCAAGTTTACCCAGATTTGGCATACTTTCAAGATGGAGATTTTGTTCACATTATGGAAAGATAGGAATGCTGTTATTTTTTCTCACAACTTTCTTGATACAAATGTTGCTCTGTATAACATGGCTTGCATTTGTAATATTGTTATGATGCAGATTCAAGTTCAAGCCAATAAAGTGGCTCTAGAAGTGGCTCACCCACAGGAGCTACTCAATCATTGGGGTAATGCTCCCTACACTGTTGCCAGGATTCCTCCTGATGACATTTCTGCTGAGGGTACTCCTCCTAGAGGCCACCACCATGGGTGCATCTCCTCAATGCGCTGCTCATGCACCTTGCGTTCACAAGCACCCCACCACCACTCTCCAAGAGGTGGCAGTGATGGATGGTGATGCTGCTCAGCTTCTCTACCTCACTGTTCTTCTGGGTGGTCTCCAGCTCTGGCTCAGTCTACCCCTCCTGATGCTCCTAGTTCTCATCATGGCTCTGATCAACATCTTGCCACCTCTTCCAAGTTTCCCCACCTGGCTTTGGCCATTTTGCCACCCAGGGTGGAAGAGAAAGATAAAGAAGAAGCTGGAGATGATGGATGGTCATTCCCTGACCCTCATATTAACCCCAATAATGTGTGGGGTTCTGATGATAAAGATCCTCCTCCTTCTGCCACTGCTCTTGCTGCTTAATGGCTATATGCCTATTTTTTTTGATGAATAGTTGTGCTCTATTTCTAGCTTGGCCGTGTGAAATTTGTGGGGTGATTTTTATGTCCCCCGACCCCTTTTTTGTGGATATGTATCTTTGATATTTTATTAATTGAAAAGGCACTATTCATAAAAAAAAATATGAATCTTGGTAAGCTCTTCTAGCTTAGATTTGATTCTTGCTGAGTTCTCTCCTTTTTGTAGAATCTTATCTCCCTTTTTTGGATAGATATGTAGTGTTATCTCTTTCCAATTCTCTCTCTTTTATGGATGGTTACTTCATTGAATCTTTCTCTTCATCATCATTTGATCTTTCTATCCCTTTGTAGAAACTTCTTTCTCTGATCTTTTCTCTCCCTTTGACTGATGTTCTTCTTCTTGATGGATATTTCATTTCTCTCCCTGATGGATATTTCATTGAATATCTCTCTCCCTTTGACGACAATGCCAAAAAATATATCATTGAATTATTCTCCCCATCAACAATATAGCTCTGTAGTAACCAATAATCTTTTTCTCCCTTTGAAGCTTTTTGTCCCTTTAGTGGACTGAAATGTCATTGTATTCCATATCTCAGCTTGCATCAACATGATTGATCTTCTAATAATGTGTAGGATGATGCAACCTCTACATCATCTTAGTGACTAGTAGACAAAGGATGAACCCCTAGTCTATTCCCCAAGTACTCAAATGTATCTTTTGGCAGTGGATTTGTGAATATGTCTGCTAATTTTTCTTTGGATTGTTCATATTCTAGTATCACCTCTTTCTCTTGTACTTTTTACCTCAAGTAATGATACTTAATAGATATGTGCTTTGTATTAGCATGCATCACAAGGTTCTTTGAGATGTTTATAGCACTAGTATTATCATAGTAGATAATTACTGGGTCAAGAATTTATTCATTCATACCTTTCAAAAATTGTTTGACCCATGCAATGTTAGAGCAATTTTCAGCAGCAACCACATATTTTGCTTCTACAGTTGATTGAGATATGCATCCTTGATTTTTGCTTATCCATGTGACAAGTCTGTCACCCATAAAGAATGCTCCTCTTGTAGTGCTCTTTCTATCATCTATGTTTCAACATCAGTATATACTTGTAGCTCAAATTTGTCTTCTTTATTATACCACAAACCATAGTCTTCGGTATTCTTCAGATATCTCAAAATTATTTTGACATCAGTCATGTGTGATTCCTTGGGATTAGCAGAGAATCTTGCAACTATAGCAACTGCATGTACTATATCTAGTCTAGTGTGTACAACATACATAAGTTTTCCAATCATAGATCAGTATAAGGTCTGATTTACCTTGGTTGTCTTGTCTTCCTTTGTCAATTTGCATCTAGTTTCCATAGGTGTTCCAACTGGTTTGGAGTCCTCCATCTTGAATATCTTCAAAAATTCTTTGATATATTTGGATTGTGTGATGTAGATGCCTTCATTCTGTTGTAGAATCTGTAGACCAATAAAAAAATTGATCTCTCCAAACATTGCAATTTCAAATTCTTTTCTCATTTCATCAGAAAATGACTTGCATAACATATTATTACCTCCAAATATGATATCATCAACAAATATCTCAGCAATCAAAATCTTATCATCAATATCTACTTTCAAATACAAATTACTATTATCACTTGTTCTGACAAATCCAATACTAATGAGATAAGAGTGAAGTCTTTCATACCATACCCTCGGTGCTTGTTTCAATCTATACAAGGATTTTTGTAGTTTACATACCATGTTCCTCTTGTTAGGATCAAAAAACCCTTCAGGTTGTTCAATGTATACCTCTTCTTCTAGTATTCCATTCAGAAATGCATATTTAACATCCATTTGGTATACTTTGAGTCCTTTAAAAACAACATAAGCAAGTAGAATTCTTACTCCTTCTAGTATAGAAACTAGTGCAAAGGTTTATCCATAGTCAATACCTTCTTCTTTTGCATACCCTTTGCATACCAGTCTTGCTTTGTTCATTGTGACTTCTCCATTCTCATTCAATTTGTTTCTGAAAATCCATTTGGTACCAATGACATTTTTGTCACATGGTCTAGGTACTGATTTCCATGTTCTATTATTCTCAATCTATTCAATCTCTTCAATCATTGCACTAACCTATTCTTGATTCTCAAGTGCAGTATTAACAGATTTTGGCTCAAAATCATAAATCAAACATGTAGTGTTAAGTGACTTACTTATTGTTCTCATTCCATCTCTTTTGTCTCCAATGATTTGGTCTTGTGGATGGTGTCTTCTGACATATTTAGCAAGTACGGGTTTAGATCTTTGTTCATCATTATGATCATCATTTTGACCTTCATTTTGATCTTCATCGCTCGGTTCAGCATTGTGATCATTTTCTTGATTCTCGGTGTGTGTAGCTTGTTGCTCGGTTGCATTGTTCTATCACTCAGTAGCGTTACACAGTTGCTTGGGAAAAGTGTTAGGTTCTTCAATGTAGACAAATTTTTTGTAATCTTCTAATTCCTTTATGCTTTTGTCATCATTTTTCTCAGCAAATTCATCCACTTTAACATTTGCACTTTCAATAATTTTGTTAGAAGATTTTTTCAGACATTTACAAGCTTTTCTTTTAGTAGAATATTCTAGAAATATTCCTTCATCACTTTTAGAGTCAAGCTTCCCATTTCTATAATCTTTCAATATATAACATTGACTTCCAAAAAATCTAAAGTAACTCACATTTGGTGTGTATCCATATTATAGCTCATAAGGTGTCTTTCTTCAATTGAACTCGGTTCAATGTATAGACAGTAGTACTTACAGCTTCTCTCTAGAATGTTTGTGTGATGCCTTTTTCAATCATCAATGTTCTGGCACATTCAACAATTGATCTATTTCTCCTTTCAGCAATCCCATTTTGTTGTGGTGTTCTCGGTGCAAAAACTTGTCTTGTAATCCCATGCTCATTACAAAAGTTAGTAAATTCATCAGAAATAAATTATCCTCCTCTATCTGATCTTAAAAATTTCAGTTCTTTTCCACTTTGTTTTTCAACTTTAGTTTTATACCATTTTAACATCTTAAATGCTTCATATTTCTCTTTTAAGAGCATGACAATAATCATCCTAGAATAGTCATCAACAAATAGAATGAAGCATCTATCACCATAATAGATTTTTGTTCTCATTAGTCCACATAAGTTAGTATGGACTAACTATAGAATAACATTAGATGTGTAGGTTTTTATCTTAAAACTAGACTTTGTCATTTTTCCTTTTTGACAATTCTTGCACATAACATGGTTGAGTTTTAACATACTCGGTAAGCCTCTTACTTTTATTTTCTTTCTTATCCTAACCATTTTGTTAAAATTCACATGACATAATCCTTTATTCCACAACCAAACATCTTCATTTCTAACCAATAAAAAAGTGGTCTCAATATTATCAAGATAGAATAGATTACCTTTTGTTTGTTCACCATTACCGATCAACTTTCCTTTTCCATTATAGATCATTGCTTTTTTTCTCAAATGCAACTCGGTGTCCTATTTTTTTAGCTGTGACACACTCAATATATTATAGTTAAGTCCTTTCACCCAATATACATTTTGACATCTGATCAATTTATTCAACATGATGGTACCTTTTCCTTCAACTGGGCAAGGTGAGTCATTACCCATCCTAACTGATCCACCATTATAATATTCAAAAGTTTCAAACTTTTCCTTATCTCCAATAATGTGGTGAGTACAACCACTATCAATAATCCAAACACAATTTTTTCTAGCTTTAGATATGAATGCATTTTCAACATACCTTTCTTCTTCATCTGAATCATCCTTCATAGAAATAAATACTACCTCAACATCTTCATCAGAATCAATGTCAATATTTTCAGCTTTGTTTTCAACCAAGTAACAAGCCTTCTTTCCTTTGTCCTTGTAGTCTTAGTTATCTTTTCTGTCAGAGTGTTAGTTGCTTCTGTAGTGATGCAGAGCACACAGTGGTAGAATGAGTCAAGCCCAATCAAAACTCTATCCAATCATAACTCCAAACAAATCTCAAGCAATCAAACATAACTCACTGTATAACCAATTATACTTGGCAAAGAAATTCATGATCTCAGTGATGAAAATATTAATAAATTTGAATCATTGAACCAACACACTAACAACCAATTTGTATTCAGCATAGCAAGGTCAAATTCCACATATATCAATCTTCATTTAACACTTCTCTTCTCAATGTGTCCACTGATCAACTTTCCAATCCGCAAGTGACTGTTTCGTACCTTGCGGTCTATTCATGGCCCGCTACCAATGCACATAACAATTAGTTTAAAACTGTTTGGGTTTTAATGCATCAAAACTGTTAACACCATCATGGAATCCGGTTCACAAGAAAATTGATTACATTAATAAAATAAACAAGCTTCCTCCATAGAACCGATATCACGCTTCCACTTATACTCAACAACACAAACAAATTTCAATTCAATAAATCAACTTATAGCAAGGTTTTAGAAATCAGTTTTTGTCAATGAAACAATAAACCGTTTCCTCACAAGACACCTAGTATGGTAAATTCCATCAAACCAGAGATCTTCAATACAAGCTTGTAAATACCGAATACCATAAACTATCTGAATTCTATTTCTCCCAATCAACAACAATCGTTCACCATAACAAATTCGATATACTTCAAACTGGTTTCATGGAACTTCAAAGTCAACACTTGGTTACAAGACTGATACTTCCTTCATGAATACTGTTAACAAATTTTAATCCAATTTATATATTCAAAATCGAAACAAGAATCGTATAAAATATTAAACTCCTTCACTACCATTTCATATCTAATATGTGTTCATTCTGAAAACAATGAGCATAATAAACTAAACTGTCAAACGATCAAATCTAAACAAGATAATTTTTAAATCTGGAAATGAAATATTTGATTCTAGTATAAATTAAACATTTGGAAACTGAACAACTGCCAAAAGAAACCGAATGTAAACATAGACTATCATTTCATTCATCGGTTTCTCCTTTACATCCATTCTACACTTCCCGAATCCTCAACAACCTATATTATTCCCCCCCTCTATCGGTTTTCAAAATGTATACATAAAGAATTTACAGAACCGATTTCAACCGATAACTAACCACAACTGACTATATAACTGACTCACTAACATATGAATGCTTAGCTAAACTAGTAATGGATCTAAACCCTTTTATTTATTAAAACTTAGACTACTATATTTTAACTTATGAAACCCCCAATTTCACCAACAAGACATGAAATGGCTTTTTAAGCCATATTACAATGAATAATAACCATGTATAGTCCAGAATCATTAAAATATTATTAATTGTCGGATGCCCCTGCATCATGTAGTCTCGGTCATCACTTCTATCAAATGATTTTTCATAAGATATGTCATTGTTTCTTTCATCCTTTCTCTTGTTAGGGCATCTAGCAGCAAAATGTCTAATTTTTTTGCAATTAAAATAGACCAATGGTAATTTACCTTTGTATCTTCCTTTACCTCTATGTAATCTCCTAGCCATTAGTGCTTCAAGTTCATCAAGTTCTTGTTCATCACTATCACTTTCACTATCATTTCTTATAATGTGTTTGTTACTAGATTTGCTTACTTTTAGATAAGGTTTTAATGCAAACTCAATAGTTGGTAAGACACTATTGTCATAGTTGTTCATCTCAAATGAAATAAGTTTACCAATCAAACTATCAAGAGTAACATTGTTATTTGCTACTACTCTCATTTCTTGAATTGCAGATACTCTAATAGAATAAACAAGCAGTAAGGTTCTCAAAATTTTACTTACAACTATTTCTTCCTCAAGTACTCCTCCTAATCCATGGATAGCATTAAAAAATTCTTTGATTCTTCTACTGTACTGAGTGATGTTATCTCCTTCTTTCATTCTCAGGTCATCAAACTTTCCTCTTAGGATTTCAGCTTTATCTCTCAACACATTGGTGTCTCCTCCATGTACTTGCTTGAGTTTTTCCCACATTTGCTTTGTAGAGGTGAATGATTTCACATCTTCAAATTCAACATCAGATAGTAAAGAAGCAAGTTCTGTCATCATAAAACTATGTTAATATTTCTCTCTTAATTGATCAACAGTCAGAGGTCTAGTAGGTGCAACAAATTCATTATCCAAGTATTGTGTAACATCATTTTCAATACTTGATAGATGGAGGCTTATCCTACTTTTCCATGATGCAAATTTTTCCTTGTTCAACTTAGGCACATCCCTTTTACTCATCTTGTGATCTTTAGCTTAAGTCCCTTTAAACTCTCTTCCAAGCACCAAAGCTCTAATACCAATTATTAGAAGAAATGAGAGGGGGGGGGGGGGGGGGGGTGAATCAGTGGCCTTAAAAATAATTCCAATAATCTAACCAAAATTTATATCAAAAATATAATATCCTCTATTTATCTTTCAGTGCATCAAGATATATGCCTTAAATAACTTTCACAAATATAAACTTCTCGGTAAGATATACTGTTTATCTTTTCTAGCTTTTACCGAGTAGCAACAATGAAACTTAGTGTTTACTAACCAATCTAGTTTTAGTATTGTGTAAAGTAAACTATCAATGCAATGAAAGAAATACACATTTGACACATGGATTTTAATGTGGAAACCCTGTTAAGGGAAAACCCACTTGGGACCAGTAACCCAAAATTTTCACTCTTCTAAAGTGAGATCGGTGAAGAGCCAACCCTGTTAAAGGCTACAAACACAATGTTAAGTGTGAACTTGTTAGAGGATTAAAAACTAATAGTTTTTATTTTGACCTATCATTCACTATTATGTCAACAAGAAAACCTTTTGACACTCTTGAGTATCTCAATATAATAAGGATGGTTAAATCCCACTCGGTTAAGAGATTTTCTGAATCAATGGTTAAATTGATATAGTAAATGATTTGTTCAAAATCCAATGTTATCTTGTAGATATTCAAATCTATTGTTAGTCTAATAGTAACTCTCTGATCAATATGCTTTTCATTTCCTTTGCTCCCCTTCTTTCTTTTGTTCTGCTCAGTGAATGCTCTGTCCTTTGTTGCTTGGTGTCTACAGAATTCTTTGGCTCTGTTCTTCAGCTTGTATGATCAGATGTGCATGAAGACTTCTATCTTCATCAGAATTATATTCAGCATTCCTCTGTTCATAATGAATTACTTGTCTCTTTATATAGACATGATTTAGCCATTCAATCTCCTTGTTTTCATCATAGATCACTTCTTGATCCATAAAACTTGACATTCTTGCTTTAATCCGTAAAGATTTCCTTTAGTTCTATTCCACAAATATCTCCTTGTTATCTGTGAATAAAACATGCTGTAAATATCTTCTTTACTTTAGTTCAACTGATTTATAAGAATAAAGCAATCAACCAATCAATCTAAATATAGCTCTTGCAAGCTAATTGTTTTTGTCATTCTTTATCTTCAGTTCTAATCGGTGATCAACTTTAGTTAGCTCAGTCATTGACTCCAGTTACGCTTGGTAACAACTTCAATTAGCTCAGTGACCACTCCAGTTATTCTTGGTAAATAAATCTTGTTTGGTAACCACTTTCTCAGTTACCACAGTGCTCGATATACACTATGAACTGCTCGGTGTTCTCTATCCGTCGTTGTGCACTCTCCATCGATGTTTACTATCACTTGGTGTATACTGAACTTTTATCTTTTACTGACCACATAAAATTTGTCTCTTTAGCTCTTGAAGTCTATGAAAATATGTGTATGACCAATCAAATTATATCAAGTTGACATTAATGACAATACAACACATTAACTGATTTAATGTCTTGCATTCAATTTTGCAGCTCGGTGATCATCAACTTATCATCTTCAAACATTTAATCAGTTATAGTTCATCAACTATGATGCACACACATGCAAAATTCATGCACGACTGATCAAACTAGTTGAAGATAGAACCGAGAAATTTTGCAGACAACACTAAGTGACAGAGGAAAGAGAATTTATTGAGTAGAACAAAGTATGAAGAATCAGAGGAACATAAGCGAACATATTGATCAGAGGTATTATGTACTTAGCATAGATATGAAAATCTGCAAAAAAAGTTGTATTTGAATCAAATCATTACTGTATCATTTTAACCATTGTTGCAGATAAATCTCTTAACTGAGTATGACTTTACAATATTTATTATGACACTCAAAAGAATATTGAGTGTTTTATTGTTGACCCCATATTGATTGATTGGTCAAGGGAGAACTGTTAGTGATAAATCCTCTAACCAGGCCACATTTAACAATGTGCATTGTAACCTTTAATAGGGTTGGCTCTTAACCGAGCTCACTTCAGAAAAGTGAAATATTTTGGGTTACCGATCCTAGGTGGTTTTTCCCTTAGCAGGGTTTCCATGTTAAAAATCTATGTGTTAATGTGTATGATTGTTATGGATTGTTATTTTGCTTTACACATTACTTAATCTGCATTGATCGGTAATCACAGTAATTGTTTTACTGCAACTCAGTATATGACTTGATAGTTGAGTTTGAAGAAAGTTTGATATTACATTTTATTTCACCGAGTTGATTTATGTGTTTGAAGTTATTTTTATAAACATCTGGGAGAATTTGGGACTGAAAGATAACTGGAGCTAACTGATTCACCCCCCTCTCAATTATCTAACAATTGGTATTAGAGTGTACATTTCTTAGAAGAAAATTTTTCAAGGACTTAATCTAAATATCAAAAGATGTATAAGAGAGATGCACCTAAGATGAACAAGGAGAAATTCTCAACATTGAAGAGCATAATGACACTATATCTGTTAGGGATTAGAGATGATATAACGCTATACCTAGATACTAAATTCATCTTACCTATTGGACCTTTGACTTTTAATCAGATGAGAGAGAAACATTGAACACAATACTATGATGGCATAACTTGCTTCTTCACTAACTAATACTGAATTTGAGGATATCAAGACATGTACACCAACAAAGAAGATGTGGGGCAAGCTTACACTAGTTTATGAAGGAGATGCAAATGTGAAAAGAGCTAAATCTGAAAGTCTTTGAGGAAATTTTGATGACATGAGAATGAAATAAGGAGAAAAGATAACACAATACAATAATTGAATCAAGGAGGTTGTGAATTCTATTCGTGGAGCAGGTGGAGTTATTGATGAAGACACTATTGTGAGTAAGATTCTTATAACTTTGTTGCCTATTTATTCTATTACAGTCTTTGCAATACATGAAATGAGAGGAGCATCTGGAAACAATATTACAGTTGATATCCTATTTGGTAGACTTATTTCATTTGAGCTGAACAATTTTGACAACAATGTTGTTCCTACTGTTGAATCTGCATTTATGTCCTCTTTGAAAATTAGTAAATCTGGTAATAAACACATGAGAAGAAATGGCATCGACAATGACAGTGATGATAAAGAACTTGATGAACTTGAAGCATTAATGGTTAGAAGATTGCACAAATTTAAAGGAAGGCATAAAGGTAAACTACCTTTGATATGCTTTAATTGTAAATAAATTGGACACTTTGCTGCTAGATTCCTAAACATAAAAAGTGATGAAAGAAATGAAAGATCCAATGTCAGAAGTGATGATCGAGAATATAGAAGCAACCAACAATATGACAAAAGGAGTAACCAAGATTTCAAGGACAAAGGAAAGAAGGCATGTTACATCCCCGAAGACAAAGATAAAGACACCAACACCAAAAGTGATGAAGACATTGAGACAATATTTGTAGCTTTGAAAGAAGATTCAGAAGAAGATGAAAGGTATATGTTGAAATAACACTTATTTCAAAAGTTAGCAAGCATGAAATTTGGGTTATTGATATGGAGGCACACATCACATGACTGGAGATAAAGAATTTTTTTAATTTCTTGAGCATTATAGTGGTGGATCTGTTAGCATGGGAAATGATACACCTTTTCAAGTGAAAGGAAAAGGTACTATATTGCTGAATAATAAGATCAAATGTGAGAATGCATATCAGGTGAAAGTGTTGGAGATTTACTTCTGGTAGCTAGTTGATTGTATGTTTGTCATTGATGACAACATATAACATACAACAGTGTTCTCTATGTACTTATCAGAATGATGGTATCAAGCCTTGCACAGTTATATTCCTGTTGTAGACATGTTGTTTATGTTTTTTTCATTCATTCAGACTCATATATGAAGTTTCAGTTGTGTTGTGTAAATATGTTATAAGGTAGTTACTGTTTCTGGAGTTTGTCTGTACAGAGCTGACGTATTGCATTGGTTCTTGATTTGTGCCTATCTTTGAGATATGCTTGTGTATATTCAAGTTTAGTTATGAGTTGATGATAGTTATCTAAAGGTGCCAAACAGGTTTCAACAATATTGCAAAGTTAGAGTTAATTTGGTGAGGCCGACTTAGTGAAGCGTCGTGTCTATTCAGTTTATATTGTGCAGTTGTAATTATGCTTGCATGATTAATAAAGCTGACAAGGATGTTATGAAGAGTTGTCTAACAGGTCCCTTGATCTTATACTTTGAGGAAGATACTTATATCAAGTCATTTGTGGAATGCTAAGTGTGAATGATAGAAAAGATGCAGGAAAGTGTAGAGCAGAATATCAGTTGAGTTTCATTCATCAAGGATCTATGTGAAGAAGAAAGTGAAAGATTACAATACACTGGAATTGATCAAGACAATAGGTATACTCTACAGTTCTTCATTAGATGTAGTGCATATATGTTCTTTAGAAGGTTGTAGCCTTCACCATTAAAGTAGTGAGCTTTTGGACAGTGAGTCCTCACCCTTAATCGGGTTATTTGTAAAAGACTCCTAATAGGGTTAGACCCTTAACCAGGTCACTATACTTATTGAATTGTAAATAAGAACTCCTAACAGGGTTGCAAGATCTTCTAACAGGGATTATTATAAACAAATATAGTTCATTATGGGTGTTAATTCCCACCGGGGTTTTTACCATTTGGTTTCCCTGTAACCAAATTGTGGTGTTGTCTATTATGTTATCTGAATGTGCATTTACTTTATTGTATTCTAAACTTAATAAGAGAAAATAATTAGATTGGTGGATAACTGATTTGACCCCCCCCTCTCAGTTATCCTTTGGGACTATTCTAACAATTGGTATCAGAACCAAGTGCCTTGGAGAAGAAGCCTAACAACTTAAGGTAGATCAGATGTCTTACTTCAGAAAAGAGAGCCCTAAGTTTGATGGAGAAAATTATCTGGATTGGAAAAACAAAATGATAACACATCTACATTGTGTTGGTTTTGACATCTTTGAGATAGCCACACAAGAAGTTGTTATTCCCTCTTTAAAAGATCTATCAAGAGATGATGCTACTAGGAAGCAAAAGGATACATTCATAGCTAATGTAGTTGCCAAAGAAGCCCTTATAAGTGTACTATCTGACAGTGAATTTTCTGAGATCAAGAAATTAAACAAGGCATACACAATATGGAAGTATTTAGAAGACATGTTTAAAGGAGATGTTCAAGCAAAGAATGCACGCAGGAAGACATGGAAAAAGAATACAATAGTCTTGAGATGTTACCTGAAGAGAACATTAGAGCCTACAATCAAAGGATAAGTGAAGCAGTCTCTGGAATCAAAAACAATGGTGGAGAAATATCAGAAGAAGATATAATGGACAAGCTGTTTACTACTTTAACATCAGACTATGAAAACAAGATCAGTATTCTAGAGGAAACCATGCAATTTTCACAACACTTCAAGAGAGAGAATTTGATCAGTAAAATCTCTGCATTTGAGATATCAAGATTGAAGACTAAACCAAAAGGTGAAACAACCTTCAAAGCCTCAGTTCATGGTAAGAAATCTCACATCTCTAGAAATAATGAGAAAGAAGAAGTTGATGAAGAACTAGAAGAAATCATTGCCATGATTGCTAGAAGAGAAAATAAAGGCAAAGGGAAATATGAAGGATAACTTCCATTCAAATGTTTTTCATGCAACAAGATCGGTCACTTTGCATCCAAGTGTCCTACAAGAGTAAAGAAATTCAGATCTGACTATAAACCTAAATATAGGAAGGAATGCTATCATGCTGAAGAAGGTGTAACTAATGAAGGTTTAGGAGAAGATGAAATTGGATTTGTTTCCCTTAAAGACATGGAAAAATTGATTGAGCATATGGACATTGAAGATGAAAAGGAAACACAGGAGTTAGCCCTAATTTTCAAAGCCGACATCAGAACTGATTGGATCATTGACAGTGGATGCTCTCATCACATGACAGGTGATAAAGATAGATTTTTTCATCTAGACAAGTACAAAGGTGGTATGGTTAGATTTGGAGATAACACTCCTAAACCTATCACAGGCAGAGGATACATCACCTTGGATGGAAAGAACAAGACATATGATGTTCTGTATGTTGATGGATTACATCACAATTTACTAAGTGTTGGACAACTACTTGACAAAGGTTATCATTTGGAATTCAAAGACAACAAATGCATTATTAGCAACAAAGAAGGAGACATGATTGCATCAGGATCCAAAATGAAAGGTAATCTTTTCCAGCTCAATTCAGATGTAAGTTGTTTAGTTTCAAAATTGGATGATAGTTGGTTATGGCACAAGAGACTGTCATATCAATTTTGATAATATAGTAAAGATAAGAAATATCAAGACAGTTAGAGATCTTCCAAACATTACAAGACCAGCTGACACAATATGCAAGGAATGTGTTATGGGAAAGCATGTAAGGAGTTCTTTTAGAAGCAAGTAGAACTCAACTGAAAACAAGTTAGACCTAGTGCATACAGATTTATGTGGTCCTACTCAAACCAGGTCATATTAAGGAGAAAGGTATTTCATTTAGTTTGTTGATGATTTTTTAAGAATGATGTGGGTTGCATTCTTAAAGGAGAAGTCTGAAGCCTTTGAGAAGTTTAAAATATTCAAATCCAAAGTGGAGAATGAATCTGGATTAAAACTAAAGTGTCTGAGATCAGATAGAGGAGGAGAATTCACCTCTGACCAATTTTATGACTATTGTGAAGAACATGGAATTAAAAGAGAGTTGAGTGCACCCAGAACACCACAATAGAATGGGATAGCAGAAAGAAGGAACAAGATCATACTTGATACAACGCACACTATGATGATTGAAGAAAAAGTTGCACACACCTATTGGAGAGATGCAGTTAATACAACAGTCTACACTATCAATAGAACTCAACTAAGGTCAGGAATGGATAAGACACCTTATAAACTTTGGTTTGGTAATGTACCTACAGTAAAATACTTCAGAATATTTAGCAGCAAGTGCTACATCAAGAGAGATGATGGTGTTGGTAAGTTTGATGCTAGAAGCGATGAAGATATTTTCCTTGGTTACTCTACTAAAAGAAAAGCATACATATGTTTTAATTTGAGATTAAAGAAGATAATTGAAAGTACTCATGTAAAGATTGATGAGAAGTTCATGGTTCAAGAAAGGTATTATGAATATGCACCTATGATTGAGGATGAACCCAGGCCGAGCAGTAAAGATACTATTATTGAAGAAATGTTTGATTGAATTGATGTTTCATGTAATGAACCTGAATCAAGAAAAGAAGTATCATAGATTACAGATGAGGATGATACACCAAAAGTTTCAAAGTTCACATCTAGGTATCATTCAAAGGATGATATCATTGGAGATCAGAGTAGCGGTGTTTTGACTAGATCAAAAGAAAAAAGGTTAACATAGGATGAAGAGGTATGTTTACTTTCACAGATTGAACCTTTAAATGTTGAAGATACTTGCAAGGATTCTAATTGGCAGAAAGAAAAGGAAGAAGAATTAGATCAAATAATAAAAAATGATACATGGGAATTGGTCCCTAGACCCAGTGACAAAAATGTGATTGGAACAAAGTGGGTATTTAGAAACAAGATGAGTGAAGATGGTACAGTGGTCAAAAACAAATCAAGAATAGTGTGTAAAGGATATGTGCAGAGGGAAGGGATAGATTATACTGACACATTTGCCCCTGTGAGAAGACTGGAAGCCATAAAGTTATTCCTGGCTTATACAACATTCAAGGATTTTAAAGTATATCAAATGGATGTTAAATCAGCTTTTCTAAATGGTGACTTGAAGGAAGAAGTATACATAGAATAGCCTGAAGGATTCAATCAATCAGATAAGCCATATATGGTATACAGATTAAAGAAAGCACTCTATGTACTTAAACAAGCCCCAAGAGCTTGGTATGAGAGACTAGATGGTTATCTTACCAGGCTTGGATTTAAGAAAGGACTAGTAGATTATAACCTATTCATAAGAGAGACACTTGATGGACTACTACTTGTTGCCATATTTGTTGATGACATTATCTTTGGAGGAAATGCCAAGCTTAGTTCAGAATTTGCAAAAGAAATGCAAAATGAATTCGAAATGAGAATGATTGGTCCTATAAAATATTTTTTGGGATTAAACGTAAAGCAGACAGATAAAGGAATATTCATAAATTAGTCCAAATATGTGAGGGAAATATTGAAGACCTTCAAGATGGAAGACTGTAAGCCAATATGCACTCCTATGATAACTGGAAGCAAACTTTCTAAAGAAGATGATTCCGCAGCAGTTGACAAGACATTATATAAGTCTATGATTGGAAAAATTATATATCTTACTCAATCTAGACCAGACATATCTAATGCAGTTAGCATTGTTGGAAGATTTATAGCTGAACCAAAATAGAATCACCTAATGGCAATAAAGAGAATATTTAGATATTTAAAAGGAACTATAGACTATGGTTTATGGTATCCTAAATCAAAGAATGTACAACTTCATGTGTATACAGATACAGATTGGGCAGGTTGTCTTGATGACAGGAAGATTACTTTTGGAGGAGCAGTATTTCTTGGAGATAGGTTGGTTTCTTGGGTAAGAAAGAAGAAGAATTGTATCTCTCAGTCGACAGCAGAAGATGAATATGTTGCAGCAACATTAAATTGTTCAACAATGGTTTGGATCAAACAGATGGTTAAAGATTTTGGTATTCAGGTTGACTATCCTATTGTTTTTCACTATGATGACACTAGTACTATCAACATGTCCAAGAACCCTGTGATGCATGCAAAGACAAAGCACATTGAGATTAAATACCATTTTCTTAGAGAAAAAGTTGCAGATAATGAAGTAAAATTGGACTATGTAAGCACCAAAGAACAGTTACTAGATATTTTCACAAAACCTTTATCAAAAGATACTTTTGAGTATCTCAGTGAGAAGTTGGGAGTAATTCCCTCTCCTATGTCTAATTAGAAAAATCAGCAAGAACATCAGTCATTAAGTGACTAACGAATGGTTGACTACTCTACTTCTGGAGTAGTACCTATGCTTAATTGTTTATGGTGCCCTTTTCCATTGATGTCAAAGGGGGAGTATATAGTAAGGGGGAGCATATACTCTAGTGGAGTATAAAAATAGTTAGAGGAGCTGCAACAGTATAGAGAAATATTTGATGAGGATATTGAGAAGATTGTAAAAAGAAATAAGACACCAGATGCTGAAGATATTTTTAATATCATATGTTGCCATCAATATCAAAGGGGGAGATTGTTGGAGATTTACTTCTGGTAGCTAGTTGATTGTATTTTGTCATTGATGACAACATATAATATATAACAGTGTTCTGTATGTACTTATTAGAATGATGGTATCAAGCCTTGCACAGTTATATTCATGTTGTAGACATTTTGTTTATGTTTTGTTCATTCACGTAGACTCAGATATGAAGTTTTAGTTGTGTTGTGTAAATATGTTATGTGGCAGTTACAGTTTCTGGAGTTTGTCTATACAGAGCCGATGCATTGCATTGGTTCTTGAGTTGCACCTATCTTTGGGATATGTGTGTGTATATTAAGGTTTAGTTATGATTTTATGATAGTTATCTAAAGGTGCCAAACGGGTTTCAACAAGATTGCAAAGTTAGAGTTAATTTGGTGAGGCCGACTTAGTGAAGCGTCATGTTTATTTAGTTTATATTGCGCGGTTGTAATTATGCTTGTGTGATTAATAAAGCCGACAAGGATGTTATGAAGAGTTTTCTAACAGGTCCCTTGATCTTATACTTTGAGGAAGATACTTATAGCAAGTCATTTGTGGAATGCTAAGTGTGAATGATAGAAAAGATGCAGGAAAGTGCAGAGTGGAATATCAGTTGAGTTTCATTCATCAAGGATCTATGTGAAGAAGAAAGTGAAAGATTAGAATACACTGGAACTAATCAAGACAACATGTCTACTCTACATTTCATCATCAGAATAGTGCATATCTTTTCTTTAGAAGGTTTTAGCCTTCACCATTAAAGCAGTTTGCTTTTGGATAGTGAGTCCTCACCCTTAACTGGGTTATTTGTAAAAGACTCCTAACAGGGTCAGACCCTTAACCAAGTCACTGTACTTATTGCATTGTAAAGAACAACTCATAATAGGGTTGCAAGATCTTCTAATAGGGATTATTATAAACAAGTATAGTTCATTGTGGGTGTTAATTCCCACCAGGGTTTTTACCATTTGGTTTCCCCATAACCAAATTGTGGTGTTGTTTATTCTGTTAGCTGAATGTGTATTTACTTTATTGTATTCTGAAGTGAATACGAGAAAATAATTAGATTGGCAAATAACTGATTCACCCCCCTCTCATTTATCCTTTGGGATTATTCTAACAAAAAGGACTTAATTATAATATGTTGAGTGTTTCACAGTTGAATAACATAGGTCATCAATTTGCATTTGAAAACATAAAAAGATAGAATCTATGATGAAACTGGAAAGTTAATCGGCACTGGAGAACAATCAAAAGGTAATCTATTCTATCTTGACACTGTTGATACTGCTTGTTTGATGGCTAAGAATGAATATGTATGGTTGTGGCATAAAAGGCCATGTCATGTAAATTTTGACAACATCATTAAGATCAGTAGGAAAAGCAAAGTAAGAGGCTTGCCGAGCTTATCAAAACCTGACCATGTCATGTGCTAGAATTGTCAAATGGGAAAAATGTTGAAATCTAGTTTTAGGAGAAAAAATTTCTCTTCTAATAATATTTTGTAGTTAGTTCATACAGGCCTATGTGGACCAATGAGAACACAGAGTTATTGTGGTGATAGATACTTTATTCTATTTTTTGATGAATACTCTAGAATGATGATTGTCATGTTCTTAAAAGAAAAATCTGAAGCATTTAAGATGTTCAAATGGTACAAAGCTAAAGTGGAAAAAGAAAGTGGTAAAACATTGAAATGTTTAAGATCTAACAGATGAGGAGAATTTATTTCTGATGATTTCACTAACTTCTGTAATGAGTATGGAATTAAGAGACAAGTCTCTGCACCGAGAACACAACATCAGAATGGGATTGCTAAAAGGAGAAATAGATCAATTGTGGATTGTGCTAGAACACTAATGATTGAAAAGAATGTTGCACAAGCATACTGGAGGGAAGCTGTTAGTACTATTGTATACACACTGAATCGGGTACAACTGAAGAAAGATACAAAAAAGACACCTTATAAATTTGGTATGGTTATACACCTAATGTGAGTTACTTTAGAATATTTGGAAGTCAATGCTATATTTTTAAAGATGAAAGAAATGGGAAATTTGACTCAAAAGGTGATGAAGGAATATTTCTAGCATATTCTACTAAGAGCAAAGCTTATAAATGTTTGAACAAGTCTTCTAAAAATATAATTGAAAGTGCAAATGTAAGAGTTGATGAATTTTATGAAAAATGAAGAGAAAAGAAAAATAGAACCAGAAGACTATAGTAGATTTTTTTACATTGAAGAACCTGACACTTTTCCCGAGCAAATATCTAACGTTACTAAGAAATAAGGTAATATTACCGAGCATCAAGATGCACCAACTGAAAATTAGGAAGATGTTACAACTGAAGATCATGATCCTATACCAACTGAAGAACACAATGAATAACAAAGAACTGGACCTATACTTGCAAAATATGTAAGAATACATCATTCACATCATTATATTATTGGAGATAAAAGAGTTGGCATGATGACTCAAAGTAAGTTGAATAACAACACATGTTTGATTTGTGAATTTGAACCTAAATATGTTAGAGATGCACTTGAAAATGAAGAATGGTTTAATATAATGAATGAAGAAATTGAGCAGATACAAAAAAAAAACATGGACATTAGTATCGAGACCGAGTGATAAGAATGTCATTGGCACCAAATGGATATTCAGAAACAAATTGAATGAGAATGGAGATGTAACCAGAAACAAGGCAAGATTTTTTAGTAATAACTGAGAGGGGGGGGGGGGGGGGGGGAANTAATCAGTGGCCTCAAAAATATTCCAATAATGAACCCTTAAAACTTAGTACCACAATATTCTACCTCTAGTTATCTTTATTCCTATAAGATGAATGCCTCCAAATACTTTTATCAAATTACTACTGCTCAAAATGCTTTGTAAAACCTTCTACTGTATGTTTACCGAACAGTAGTATGTTAATTTACCGAAAGACTAGTAAATTATCTAGAGTATACCGATTAATCTAATTAAGTTAAGTGTAATGCAAAACACTAAAGTAATGAATCATAAACACATTGACACATGTATTTTTAATGTGGAAACCTTGTTAAGGTAAAAACCACTTGGGACCGGTAACCCAAAATTTTCACTCTTCTGAAGTGAGCTTGGTGTAGAGCCAACCTTGTTAAGGTAAAAACAACTTGGCACCGGTAACCCAAAATTTTCACTCTTCTGAAGTGAGCTCGGTGTAGTGCCAACCTTGTTAAAGGTTACAAACACACTGTTAGGTGTGACCTTGTTAGAGGATTTAAAATTTTAGTCTGTCACTTGATATCAGGCATCTCTTTGCTACCATCTTTGATCAAACACTCACTTGGCCTGTCAATTGGTATTTGAAATCTCATGCTATCTTCATGATCAAACTTTTTGATACTCTGTGGGATGTATCTCAATATAGAAAGGATCTTTAAATCCCACTCGGTTAAGAGACTTTATGAATCAATGGTTAAACTAAAACAGTATGATCTATTCACATATACAACTTATACTTGCAGATTTTTAGATCTATTCTAATCTCATAAAAATATTATGACCAATATAACTCTATTTATACCTTTTCTCCACTTTGATTATGCTCGGTGATGCTATGCTTTTTTTCTCGGTGTCCGCAGAAAACTTTAGCTCTTTCCTTAGCTTGTTGATCAACACTGTATGAAGTTGCTCTTCATCAGTTTCTCTTTAGCATCCTCTTTTTGTTCTATCACCCACACCAATTTGTAATGAATTGATTTGTCTCTTTATAGACATGATATCACCATTGTTAGATTATTGATCTTCTTGATCTTGGCGTGATCCATAATTATCGCCAATTAGATTTAAAGAAAAAACTCTTATTTTATCTCGCTGAGATCTTCTTGCCAACTGGACAAAACAACTTTGAATCAATTAATTATCTCTAGCTTATCTTGTTGATAAAAACAATGATAAATACCATTTAACTCTATATTTCGCTCTGCCAGCTAGATATTTTGTCATTTCTGAACTCAAGTTAATTTTGGTGTTTAACTCTTTGATAGCGCCGGTCAACACTCCAGTTCTCCTCGGGCTTCTCCGTCGGTTTACACTATGTCTCTAGCCATCGGGTATGCTTGTGATTCTTCTCATTGGTGTTCTTTCTCAAGCATCACTGTAACTTGACTTTTGGTGATCTTTGTCCGTCGGGTTTCACTAACCATCGGTGTTTGTAGTCACAATGTGAATTCTTATCTTTTATGCATTACAGAAAGCATAATCTTTTTCTCTCTGATTCTCTGAAGTCTTTGACACTTTGATTATAACCAATTAGATTATATCAAGTTGACATCAATAAAAATACAATCCATTAACTGATTTAATGTCTTGCATTATCTTTCTGCATTTCGGTGATCAACTTAACATCTTCAAACATTCAATCAGTTACATGTCATCAATCTCTCCCTTTGGCATTGATGGAAACATACTACATTATCATACTATACTATCACTAATACAATATGAATTATAAAGTTTCATCAAGCTTTCCTAATGTAACTATTACAAATGTATGGCTCTCGCTAAGCTCAAAATAGATTAGATATGTTTCTTGCAAAGTGGTTGTCTTCAATCTTTGATCCCTTCTCTGGATAGATGTATCATTTGATATCTCTGTTATGATATGTGTTCTTCCTTGACTGTTCCTCTTCTTGATAATCTCTTTTTCCTTTGACAATAATCTTTCTCTTTGTTCGAACTCTCTCCCTTTATTACTCCTCTCCCTTAGATGGATATTTCACGTGTAATCAATTTCTCTCCCTTAGAATATTGATTAACTTTTATTTTTTGATTCTCAGGAACTTCTCTTCATGGATAATGATATAATCTCTCCCTTTGTCATATTTCTCCTTTATGTGATATGGAAACTGTTAGTAATAACTAAGATGGGGGGGAGGGGGTGAATCAGTGGCCTAAAAAATTAATCCTTAAATCAACCCTTAAAAATTATAACCACAAATTATGCCTCTAGTTATCTTCTGTCCTACAATATGAATGCCTTGAAATATTTATATCAATTTACTACTTGTTGGATTGATTTGTAAAACCTTCTTCTGTATGTTTAGCAATAAGTAGTCAACTATTTACCGAAACACAGTAAATATGCAGAGTATACCAATCAATCCAGAATTGCATATGTGAATTGTAAAATAGTAAAGTAATAAAACATAAACACATAACACATGGAATTTTAACGTGGAAACCCTGTTAAGGGAAAAACCACTTGGACCGGTACATCAAGTTTTCACTCTTCTGAAGTGAGCTCTGTTAGGATCCAACCCTGTTAAATGTTACAAACACACTGTTAGGTGTGACCTTGTTAGAGAATTTAAAAGATAGTTTGTCACCTAGTATCTGGCATCTAATGCTACCATCCTTGATCAAACACTCACTTGGCCTATCAATAGGTATCGAGCATATCCAATGCTACTTTCTATGATCAAACTTTTTGATACTCCTTGGGATGTATCTCAATTGTAGAAGAATTTTAAGTCCTTCTCGATTAAGAGACTTGATGCTTCAATGGTTAAACTAAAATATTAATGATCTATTCACACATACAACTTAATTGCATATTTTTAGATCTATTGTAAGTGCATTACCTCTTTGATCAATATAATCAATTCTATACCTTTGCTCCACATTGTTCTGCTCTGTGATGCTGTCTCATGACTCATTGGTGTCCGCTGAATCTAGCTCTTTCCTCAGCTTGATTGATCAGGTTTGAATGAAGACTTTCTTCTCCTTAAAATTTTCTTTAGCATCTTTCCTCTTCTCTTTTTCACCCCACATAATTCATAATGAGTTGGGTTTGTCTCTTTATAGACATGATTTACCTTTTCTTGGCTTTCTTGATCTTGGCATGATCCAAAATTCTCGCCAATTAGATTTAAAGCAAAACTCCAGTTTTATCTAAAAGAGATCTTCTTGCCAACTAGACAAATTAGCTTTAAATCAATTACTTATCTCTGGCTTTATCTAGATGATTAAAACAATGATAAGTATCAGTTAAGTCTATCTTTAGCTTTTGACAGCTAAGCATTTTGTCATTTTCTGAACTCTGTTATGTCAGTCAACACTTTAGTTAGTCATCGGTGATAAATGACTGTTCCATCGGTGATAAATGACTGTTCCATCGGTGTGACTTCATTTGTCATCAAGATCTCCGTCCTTTGTCTTTTTTGTCAGGCAACACTATAATTTTGTCCATCAGGTTACTCTGTGTTTTGCTTGTCGGGAAATACTATGACTTTGCTCGTCGGTAATGTTGTGCATTTTCTCGTCGGGTAACCCTGTAACTTTTCTCTTTTACTCAGACCGTCAGTGTGCACTCCTTCAGTGTATACAGTCACTTAGTGAATACTTGACTTATATGCATTACTGATAGCATAGCCTTTGATTCATCGGTTCTTTGAAGTCTTTAGTAGTATTTCCATGACCATACAGATTATATCAAGTTGAAATCAATGAAAATACAATACATTAACTTATTTAATGCCTTGCATGATCATCAACTTAACATCCTCAAACATTCAATCAGTTATATGTCATCAATCTCTCCCTTTAGCATTGATGGAAACATACTACATTATCATACTATACTATTACAAATACAATATGAAATATACAGTTTCATTAAGTTTTCCTAATGTAACTATTACAAATGTCTAGCTTTCGGTAAGCTCAAATAGCTTTGATTTGATTCTTGCAGCTTTTTGTCTGTCTTCAATCCCTTCATTGGATAGATGTAGAATCTTTCTTTTTCTGATGTGATATGTTCTCCTATGTCAAACTCACTCCCTTTGATTGTTCTCCTTTCTTTTGATGTCTCTTGTCAGTGATTCTTTCCCTTTGTGTGTACTCTCCCATTCTCGTTACATCTCTCCCTCTAGATACTTTGATGGATATAATCTCTCCCTTTATCTGTATGATAATGATATATTTCTCTCCCTTTGACAACAATGCCAAAAAAATATTTTTGACAGTAATGCCAAACAAATCCTTTCTATCCATAATATATTCCTTGAATTTCCCAATCCATTGGTAATAACTCTAGTGCTTGGAGTAGATAAATACCTTGTTGTGTATAGATGTATCTTTGAATTCCATTTCTCTACTTGCATCAACATGAATGATATTCTGATAATATGTAGGTTGATGCAACCTTCTAGTCATCTTACTAAACAGTAGACAAGGGTCTGACCCCTAGTCTCTTTCTCAAGTATTCAAATGCATCCTTACGCAGTGGCTTGGTGAAGATATCAGCCAATTGTTCCTTTGATTGCATATACTCAAGTATCACCTCCTTTTCTTTAACTTGTTCTCTTAAATAATGATACTTGATGGCAATATACTTTATTTTAGCATGCATGACTGGATTCTTGGAAATGTTTATTGCACTTGTATTATCACAGTAGATAATTACTAGTTCAAGAATTTTCATATGCATACCTTCCAGTAACTGTTTGATCCATGCAACATTTGAGCAGTTTGCAGCAACAACAACATACTCTTCTTTTGCAGTAGATTGAGAGATGCATCCTTGCTTCTTGCTGATCCATGTGACAAGTCTGTCACCCATTAAAAATGCTTCTCTAGTTGTGTTGTTTCGGTCATCAATAATTCCATCCCAATCAGCGTCAGTAAAGACCTTAAGTTCAAATTTGCCTTCTCTTATATACCATAAGCCATATTCCTCAGTATTCTTTAGATATCTTAGGATTATTTTCACAGCAGTCATATGTGATTCCCTGGGATTAGCAGAAAATATTGCAACTATTCCTACTGCATGTGCAATATATGGTCTAGTATGTACAACATACATGAGTTTTCAAATCATAGATTTGTACAAAGTTTGATTTACCTTTGATGACTTGTCTTCCTTTGTCAGCTTACATATAGTTTCTATTAGTGTTCCAACTGGTTTGGACTCTTCCATCTTGAATATTTTCAGTACTTATTTTATGTATTTGGATTGTATAATGAAAATACCTTCATCTTGTTGCATGATGCGCAGACCAAGAAAGAACTTGATCTCTCCAAACATTGACATCCCAAAATCTTTGCTCATTTTATTTGCAAATGATTTGCATAGCATATCATTGCCTCCAAATATGATGTCATCAAAAAATATCTCAGCAATCAAAATGTTAGCATCAGTATCTTCCTTCAAATAAAGATTATTGTTTTCACTAGTCCTTACAAATCCAATACTTATAAGATAGGAATGAAGTCTTTCATACCGGGCTCAGGGTGCTTGTTTCAATCCATACAGGGCTTTGTGTAGTCTACATACCATGTCCCTCTTGTCTGGATCAACAAACCCTTCTGGTTGTTAATTGTATACCTCTTCTTCAAGTATTCCATTTAGGAATGCAGACTTGACATCCATTTGATATACTTTGAATCCCTTACATGCAGCATAAGCAAGTAATATTCTTACTCCTTCTAGCCTAGAAACAGGTGAAAAGGTCTCTCCATAGTCAACCCCTTCTTCTTGTGCATACCCCTTGCATACTAGTCTTGCTTTATTTCTAGTAACATCTCCATTCTCATTCAGTTTATTCCTGAATATCCATTTTGTACAGATGACATTCTTGTCATCTGGTCTTGGTACAAGTATCCATGTCTTGTTTTTCTCTATCTACTCAATCTCTTCATTCATAGCACTTATCCATTCATCATTATCAAGTGCAACATTGACAGATTCTGTCTCATAATCACAAATAAGACATCTTGTATTTTGAGACTTACTTTTGGTTCTCATAGTAGCCTACTTATCTCCAATGATCTAGTTTTTTGGATGGTTCCTTCTGACATATCTGGAAAGTACAGGTTCAGCTCTTTGTCTATTAGCTTGATCATCATTTTGTCCTTCATTCTTTTCTCCATCACTTTGTGCATCATCTTGAGCAATATTTTAATCATCGATATTTGCAGCCTGATGTTCGGGTGCAATGACCTGTTACTTGGGAGCTCTACATTGTTGGTCAGGTAGAGTGTTAGGTTCTTCATTGTATACAAACCTATTTTAGTCCTCTGGTTCTTTAGTGCTTTCCTTTTCATTCTTCTCTACAAATTGATCTATCTTTACATTTGCACTTTCAACAATTTTATTAGAGGCTTTATTTAGACATTTATAAGCCTTTCTCTTGGTGGAATACCCTAGAAAGATTCCTTCATCACTCTTGGAGTCAATTTTTCCAATTCTATCATCTTTTAAGATATAACATTAACTACCAAATTTTTTGAAATAACTCACATTGGGTGTGTATCCATACCATAGCTCATAAGGTGTCTTTCTTCAATTGTACTATGTTCAATGTGTAAACAACAGTACTGACAACTTATCTCCAGAATATTTGGGTGATGCCTTTCTCTATCATCAGTGTCCTTGCACAATCAACTATGGATCTATTCCTTCTTTCAACAATCCCATTTTGTTGTGGTGTTCTCGGTGCAGAGACCTGTCTTTTGGTTCCATGCTCATTACAAAAGTTAGTAAATTTATCTAAAATAAATTCCCCTCCTCTATCTGATCTTAAGCATTTCAATTCTTTACCACTTTGTTTCTCAACCATTGCCTTATACCATTTAAACATCTTAAATGCTTCTGATTTATCTTTTAAAAACATGATTGTCACCATTCTAGAGTAATCATCAACAAAGAGAATAAAATATCTATCACCATAATAAATCTTTGTCTTTAGAGGTCCATATAAATCCGTATGGACTAATTCTAGAATGTCATCAAATGTATGGGTTTTTCTTTTGAAACTAGACTTTGTCATCTTACCTTTTTGACAATTCTTACACATGATGTTGTCGGGCTTGGTCATCGTCGGTAAGCCTCTTATATTTCTTTTTTTGCTTATTTTTATCATGTTGTCAAAGTTCACATGACACAATCTTTTGTGCCACAACCATATGTCTTCGTTTCTATCCATTAAGTAAGTGGTGTCAGTATCATTCAGATAGAATAAGTTACCTTTTGTTTGCTCACCGATACCAATCATATTTCCTAATTTATTGAAGATCTTTGCCTTCTTATTTTAAAATGCTACTCTGTGACCTAAATTATTCAATTGAGAAACACTCAATAGATTATAATTCAATCCATTTACCCAATAAGCATTTTCACATTTTATCTTGTTATTCAACATTATGGTTCCTCTACCTTCAACTGGACAAGGTGTGTCATTACCCATTCTTACTGAACCACCTTTATAGTATTCAAAAGTCTCAAAATTTTGCTTGTCACCGGTCATATGGTGAGTGCAACCACTATCTATGATCTAGACATCATTTTTACTAACTTTAGATATGAGTGCAGTTTCTACATACCTTTCTTCATCATCATTTGAATCATCTTTTACTGCCACAAATACCATCTCGATGTCTTCCTCAGATTCGGTGTCAGTATCATCATCTTTGTATTTTTCTAGGTAACTGGCCTTCTTTCCTTTGTCCTTGTAGTCTCAGGTATCTCTTCTTTCTGATTGTTGGTAGCTTCTGTAATCACCTCTGTTAGACTTCTTTTCAAATGACCTATCATTACTTATGTCATATTTTCTTCTTTTAGGACATCTTGTAGAAAAGTGGTAATTTACCTTTGTATTTACCTTTGCCTCTCTGCATTCTTCTAGCCATAAGTGCTTCAATTTCATCAAGATCTTCTTTTCACTTTCACTATCACTATCTTTTCTCATAGTGTTCTTATGACTTGATTTACTTATTCTCATAGAAGTTTTGAATGCAGACTCTATGTTTGGTAAGACAATATATCAAAGTTATTCATCTCAAATGAAATCAGTCTTCTAATCAAACTGTCTAGAGTAACATTGTTATTTGCTACTGTTCTCATTTCTTGAATGACAAATACTCTAATAGCATAAGTAGGTAGTAAGGTTCTTAGAATTTTACTTACCACTGTATTTTCTTCTAGTACACCTCCAACTCCTCAGATAGCATTGACTACCTCTTTGATTCTTGTGTTGTACTATGTGATGTTTTCACCTTCTTTCATTTTGAGATCATCAAACTTTCCTCTAAGGCTTTCTGCCTTGGCTTTCAAAACATTTTTGTCACCACCATGTACAAGCATCAATTTGTCCCACATCTGCTTTGCAGTCTTGCAGGTTTTGACATCTTCAAATTCAACATAGGAGAGTGAGGAAACAAGCTCTATCATTATGAATTTTTTCTCATGCTTCTCTCTTATTTGTTCAACTATTGGTGCTCCTGTGGGAAACACATATTTAGTATCTAAGTCTTGAGTAACATTATTTCCAATACCTGATAAGTGGAGTCTTATTCTGCTTTTCCATGAAGCAAAATGGTCTTTGTTCAACTTGGGCACATCTCGTCTGTTTATCTTGTGATCTTTATCTTAGGTCTTGAAACCTTCCTTCTTAAGCACACAAGCTCTGATACCAATTTTTAGTAATAACTAAGGGGGGGGGGGATGAGTTAGTGGCCTAAAAAATTAATCCTTAAATCAACCCTTAAAACTTACAACTGCAAATTATGCTTGTAGTTATCTTTTGTCCTACAAGATGAATACCTTGAAATACTTATATCAATTTACTACTTGTTAGATTGCTTTGTAAAACCTTCTTCTGTATGTTTACTAATAAGCAGTCAACTATTTATCGAAACACAGTAAATATGTAGAGTATACTGATCAATCCAGAATTGCATATGTAAATTGTAAAATAGTAAAGTAATAAAACATAAACACATAACACATAGATTTTTAACGTGGAAACCCTGTTAAGGGAGAAACCACTGGGACCGGTACCCCAAATTTTCACTCTTCTGAAGTGAGCTCTGTTAGGAGCCAACCTTGTTAAAGGTTATAAACACACTGTTAGGTGTGACCTTGTTAGAGGATTTAAAAGATAGTTTGTCACCTAGTATCTAGCATCTAATGCTACCATCCTTGATCAAACACTCACTTGGCTTGTCAATAGGTATCGGGCATATCCAATGCTACTTTCTATGATCAACCTTTCTGATACTCTGTGGGATGTATCTTAATTGTAGAAGACTTTTAAGTCCTTCTCGGTCAAGAGACTTGATGCTTCAATGGTTAAACTGAAACATTAATGATGTGTTCACACATACAACTTAATTACATATTTTTAGATCTATTGTAAGTGCATTACCTCTCTATTCAATATAATCAATTCTATACCTTTTCTCCACACTATTATGCTCTATGATGTTGTCTCACTGTTCGTCGGTGTCCGCAAAATCTAGCTCTTTCCTTAGCTTGATTGATCAGGTCTGAATGAAGACTTTCTTCTCCTTCAGATTTTCTTTAGCATCTTTCCTCTTCTCTTTTTCACCCCACATAATTCGTAATGAATTGGGTTTGTCTCTTTATAGACATGATTTACCTTTTCTTGGCTTTCTTGATCTTGGCGTGATCCACAATTCTCGCCAATTAGATTTAAAGCAAAAATCCAATTTTATCTCAAAGAGATCTTCTTTCCAACTGGACAAATTAGCTTTAAATAAATTACATATCTCCAGCTTTATCTAGATGATTAAAACAATGATAAGTATCAGTTAAGTCTATCTTTAGCTTTTGATAGCTAAGCATTTTGTCATTTTCTAAACTCTCTATTCTGTCGGTCAATACTTCAGTTAGTCATCGGTGATAACTGACTGTTCTATCAGTGTGACTTTAGTTGTCATCGAGATCACTATCCTTTGTCTTTTTCCTTGGGCAACACTATAATTTTGTCTGTCGGTTTACTCTGTGTTTTGCTCGTCAGGTAACACTGTGAATTTTCTCATCGATAATGTTGTGCATTTGCTTGTCAGGTAACACTGTGACTTTGCTCTTTTACTTTGACTGTCAGTGTGCACTCCATCAGTGTATACAGTCACTTAGTGAATACTTGACTTATATGCATTACTAATAGCATAGCCTTTGATTCATCGGTTCTTTGAAGTCTTTGGCAGTATTTCCAAGACCATATAAATTATATCAAGTTGACATCAATGACAATACAATACATTAACTAATTTAATGCCTTGCATGATCATCAACTTAACATCCTCAAACATTCAATGAGTTACATGTCATCAGGAAACATCTCTCCCTTTGTATGATAAAGAAAATATCATCATTTGTATGATAATGAGAACATCTCTCCCTTTGACAACAATGCCAAAAAAAAATATTCTCCTTGATTTCTCATTTATATTATGTTCTATCCCTTTGCATAATATATTCCTTGAATTTCCCTATCCATCAGATAAATAAAGTCTTTGGTTTTTGGTGTAGATATGCACCTTACTTTGTACAGATATATCTTTTGTTGTTCATTTTAGTGTTTGCATCAACATGACTGATATTTAGATTTGGTATAGGCTGATGCAACCTCCTAGTAGGATTACTGACCGATAGACAAGGGTCGAACCCCTAGTCTCTATCTCAGGTACTCAAAAGTATCATTCGGTAATGGCTTGGTGAATATGCCAGCTAACTGTTCCTTTGATTGAACATATTCCAGTGTCACTTCTTTTGCTTGCACTTGTTCTCTCAGATAGTGATACTTCATAGCAATACGCTTAGTCTTAGCATGCATGACTAGATTCTTAAAAATGTTTATTACATTGGTATTATCACAATAGATAATTACTGGTTCAATGGTCTTCATATGCATACCTTCCAGTAATTGTTTGATCCATGCAATATTGGAGCAATTTGTAGCAACAACTACATATTCTGCTTCTACAGTAAACTGAGAGATGCATCCTTTCTTCTTTCTTATCCATGTGACAAGTCTGTCACCCATAAAGAATGATCCTCTAGTTGTTCTCTTTCAGTCATCAATGTTTCCAACCCAATCAACATTTATATAGACTTGTAGCTCAATTTTTTCTTCTCTTTTGTACCATAAGCCACAGCCCTCATATATCTCAGAACTCTTTTGACAATATTCATATGTGATTCTTTGGGATTAGCAGAGAATCTTGCAACTATCCCCACTGCATGTGCTATATCTGGTTTGGTGTGAACAACATACATCATTTTTCCAATCATGGATCTATATAAGGTTTGGTTTACCTCATTTTTCTTATCTTCGTTTGTCATCTTGCATCCAGTAGCCATAGGTGTGCCAGCTGGTTTATAATCTTCCATCTTGAATATCTTTAGCACTTCCTTGATGTATTTGGACTGAGTGATGTATATGTCTGCATCTTGTTGAGGAATTTGTAGACCAAGAAAGAATTTGATCTCTCCAAACATAGACATTTCAAATTCCTTTCTCATTTCATTAGAAAAGGATTTGCATAACAATTCATTTCCCCCAAAAATGATATCATCAACAAAAATTTCAGCAATCAGAATATTGCCATCGGTATCTTCTTTTAAGTACAGATTTCTATTTTCAGTTATTCTAACAAATTTTATGCTAATGAGATATGAGTGAATTATTTCATACCAAGCTCTTGGTGCTTGTTTCAATCCATACAAGACTTTGTGTAGTCTATGTACCATGTTTCTCTTGTCTGGATCAATAAACCCTTCTGGTTGTTTAATGTATACCTCTTCTTCTAGTATTCCATTTAGGAATGCAAATTTGACATCCATTTGGTATACCTTGAATCCTTTAAATGCAACACAAGCAAGTAAGATTCTAACTCCTTATAGTATAGCAACGGGTGCAAAGGTTTCTCCATAATCAATACCTTCTTCTTGTGCATATCTCTTGCATACTAATCTTGCTTTGTTTCTTGTGACTTCTCCATTCTCATTCAGCTTGTTTCTGAATATCCATTTGGTACCGATGACATTATTGTCATCTGGTCTTAGTACTAATGTCCATGTATTTTTCTTCTCAATTTGTTCTATTTCCTCATTCCTAGCACTGACCCATTCTTCACTCTCAAGTGCATTGTTAACAGATTTAGGCTCAACATCACAAAGTAAACATTTCGTGTTAAGTGACTTACTTCTTGTTCTTGTTCCAACCTTCTTGTTTCCTATGATTTGATTCTATGGATGATGTCTTCTGACATACTTGGCAAGTTTTGGTTTAGCTCTGTGTTCATCATTTTGATTATTGTCTTCACCTTCATTTTCATCTCTAATGTTCAGAACACCATCTCGAGTATTATCCTGATCATCGGTAATTGCACCTTGATGCTCGAGTGCAATGTTATGATGCTCAGGAGGGACACACTATTGCTTAGGTAGAGTGTTAGGTTCTATATGAACAAACCCGTTGTAGTCCTCTGGTTCCTTTTTGCTTTCCTTATCATTCTTTTCTACAAATTCATCTATTTTCACATTTGCAATTTCAATGATTTTGTAAGATGACTTGTTAAGACATTTATAAGCCTTGCTTTTGGTTGAATACCCTAGGAAGATGCCTTCTTCACTTTTGCAGTCAAGTTTTCCATTTCTATCATCCTTCAATATATAAAATTGACTACCAAAGATTCTAAAGTAACTTACATTGGGTGTATGACCATACCTAAGCTCATAGGGTGTCTTCTTTATGTCTTTCTTCAATTGTACTCTATTTAGTGTGTAGACAGCAGTTCTGACAGCTTCCATCTAGAAAGTTTGAGTGATTCTTTTCTCAATCATCAATGTTCTTGCACAGTAAACAATTGATCTATTTCTCCTCTCAGCAATTCCATTTTGCTATTGTGTCCTTGGTGCAAAAACCTATCTTTTAATTCCATGCTCATTGCATTAGTTAGTGAATTCTTCTGAAGTAAATTCCCCTCCTCTATCTGACCTTAAAAATTTTAATTTCTTTTCACTTTGTTTTTCTACCATTGCTTTGTACCATTTAAACATCTTAAATGCTTCTGATTTATCTTTTAAAAATATGACTGTCATCATTCTAGAAAAATCATCAACAAAGAGAATAAAATACCTATCTCCATAGTAGCTCTTTGTTCTCATGGGTCCACATAGATATGTATGGACTAATTCTATAATTACAATAGATGTATGAGTTTTCTCTTGAAACTAGACTTTGTCATCTTACCTTTTTGACAATTCTTGCACATGATATGCTCGGGATTGGTCATTGTTGATAAGCCTTTGACATTCCTTTTGTTGCTTATCTTTATCATGTTATCAGTTCATGTGACACAATCTTTTGTGGCACAACCATATGTCTTTATTTCTATCCATTAAATAAGTGGTGTTAGTGTCATCAAGATAGAAAAGGTTACCTTTTGTCTGCTCGCCGGTACGAATCAATCTTCCTAATTCATTGAAGATCTTTGCCTTCTTATTTTCAAATGCTACTCTATGACCTGAATTGTTCAACTGAGAAACACTTAACAAATTATAATTCAGTCCTTTAACCCAGTAGGCATTTTCACATTTTATCAGGTTATTCAACATTATGGTTCCTTTACCTTCAACTGGACAAGGTGTATCATTACCTATTCTTACTGAACCACCATTATAGTATTCAAAAGTCTCAAAATTTTGTTTATCATTGGTTATTTGGTGAGTGCAGCCACTATCTATGATCCATATGTCATTTTCACTAACTTTAGATATGAGTGTAGTTTCTACATACCTTCCTTCATCTTCATCTAAATCATCCTTCATGGCTACAAATACCATCTCGATGTCTTCTTCTGATTTGGTGTTAGTGTCATCAACTCTGTTCTTAGCTAGGTAACAAGCTTTCTTCCCTTTGTCCTTGTAGTCTCAGGTATCTCTCTTGTCAGATTGTCAGTTTCTTCAGTAATCTCTATTTTCACCTTTATCAAAATTCTTCTCATGTGATCTATCATTTCCTCTATCATCTTTTCTTTGGTTTGGACATCTTGCAGCAAAGTGTATAACCTCTTTACAATTGAAACATACAAGTGGTAATTTACCTTTGTATCTTCCTTTGCCTCTCTGCAATCTTCTGGCCATAAGTGCTTCAATTTCATCAAGTCTTTGATCCTCATTATCACTGTAACTATCATTTCTAACAGCATGTCTATGACTTGAGTTACTTATCTTTAAAGAAGATTTGAATGCAGATTCTATGGATGGTAAGACACTATTGTCAAAGTTATTCATCTCAAATGAAATTAGTCTACCAATCAGACTATCTAGAGTAACTGTATTGTTTGCAATTGCTCTCATTTATTGAATAGCAGAAAATCTAATAGCATAAACAAGCAATAAGGTTCTTAATATTTTTCTTACCACTGTCTCTTCTTCAAGTACACCTCCAACTCCTTAGATAGAATTTACTACCTCTTTGATTCTGTAGCTATATTGAGTAATGTTTTCTCCTTCTTTCATCCTTAGGTCATCAAACCTCTCTCTTAGGCTTTCTACCTTTTCTCTTAGTACATTAGCATCTCCTCCATGTATAAGCTTCAACTTATCCCACATTTTCTTTACAGAGGTGCAAGTTTTGACATCTTCAAACTTAGCATCGGAGAGTGATGATGCAAGTTCTATCATCGTGCAATTATGCTCATGCTTTACTCTTAATTGCTAAAGAGTGTGAGGTCATGTAGGCAACACATATATAGTATCTAAGTATTGAACAATATTATTTCCAATACCTGATAGGTGGAGTCTTATTCTGCTTTCCCATGATGCAAAGTTGTCTTTATTCAACTTGGACACATCTTATTTGTTCATCTTGTGATCTTTTGCTTGAGTTGTTAAACTCCCTTTCTAAGCACACAAGCTCTGATACCAATTGTTAGTAATAACTGAGAGGGGGGGGGTGAATCAGTGGCCTAAAAAATATTCCAATAATGAACCCTTAAAACTTAGTACCACAATATTCTACCTCTATTTATCTTTAGTCCTATAAGATGAATGCCTCCAAATACTTTTATCAAATTACTACTGCTCGGAATGCTTTGTGAAACCTTCTACTGTATGTTTACCAAATATCAGTCTATTAATTGACCGAAAGACAGTAAATTATCTAGAGTATACCGATCAATCCAGTTAAGTTAAGTGTAATGAAAAACACTAAAGTAATGACTCATAAACACACTGACACATGGATTTTTAATGTGGAAACCCTGTTAAAGGAAAATCCACTTGGGACTGGTAACCCAAAATTTTCACTCTTCTAAAGTGAGCTCAGTGAAGAGCCAACCCTGTTAAAGGTTACAAACACATTTTTAAGTGTGACCTTGTTAGAGGATTTAAAAGTTTAGTCTATCACTTGATATCGGGCATCTCTATGCTACCATCTTTGATCAAACACTCACTTGGCCTGTCAATTGGTATATGGCATTTCATGCTATCTTCATGATCAAATTTTTTGATACTCCTTGGGATGTATCTCAATATAGAAAGGATCTTTAAATCCCGCTCGATTAAGAGAATTTCTAAATTAATGGTTAAACTGAAAAAATATGATCTGTTCACATATACAACTTATACTTGCAGATTTTCAGATCTATTGTAATCTCATAAAACTATTCTGACCAATATAACTCTATTTATACCTTTGCTCCACTTTGATTCTTCTCAGTGATTCTATGCTCTATTTCTCAGTGTCCATAGAAAACTTAAGCTCTTTCCTAGGCTTGTTGATCAACACTATATGAAGTTGTTCTTCATCAGTTTCTCTTTAGCATCCTCTTTTTGTTCTATCACCCACACCAATTCGTAATGAATTGATTTTTCTCTTTATAGACATGATATCACCATTGTTAGGTTCTTGATCGTGGCATGATCCACAATTCTTTCCAATTAAATTTAAATCAAAACTCTCATTTTATCTCACTGAGATCTTCTTGCCAACTGGACAAAACAACTTTAAATCAATTACTTATCTTTGGCTTATCTTGTCGATGAAAACAATGATAACTACCAGTTAACTCTATATTTAGCTCTGCCAGCTAGATATTTTGTCATTTCTGAACTCAAGTTAATTTTGGTGTTTAACACTTTGATAGCATCGGTCAGGCATCACTCTGACTTGACTGTCAATGATCTCTATCCATCGGGTTTCACTCACCATCGATGTTTGTAGTCACAATGTGAATGCTTGTCTTTTATGCATTACATAAAGCATAATCTTTTTCTCTCTGATTCTCTGAAGTATTTGACACTTTGATTATAACCGATTAGATTATATCAAGTTGAAATCAATGACAATACAATCCATTAACTGATTTAATGTCTTGCATTACCCTTCTGTATTGCGGTGATCAAATTAACATTTTCAAACATTTAATCAGTTACATGTCATCAGATTAGTATGCAAAGGGTATGCACAAGAAGAAGGTATTGACTATGGAAAAAATTTTACACCCATTTCTAGACTTGAAGGAGTTAGAATATTACTTGCTTATGCTGCATACAAAGGATTCAAATTATATCAGATGGATGTTAAATCTATATTTTTGAATGGAATACTGGAAGAAGAGGTATACATTGAACAACTTGAAGGTTTTGTTGATCCTAATTAGGAAAGCATGGTATGTAAGTTACATAAAGATTTAAATGGACTAAAAAAACCACCAAGAGCATGGTATGAAAGACTACACTCCTATCTTATCAGTATTGGATTTTTTAGAATAAGTGATAACATCAATTTGTATTTAAAAGGAGGAAATGATGATAAGACTCTTATTGCTGAAATATTTGTTGATGATATTATATTTGGAGGAAATGATAACTTATGCAAATCATTCGCTAATGAAACGAGGAAAGAATTTGAAATGTCAATGTTTGGAGAGATCAAATTTTTTCTTGGCTTGCAAATTTTACAATAGGTTGAAGGCATCTACATTACTCAATCCAAATACATCAAGGAAAGATTGAAGACATTCAGAATGGAAGAATCAAAACCAGTCAGAACACCTATGGTTACATGATGCAAATTGACAAAAGAAGATAAGACAACTGAGGTAAATCAGACATTGTACAGATCTATGATTGAAAAATTGATGTATGTTGTACACACAAGACCAAAAATTTCACACGTACTTGGAATTGTAGAAATATTTTTTGCTAATCCTAAAGAATCACATATGACTGCTATAAAGAGAATTTTTTAGATACTTAAAGAACACTGAAGATTATGGTTTGTGGTACAAAAGAGAATGCAAATTTGAACTAAAATTTTACATAGATACTGATTGGGCTGGGAACATTGATGATAGAAAGAGCACTACTAGTGGAGAATTATTTGTGGGAGATAGATTAGTTACTTGGATATGTAAAAAGCAAGGATGCATATCTCAATCAACTGCCGAAGCAGAATATGTTGTTGCTGCTGCAGATTGTTCGAACATTGCATGGATAAAACAAGTTTTGAAAGGAATGAATGAAGATATCATTGAGCCAGTGATAATTTATTGTGATAAAAATACTGCAATAAATATTTCAAAGAATCCAGTGATGCATGCAAAAACAAAACATATATCTATAAAATATCACTACTTGAGGGAACAAGTACAAGAAAAACAAGTTACATTGTCTAATATGTACAATCAAAAGAACAACTAGCTGACATATTCACTAAACCCTTACCAAAGGATACATTTGATTACTTGAGGAATAGACTAGGGGTTCATCCCTTGTCTATTGGTCACTAAGCTCACTAGGAGGTTGAATCAACCTGCATGTAATCAGAATATCAATCATGTTGATGCAAAGATGAATTGGACTGAGAAAGGCATATCAGTACATTGCAAGGTACTTACACTACTACACTAAAAACCAGAGATTTTTTTTTGGCTAATGAAGAGCTGTATATTTCTTTTTGACATTGTTGTCAAAGGGAGAGAAATGATTCAATGAAATATCTATCCACTACAAGGGAGTAAAGGAGAAAAGTGAAAGGGAGAGAAATGACATATCTATCCATTAAAGGGAGAGAAGATTCTAGAATAGGAAAGTCAAATCTATAGGGAGGGTCTGCATGGTGAGTTTTTAATGTTGAAACATATTGTATATACAAGCCAGGGAGAGCTACAACATTTTGCATATAGTTGTAGATCAAAAGTTTGGTATATTATGACATTTTCATATTGCATATTTCATATTGTGTTGCCATCAATGCCAAAGGGAGAGATTAATGAACTACAACTGATTGTATGTTTGAAGTCTTTTTTTGATGATCAACCGAGTTACAGATGTGATGATAGACATTAATCAGCTAATGTATTGTCATTGATGTCAACTTATTTGATTATCATTATGGTAACAAACATCTATTATTAGTTAAAGATCTGGAACAAACAAATTTTATGTGGTTGGTAATTGAAGAGTTCTATATACACTGAGTAACAGTGAACACTGAGTGAATATAGTGTATATAGAGCATAGTGATAACTGACACATCACGGTATTGACCGAGCAATAAAAAGAAACCAAAGGCCAACTAAAATGATGAGATGGAAAATTGATGATTCCAAGGTAATTGATAAGGTTTGTTATAATGATTAAATGACTTAAAATTCAAGGATGATCAGACGAAGAAGATTGAAATGTGTTTTGACACAACTGCCAAGGAAGGTTTAGCGACAAAATTAGCGATGGAGATTAAGCAGCAAAGTCTAAAGGATGAAAGTTATATGAGTTATGATGTCTTTATAAGAGACAAGAAATTTATTAAGATAATAATGCTATGATGCGCATACATAAAAAATTCATGCATGACTGATCAAACTGGTTTAAGACAGAACCAGGTAATTCTGCAGACAACACCGAGCGACAGAGGAAAGAACATTTATCGAGCAGAACAAAGTATAAAGAATCAGAGGAACTGAAGTGAACATATTGATCAGAGGTATTATGTACTTAACATAGATGTGAAAATATGCAAATATAGTTGTATTTGAATCAAATAATTATTGTATCAGTTTAACCATTAGTACAGATAAATCTCTTAACCGAGTAGGACTTTACAATCTTTATTATGACATTCAAATGAATGTTGAGTGTTTTCTTGTTGACCCCATAGTGAATGATTGGTCAAGGGAGAACTGTTAGTGATAAATTATCTGACCATGTCACATTTAACAGTGTGCATTGTAACCACTAATAGGGTTGGCTCTTAACTGAGCTCACTTCAAAAGAGTGAAATATTTTGGGTTACAGGTCCTAGGTGGTTTTTCTTAATTTCCTAGTTGTTTGTTCTGAATTATTTCTATATTTAGATCCTGTTATGCCTTGCATCCCCGTCCCTACATTTTGTGTGCAAAATGTTGGGTCCCCCTTTTTTTGCTTTTGTTTTGTTTTTTCTTGCGGCTCTGCCTTGTCTTCCTTTTCCTTTTGCTTTCTTTCTCCGGGGTTTTCTTCCCCGGTGTGTTGTTTTCTTGGTTTGGTTTTCTCCTTCGGGACTTCGGTCCCGGAGGTTGTCTTTTGGTGGGAACCGGATTCCAGACTTTGGGGTTCTTCGCCATGATGTTCTCAAGGGCATCATCACGAGGAATCCCCAGGCCTGGAGTCCGGAGGTTTCGCCTGACCTGAGATCTCCTGAAAAAGGAGGATTACTTTTTACCGCGGGTATAAATAGGTTTTATCTGTCACTTTCACATTTACCGCGATTAAAACCTTCGAGCACTTAGAGAAAATTAGAGTGATTTCAAAGTGATTGAAAAAGCGTTTGCAGAGAATTTATGATAATCAAAGCTTAACATCTTCTACATCCTCACGCAAGTGCAAGTGCTTCGTGGTAGTGATTCTGACAGCTTGACGGCTCGAGTTGTTATAGAGTTCCCTTGGTAATCCTTCCTTTTCCTCCGCCTTTTGCGTTCTCAAGTTGGTGTTTCTGCCTTCCCTTCTCTCTATTTTGCTTCCGCTTTTTGGTTTTTCTTTGGGTCTGCTTGGTTTTTGTTTGTTTTGTTTTGTTTCATTTCTCCGCAGCGTCTGGTCCTTCGTTTTATGGTTTTGCCGCCCGTTGGTGGGTCGGCTCTGCTAGAGGGTTGTCTGCCCTCTGCACAGAAGTAGTTTCTTTAAATATCATGTACATAATGTAAATAACATGTAAATATGTTTCCGCCCTCGTTTCTAGTTTTCCCGTGGGAGTCGTCCCATGTGTGTATTCATGTATATATGTGCATATCTGTAAATAACCCTTGTATATATCTCCCCATTCCCTGTATATACCCCTCAGCTCTATGTATATCCTTTCGGGTGGCTTGACAAGCTGGTCGAGTCACCTTTTCTTCTGTTTTTTCACCTCCAAGCTTGCTTCGAGGCAGAAAACCACCTGTTTGAAACTTGGCTCTCAGCCGGTTTCAAACAGGCGGTTTTCTCTCTCTTCCATCAGGGCTATCAGAGCCACATTTATTTCCCATGCACGCAATTACTTCTAGCCAAGTGGCTTTCCCTTTTCACGCGTTCAGACAGTTGGCTCTGCCGTCATTGCCATCACATCCATTTAATGCCAACACACGTGGCGCCCACGTGGGCTTGGCGAATTGCTTTCTCATTCTTCCTTGCTAACGGTCATTTCTCTGGGCCTCGGGTCCTTTACCACCATCCATCCCGTGTCCTTACCAAGTGTGATAAAATCCCCAGACCCAGATGTATAATGAATCTCTTATAGTCCACAATGTGTTTTGCTCTTCGGTCACCTTTGCAAGATACTAACTTTTCGGGAAAGCAAACATCGCGGTGGTAAGTTCTCCGGACTCCGGAATAATTATTTTTGATGAATATATTCTGACGATCGTCTTGTCTTGCAGGTTCCCGGAGTTATCTTCCAAACATGTCTGAAGCATCTGCATCATCTCCTCCCGGAAGTCTGGAACTACCAACCGCAACAGAGACTAGGGCCACCGCAAAGTCAAAGATGGAGAAGGCCCTGGAAAAGCTACCCCTCACCATGAAGTTTGTACAAGATAATGAGATTATGGGCTCAAAGATTGAGTCCAAGGTAAAACTGATGACCGACACCAGTGTCAGAACCTGGGCAGAGATGCAGGCCTTGGTAAAAATTATGCACATCCAGCGACAGGCTGGAGATCCATTGGCGATTAACTTTGGGAACTCTGGAATCCTCTGAGCATCTTGCTTCCCATGCTCCATGCAATCTCCGAAGCTTATTCTAACACTGGCAAGCCACTACAACTCTTTTGTCTGGGCCGTTATGCTCGCGGCCGCGGAACCCACAGGATACCCCACTCCACTGGTGTCTCTCAACCCAGTCACATTCCAAGCAGGCCTGGGGATCCCACAATTTTCCAAGGCCTCAGTGGTCATAAGGACTGACACCTTGAAGCAGTTTACACAACTGGAAGATGCCACTCGGGTTTACATGAATACCCATTGGCTCAAGGTCCCAAAGAGGGACCCAAAAAGAATGAAGATCAAAATCCCCCGCTCTGAATTCAAGGAGAGCATCCAGATGGGGATGATAGCATTAGCCCGGGTATTTGGGTAGCCCTCCACCCAAGAATTTGTAAAATGGATGTACTATTTCCTCCTTGACATCGCCACCAAGGAAGGATTCTTCGACTGGGCCACGATAATCTCAAACCATGTCGACTCCGGGTTCTGGCAGCTGGACCAAAAGAAGAAGTTCTTCATGACTTCTTATGTTTTCTGGGCCTTGGCACAACAAAGGCCCAATTCCAATGGCCTGCTCACTGACGGAGTACTCAGGATTGGCCCGGGATAAAAGGCACCGTGGGACCATTTCTCACAAATTCAATGGGAAGCCAGTTTCCCCAGTTTCTGCCGAGTAAACGACATGTTCATTTACTACCATCTGCTTACACCAACCCGGGATGTCGGTACCGCCTATCCACTGAGGTGATAAAATTGGTTAGTAGTTATAGACACTACTACATTCAGTTCCAACAACACTCATACATTAGGGTCGCCAGCTTCTCTGGGAAACCCTACTTGTTGCCCAGGCATTGTGGGGACAAGATCGTGCTGCTGAAATATTACCGGCAAATAATGGAGCTACATACCTTCTTGGCCCACAAGAAGGTCCCCAACGTCTCATTCCCGATCTCCTGTGGGAACTACACATGCAGTCTGGCCGCTGCAAAGGAGGAAGATAATGAGCTGAAAAGTTATAACTTGCAAGAATTCTATCTAGCGCGAAAGAATTTTGATTCGCATGGCCGAATTGCAACGGCACTACCCTGAGCTTCAGAGCCCCATCGAATACATATGGAGGACTTCTGGGCAGATTTTCAAGATGACATGGAGGTGCGGAGCAGGCACTATGTCAGGATGACAGTCGGAATGATGCAGAAGCTCTGACTCTGGAAATTCCCAGTCGACTTCTTAGATGCCGCCCCCACTGAAGATCCCCAGTACAAAGAAAAGGGGATCGATAAGAGGGCCCTACCACCAGTAAATTGGGCCGCATAAGAAGAGCCCACGATCGAAGAACTCACTCAAGAAGTAGTAGAGCGAAGCCACGCCTACTTCAAGAAGGTGTGCCCCGGGAGTACCCGCCGAGCAGCCCAGCCGGCACCAAAGATAACCCCTCCACTGGTACAAAGATTGACCCCGGGGGCCAGGAATTCTTCACAGGGCACAGACAAAGGAAAGAAAATAGCTACAACCCCTTCCGCGCAAGAAGTCCCCATAGCGGAACAAATAAAGTAGTCGGTGGCGGCCTCCCAACAAATGAGGGAGCAGTTAATTACGAAGTTGGCCACTCCACCACTAATGACCGGGCCACTTCGTCCTCCTTTCTCCCTATCATTGGCAGCCTTAATGGTCAAGGTGACGGGGGTGGATCCGCTGGAAGTAACGGAAATAAAAGATGCGGGACCGCCTCTGGTTACCCGGAGGAAGAGGAAGCACATAAAATAGCCCAAGGTAGAACCAATGCCGGTGGCGTCCCTCCCCAGAGAAGTAGAGATTCTTTCTTCCAGTTCCCCGGAGCCGGAGAAAGAAACAGAGCCTACAGAGGTCTCGGCCAGTCCTCCTCCAGAAGAAGAATTTGATGTGTTTGCGGTCGATGATTTTAGAAACTTACAGGGGGACGATACGCAAGCAGGGGCAGAAGTCCCAGAGATAGAACCAGAAGCTGCAGAACAAGAAGCCGCAAGGCAAGAGCAGCAAGAACAAGAAAAGGAGCCAAAACCAGAGATTATTTTTGGGGCTCAAGCAATGCAAGGTCTGGGAGTGGACCAACAACAACCAAGTGAAAAAATTGCATCTCCTGGGGAACCTGAACCTGGACCTTCGGGAGAAACCGTAACCCCAGCCGCCACGTTCCATGGGCCACTCCTGGGATCCTCTTTTGGGCAGGTGATAACAGTGGCCCAAACTTTAAATCTTGGCCCGACACCTCCCCTACTGCTGAAAGAGGTGCTAACAGAAGAAAAGGCCCAAGCAGAAGAAGAACAAGAAGAAGAGCAGCTCAAAGAAGAAATCTCCGAGGAAGCCTACCAAGGTTCAGACCCAATGCTAGATGTACAGGACCAGGCTGAGGAGATGGAGATTGAAAAGAATGTCACTGCAGAGGAAATTGAGGCAGGGAGGGGAATGGATGAAGTTTGCATTGGAGAAGAGCAACAACCATCAGACACTAGGAGAGAATCAGGAGAACAAATTCTGGCAGGAAGGCCACCTCTCCCACCCCAGTGGCTAGTAGAAAGTAGAAAGAGAAAATCTCAGTCCACACCGGTGATTCCTCCCTCCCTGGCTGAGATGATGGCCCTAGCCCAGGCCCCACCAAAGGTGAAGAAGGCCCAGACAGTTCATACTCTACGAATTGGGCTAGGCGGAGAAACAGTTGCCGTTGTGGCAACACCTCCCCCAGACACCGATGAAGCAACCGCAGACCCCACAGACTATAATGTTGCAGAGGTATCCTTGGGAAAAAGGGGAAAGCAGGGCGAGGCAGATTTGCTGAAGGAAGCAGCAAGGGTAGTGGAGGCCCGATATGAAAAGGAGGCCCAGAGGCTCAAAGCGGAGAAAGAAAATAATGAAAACCTTATGGGGTTGCTTACTGAGCTGGCCCGACCCATCAATGCCGCTCCTCCAGAGACCTCCACAGCAGAGGAATTACCGCAGAGTGACATAGAATCCCTGCGAGTAATGAAAAAGAAAGCCCAAGTAGTGGACGAGTGGATCGACCTACAAATAGAAAACACCCGACTTTTCCTGGTGTCTACTCTCCCAGATTTATACTCGGCCTGGCAAGTCACTCATCAAGCGAAAGCACTTATTGAGCAGTGGGAGAGTGACACCAAAAATTACCAAGCGTGGAAGGTAGAGCTCGAAGAGCTCCTCACCTTGGGAGAAGATATAGTTTCTGAATCCAGAATTCTGGGTGAGGAATCATTTGATTTTGTAAGGACTCAGCATGCCAGACTTGACCTCACATTGGAGGTAACTAAGCAACTGGTAGAGTCTTTGCAAGAGAAGGTAAACGCTGTAAAATATCCTTCTAATTTATACAATTCTTATGTAATAAAGATTTTCGGGGCTGATCCCCTTAGTACAGATATATACACCCCCAAAGATTTAGTTTTGGGGAGTTTTGATGAAATAATGAACTCCCGATATCAATCCCCGGAGGGGATAGATGGGACCCAAATGGCAAAATTAACCGAAATGATACTTAAGGGCCATGACGCGGTGAGGATGGCAGATGAATTCAAAGAAAATGTTCCAGACCTGGGGGAACAAGTTGAAGTCACCAAACACAGAAGGGCTAGCTTGAAAGGGATAGATGAAGATGACATTTCCCGCCTCCTCCAGGCTTTCAACGAAAATCAATAGCCTTGAACTTTCCCCAGAGGTTGGGGAAAAACTCACATTGAGTATTCTTTACTCTTTTGGAACGTAAGTTCCCAAATCCCAGAGTCCGGATCCAAAGTTTTGTATTCTTTAAAGTGATCTGTGTCTCAGTCCTCAAGGCTGACCGGTCACTTTCAGAGGTGGTTAATAAAGACTGTCAGAAGGTAGTTGGGCACATCAAGAGGCATTGGCTCGACAGTTGGTTTTCTGACAGGGTGGTATTCTCGAGGCGTCACTCAAGGGTACACCTGGCACATTGGAGACAGGGTGCCACATTTCCCATTTATGAGGCATGTAGCCTCAGTCCCCGGGGGACCTACTTATGTTGAACAAAGCAATGAGATGCCCTCAACCTTCTTGCTTCGAGCCATGGATGTTCTACTTTGCCGAGGAGATATCATCCAGAGTGAAGATGATCAATTGGACCAAGACAATCAGTGACAACTTAGATAACCAATTAAGGTACTTGGAACATTCTCGATCATTTTATATGAGTTCACACATTGTCTACATGTTGGCAAGAAGTTATAGATATAAAGAATTCACATGTAAGGGACTGGTTGGGAAAGGAGAAAGACAATTCAAAGTGTATGAATGTTATCCTCACATACACCTTCATAATGTCTCTCATTTTAGAAGGGTAAATGATGCCTTCTCGATGTGCATTGTCAGACTTTTACAAGGAGGCTGTGAAGAGCCCAACTTGGCTCTCTCTGAATATTCAATATCAACTTTCGAAACACTTGTAATTATATCTTGAACAAGCAATTATAAAGATATTCCTCAATTCTAAAATATCAAATTTTACTTAATTTTTTTGTTTCCTTGACATGTCATAAATTAATGAACTTTAGCACAGAAATAAATGATGTAATATCTTAATTCCAAATAAGACAATGAGACAATGGGCACCTATAATTGAAATCGTTCACCAATCATAGCGTCTGCTTATTAAAAAACAATGCCACCTTGCAAACGCATTAATCCTCCTATTGTAGCGTCTGTTTATTGACAGAATTTGCCTCCTCCCTGCTGGACGCGTGGACCCCCCCACTTTGGCATGGTTTGGAAGGATGCGGACTGCCTAGGAAAGTCAGCGCGGGCCCAAAGAAAGAAGCATTAATTACCATGCCTTAGCATACGACACTCAACACTATTGTGTCGGCTATACTGGAAATCGCAACATGCAGAAAACCACCCACACATCTATTTACCAATTCCATTATTACGTCACTCCACAGGTTCAGGATAATGATAGCCGCCACATGTTAAAACAGAACTTCCCTTTGTCATTTTTTCTCCACAATAAAGACAACACCTCTAGTATAATAATTAAACCATTACCTCATCGATATACATCAGCATCGAATGAGAATCATAAAAAACTATGTAGAATTCACCACCAAGAGACGGCTTAGACTACCAGATGAGGAATCAGTCTTCAAACCCTAGCCAGGATTTGTCCTTTTCCCAAATTCCAAGAAAATAATATGATTGCATGAGATGGTGAAGTCCTTTTTCGAAACAAATATATATGCTCTTTAGAAAAGCACTTTATTTTAAAATTTCACTTAATTGGCTTTTTTTTTAATAAAAAACTCCACTTTATAACATAAAGTTATAAAGTGATAAGTTATTAAATTAAATCAAAATAATTTAATTTAATAACATATTTAAAAATATTAGCCATAGAACTGTCTGACTTCAATCAACCAATTCTGACAACACCAGGTCCAACTGCCCAATCAGGAATAGGTACCGTCCTGCCAGAAATAGCCATTACTAAAAATAGACTCACTAGAAATAGTAAATCCATCCCAGAAACTCCCAGAGACCCTCAAAACACTCTGTCAGCTCATGAGGGTCGCATTGATGAACTAACTTAGCTCAACTGCAAAGACCTGCTAAATCAGAGACTCCCAAGCAATCACAATCCCGTGTGTTGCAAAATATCCTCAGACTCCCAAGTGGCATCCTCATTAGGAAGTCCTTGCCACTTCACCAAAAACTCTCTAACAACTCTACGCCATAGATGCCTCTCCCTGGTCTCCAAAATAGCCTCAGGAACCAACTCCAATTTACCCTCATCATCCAAAGGGGGTAATGTAGAAGATGGTACAACATGACCCAATGCCTTCTTGAGGCGTGAAACATGAAAAAATTATGCACCCTGCTATTAGGAGGTAAATCTAACTCATACACAACCTCTCCCACCTGACGAAGTACACAGAAGGGTCCATAATAACGGGGCTTGAGCTTCTCCGCTCCGCTCTTCTTGATAGAAGATTGCCTGTAGGGCTATAGCATCAAATAAACCATATCATCCCCCTGAAATGAACGAGCAGTCCTCCTCTGATCAGCATACTGCTTCTACTGATTCTGAGCTCTCTGAATATTATCTCTCAATGTCCGCATGATATCTTGACCATCCTATAACATATCCCCAGCTCTGGGTACTCGACTATCACTACATAATAAGTCCATGAAACTAGGTGGATCATACCCATACAAAGCCCGAAATGGTGATATCAGAATAGTCATGTGATGAGTGGAGTTATAACAAAATTCACACAAATGTATCCACTTCACCCAAGCCTGCTGCTGAGAAGAAACATAATTCCGCAGATAGCCCTCCACCCATTTATTTACTATCTCAGTCTGAACATCCATCTGAGGATGATAACTAGTGATGGGAGTCAATTCCGTCCCACATAATCAAAAAATTTTCTGCCATAAATGAGACATAAAGCGACTATCACGATCGCTCACAATAGTCCGGGGCAACCCATGTAATATGAATACCTCCCGAAAAAATAACTCAGCTAACTGAACAGTTGAAAAAGTGGTAGTAATCGAGAAGAAATGGGCATACTTGGTAAGAGGATCCACCACCATGAAAATTCAGTCCCTACCCTGGGTTTTCGGAAAACCCACAATAAAATCCATAGATAAACAAGCCCACTTCCGCTCAGGAATAGGAAGTGGCTGTAACAACCCGGCCGGATAAGTATGCTCCTGTTTGTTCTGCTGACAAACCGAGCACTCACGGACATACTGCTGAACATCTGTCTTCAACCCCTTCCAAGTGAACCTCTCACGAATCTGCCTATAGGTCTTAAAGAAGCCCGGGTGTCCTGCCAAAGGGGAATCGTGAAAAGCCCAAAAAATGATCTGTCTGACTCTAGATCCAGGGACTAAATATATCCTTTCCTTGTAAATGATCAGCTCATTCACATGAGTATATTCACTGTCCAGTACACTGCCATCAATAATACCAAAGGCCCACTGATCATCGGCATACTCAGCAATAATCAGGTGTCTCCAATCCTTAGCTATCTCTGAAATTACGCACAAGTGGGGTTTCCGTGAAAGGGCATCAGCTACCACATTTTGAGTACCTTTGATATAAGAAATATCAAAGTCATAAGACTGCAACTTGCTAACCCACTTCTATTGTCTCTCATTAAGATCACGTTGTCAAAGGAAATGCTTCAAGCTGTTATGATCAGTTTTAATACAGAATTTGCTCCCTACCAGGTACTGCCTGAATTTGGCCAAGGCATGCATAATGGCCAACATTTCCTTGTCATAAATACTAAACAACCTTTCAGGACCCCTGAGCTTACGGCTCTCAAAAACAATAGGGTGGCGATCCTGTGATAGCACCGCTCCAATACCTTCCCCTGAGGCATCACAATGCAACTCGAAGGGTCTCGTGAAATCAGGTAATGCCAAAACCGAGCATGTAGTCATAATCACCTTGAACTTCTCAAAACACTCCTGTGCCTGATCAGTCCAAACAAAGGCACCCTTACGGGTTAAATCAATAAGCGGCGCTGCATGTCTAGAGAACCCCGACACAAACCTCCGATAAAAAGCACATAAACCAATGAATCCCCTCAGTTGTGTCAAATTCCCTGGTGTAGGCCACTCCAAAATAGCACGAAACTTGTCAGGGTCCATGCGAACTCCCTCTGCGCTAATGAGATGACCCAAATAAAGTAACTTTGTTACACCTAAAGAAAACTTGGACTCCTTCGCAAATAAGGAGGCCTCATCAAGAATGCCAAGCACTGTATCCAAATGTGCTACATGCTCATCCCAAGTCTTACTATAGACTAAAATGTCGTCAAAGAAAACAAGAACAAACCTCCACAACTGACCATGGAAAACCCTGTTCATAGTAGACTGAAATGTAGTAGGAGCATTAGTCAAGCTGAAGGGCGTGACTAGAAACTCAAAATGGCCACAATGACACCTGAATGTCATCTTCTCTACATCCTCCTCCCTAACTCTGATCTGATGATATCCGGATCTCAAGTCAATCTTGGAGAAGTATTTGGCCCCATGTAACTCATCAATACAAGGAATGAGACACCGATTTTTAATAGTTTTCTTATTCAGCATCCGATAATCTATACACATTCTGAGTGTCCCATCCTTTTTCTTCACCAACACAACAAACGAAGCAAAGGGGGACTTACTCAACCTAATATGTCCCATAGTGAGTAGCTCCTGAATGGTCCTCTTAATCTCATCCTTCAATTGCTTAGGCTGATGATAAGGGGTAATCATGATAGGCTTAGTGCCCTCTTCTAACTCAATAATGTGTTCAATTCCTCTGTCAGGTGGTCTGCCATGAGGTAGATCATTAAACACCTTGGAGTGTTTAACCCTGAGCTGCTGAATATCCAGATGATAAGCGGGCCCATCTGTGTTAT
>MU225678.1:1224506-1236298 GCA_018584345.1 Thuja plicata | reverse complement strand
CTTCAATTTAATTGTCCACTGGTTCAATGAATGGATACTTTGACACCCATTCTATTTCAAAATTCCTCGACAACTCCCATTTCCAATCATTTTTTGAATTGTTTTTTCTTTTATTTTTCCCTGCACCATCATCATCTCTGACATTCTCAGTCTCATCCAAGTTGATTATATCATTATGGCTACTCTGGGTATTTAACTAAAATCCTCTTCAAATTCACCGTGATCTGAGATATCAGGTTTGCCTACCTCTTCAATATGTCGTGTAGTTTCTGGTTGTGAATATTCAAAATCTACTTGTGATGAAGCAGCTTCCTGATTTTGGACAGAAACATTTCCAACACCATGACCAAAGTATGATGATAAGGTTCTACATTTTGCTGGCCTCTCTTGGCTTTCCACACTTGCAGGAGCCTTACCCTTATTCTTGTTACCCTTAATTTTGTTTGACATTTCCATTCTCCAACGACTTCCATTGCAAAAAAAAAAGTTAAATTGTTGAAGAAGTGACAATAGACTATAATATATGTAAATATGATTTTGGATTTATTGGCCCTAAAATCATGTCTAAGGTCTCCCTATCACTAGTATTCCCTAACTGGTTACCAGTTACGACTAAATAGTAATGAACTCAAAATTACAGAGTCGCAGAATAAGTATCACTTACCTTTGCCTCAAATTAAATTGCAGTCGCTACTTGCCAATGCAGTATGCAGTTGCACTCAATAGTCTGAAACTTTGCTATCGATCAAAGGTTTTTATACTATCCTTATTTGGCAAATTCGGCGGGAGCTATTAGGTCAAGGTATACAAATTTGGCGAAGCCCACGTAATTTTAACACATCTTGCATTATTTGCGAGGTGATTATGGGTTGTCCAATATGAAGGAATGATTAATAAAGTTGGCAAATTTAGGTCAGGTTGAGACACGCGTCTGCAAAATGCCAGGCAAATTTGGGGCGGCCTATAAATATAAATGTATAAAACTATTGGTGAATATAGGCCATCTATTTGGGTCGCGTATAAATTATAGGTGAATTTTCAAAATTTACTGAGACCAAAAATTATATTCCATTGGCGATGATGTGTAAGAAAAGTAGAAAATTAAATAAAGCGATGGGCGATGGGCGATGGGCCCGGGCATTGGTCCCAATGTTAATAATTGTTGGGCGATAGGTTCAACCTAATATATGAAAAAAAATGCCAATTCCCCGCTCGCTGACATGCGACATTCGCCAATTGGCGAATAATCGCCACTAAAGTTTTTGTTGGTGGAGACCTCTACCACGTGGAGAATAGTGGCGCAGCCACTACTGACATTGCTGCCGCGTACAGGAAGGGAGTGCATAAAACTAGTTGCAGACGCCTATAATGTGCTAATTCAATCTCACGCCACCATTATTATTGATGAGACATTAATTGGTATGTTCTGTTTGCTCGCACAATTTTGTAGTTTGTTTTCGGCAATTGAATAAAGCATGTCCAGAATTCTGAGAATTGATTAGATTGCATATTAAATGTAACTCTCCTATTGGAGGAGTGTTGTTATTGATAAAATGGAAGCAACTATATACATGTTGGCTGAATCATCTTGCAATTTAATGGAAGATATCCAGGCAAACATTATTTTATCCGGCTAGCAAAAATAACAAAATATTAAAGAAATTGAGAAGCATTGTTATTTCATGGATAATGTTCTACATTTATGTATTTGAGAATTACAAAATAGGTTATATAATTTTCTTTTCAAAAGAGAAATCTAGTTTATATTATTCATGAAGTGGAATCGGGTGAGTTTGCAAGTGGAGCCAAGTCAGGCTCATTATAGTGGTATCAGAGCCATTTTCTTGCCATCCTGTGGGGTAGAAACATATTTATGAATGCAGATCTTCTATTATATTTAGTGTGATCAACACTCTCGCATATTTTGGGCCATGGATAGATACATGCGGCTTAGCTCCGAGAGCCGGCAAGCAGTGCAGGAAATAAAAGTAAAAAAAATACATTAATGGAGAGTATGGAGAGACTTAGGCTTCATCAACAGAGGATGGAAGAAAGACTGTCAGATCCAGAGATAGTAGATAGGGCAGCAAGATATATGGTTTATGCCTTCAGTAGACTAGCATCAGGATTGCAGGGTAGGAGGCTTGAGTTTTCCTCGACAGGTGCTCGAGATATAGATCCACTAGCATATAACATGACACCTTCTCAGGGTTCTAATGATAGACACTCCACACATAGACAGGTGTATGTGTTAGCACCTGTGGTAGATTGCAGTGTTGAGCTACAACAGGTCGAGGATTTCTGAGTAGTTGCTGCAGCTGGGGCAGTTACACTTGATATAAGAGTTGCCTCTGATGGTCCAGGTTCTCCCAAGGAGGGACTTGTTATCGGAGATTTATATGTTAGCTGTCGTAGTGTAGCTTCAGAGCGAGAGGAAGCACCCTTCTCAGGTAGGATAGGTGTGAGCATGGAGCTACCTTGTTGTGGTGTTGATGATCCGGTAATACAGCAGGGGACAATGACTGCAGTAGATGTCAGTACCACACTCGATTGTATTATCGAGTCAGACAGTGACTCCAGTTCTGATTGCTAGGAGAATAGTTCTATGGTTAATGTTGAGGGAGTCGTGGGTAGTGGGAGTAATGTAGCATTGAAGGATATGACGGTGGACTTTGGATCACTAGAGGAGGAGGATATCACTTTTGAGGACTGCCTTGAGGAGATGGAGTCAAATCTGGATAGCGACAGTCCCAAGGTAGGGTTAGTACAGGAGATGCCAGTATTCTCCTGCAGTGATGATTTGAGCATGGAGTCTGTGTATGATGGTACTAGTGTGGAGTTTGAGACAGTAGACACAGACTTGAATGCCAGCATGACCCAGATTCATTGGTTAGTACAGAGTCAGATGAGGTTTTTTCAGGGACACCTGAAGAAATAGAGCCTTTACTAGCATCTTGGGTGGCTTCTGATACTTCCTATGCGACTCCTGGGGATGACCCCACTAGTAGTGAGTCATGTCTGTATCAGACCATGGGAGAAGAATCTGAGTTTTTGAGTGTGGATTGGTGCCAGGAGATAGAATACTCAGAGGATATAGAAGATGAGACAAACAATAGTGTTGAGGAGATAGACTCTATAGAAGCTTCATCATGTACAGAGGAGGCTGACAGAGATGTGTCAGATGGTAGTACTCCGTTTGAGGATTTGAGTTCAGTTGTCAGTTCACAAATCTCAGTTGGCAGTACACTGGGAATAGTGTTTCAGAGAGGAGTACGTTGGGTACCACTTCTGTTTGTAGTATGGACAACATGTTAGAGGTGTTTCATAGGAGACCAACTATTTAGAGTCATCATGTGACTAGTTAGTTGAGAGTTAGTGAGCGTGATATTGTTACTACATTTGAGCATTTTGATGCTATACGACAGTTGCTAGCTGTTCACAGATGGGGTTCTCCTATGGATGAGGAGCATGGTAGTTGTTACTTGTCCCTTACAGAGATTCACTCCTTATGGGAGGCTGTCAAGATTTTGAGACAAGATTATTTCCACTTGGTAGCTGACCAAGATCACCTAGTAGAGTGGGGAGGTACAACATATGAGGCACTCTTGGATAGAGAGGATGAGGGGAGTGAGCTTACTCAGGAGCTCACAACAAATTTTGAGGTTTGAGAGAGCACTCAGTTGGCTTTATAAGAGTCATAATCCCGATTGGAGGAAGTGACCATAGAGTTGGACCATGTTTGGTCCACACCAACCCCAGACCTAGTTCAGTTGCATATTGAGGTGGTTGGTGGTGAGTTTGCTTCTACGGTTGGAGATGTGGGATGTGATGATGTGGCTGACCCATCCGTCAGAGATATGGGTGCAGTAGGTGCGGAGGAGGTGAGGGCATCAATGGGGACGAGCTCTCATGGCGATTTGCTTCCTACTGCTGGAAGAAAATCTATTACCACATTACATACAGCTGGTGACAGTAGATAGATGGCAGTGTCAATTTTCAAGAGGATCACCTGTGGGTTGCAGGGAAGCAGGTTGATGCTTCCACATATAACTTTTATTGCATAGAGTCATTCTTGGATCACCTTCTTGAGAGTTCAGAATTTCATGAGGGATCTTACCGAGCTTCTAAGGGTGTTCTCATCCAGGGTGCTGGCGCGATCTGACGTTTGCTGAGAGAGATTGTAGGCACCTTGATTACAATGCTCACTCATAGAGATTTTGAGGTTGGGTTTTCTGAGAGGGTCACCCGAGACCCTGTCTAACCAGTTTTGCAGAGTTCGATTTTGGAGCCATCTCTTGATTCCCAGTTTGGTAGTGACGAGCCTTTGACGGAGGTTAGGGCTTTCTATCAGCATTATACTATGAGGTATGCTCATCATTTTACTTTCGACAGCACAGGTGGAGGAGTTACATCGATGTGGGTTAGCTCCAGTTTCTTACCATCCCTTATGGGATGGGTTAGTACCATCCTTCACAGAAGGAGTTGGCAGTTGCAAGTGGGACCACTTGTAGTGTAGATACACCCGGGACAGTTTATTAGAGGTTGGTTTCAGTGGAAGGGATTCAGGTATTGGCAGAGTTGGTGTTTCAGTTGGGATGAGTTCCGCTGAGTGGTTTCTCCCATCGACACCTACAATTAGTTTTTGAACGATGTTGTCCTTGATGTTAGTGATTTGGGTGTTGGTGCTATGGGGGCCAGTTGTGCGTGATAGTGATATTACACAGGCTCATCCTTGGGATCTAGGTGGATTGTGATATACAGTTTCTTAGGGATTGCTTGGGGACAAGCAATATTGGGAAGGGCAGACGATGATGACCCCTTTTTAGCAGGTACTGACAGTGGCTTGGGCAGCTCATCATCATGACCCTCATGAGCTGATGCCCGGGTTTGAGGGTTCCAATTGGCAGACTTGCTATTTTTAGAAATTCTGGACTTACTATTTTTAGTAAGTCACTTGAGTTAGTTTCCCTTTTTGGCAGGGAAGTATCGGCAATGGTCAGTTTCCAGACAATGTTCAGTCTATACAATTCCATGATTGGCGACTTACTATTTATAGTAAATCTATTTTTGGCAGTTGCTAATTTTGGCAATGCAGTGGATGGCTCCGTCAGTCTGGCAGGATCAACAATGGATGCAGGTTTTAGCACTAGATTGCATATTGGTTAATTAATTAATGATAATTAATAACGAGATGTTATTAATTAATAATAAAGTTATATTATTATAATAATACTTTATTATTATAATAAATTGGGAAGTTGCTATTTTGGAGACTAGTTAATTGATATATCTTTTTGGAAACTATGGCATCCAAGGAGTTATAAATACAGAGTCTTTCTTAGTGCTGATCATCGAATATTGATTATTGAAAATTATTCTTGGGAATTGTTCCCAATTATCTTAGCCCTAGCTAAAGGGTCAAATTAGTTACAGAAGACTGATTCTTCTTGGAACTAATCTCTGATTGATCACTGTTGTATGATCAATTTTCCTCCTTCATTTTGTTGTATACGAATTGGAGAAGTTTCAGAATCTGCACTGAATTCGCATTGAATTGAGGCATGCATAAGAGGTTGAGTTGTTTATTTCTAAGCATGGCGGGTGGAGGCTGAGTCGAATCCATATCCATCAACCCGCAATCACCTAGCAGCGTGGTCTTATTTGGCTACGGCTTCTATCCATGTTGTTGTGGGTGAGAAATCAGTGGAGCAGGTGAGATTGGTAGCCGCGTGGAGTCTAAGTGGCGTTAGCCACTGTGAGTATTGTTCCTGCATGAGGGAAAGGCGTGGAGATTCATTGGCATAAGCCACCGCTGACACCATACATCACCGCGTGGAGCCCTGTGGCATTAGCCGCTGTGGAGACCTCTGCCGCGTGGAGAATAGTGGTGCAACCAATACTGACATTTCTGCCGCGTACAAGAAGGGAGTGCATAAAAATAGCTGCAAATGCCTATAATGCGCTAATTCAATCTCACACCACCATTATTATTGACGAGACATTAATTGGTATGTTCTGTTTGCTTGCACAATTTTGTAGTTTGTTTTCAACAATTGAATAAAGCATGTCCAGAATTCTGAGAATTGATTGGATTGCATATTAAATGTAACTCTCCTATTGGAGAAGTGTTGTTATTGATAAAATGGAAGCAACTATATACATGCTGGCTGAATCGTCTTGCAATTTAATGGAAGATATCTAGGCAAACATTATTTTATCCGGCTAGCAAAAATAATAAAATATTAAAGAAATTGAGAAGCATTGTCATTTCATGGATAATGTTCTACATTTATGTATTTGAGAATTACAAAAAAGGTTGTATAATTGTCTTTTCAAAAGAGAAATCTAGTTTATATTATTCGTGAAGTGGCTCGGATGAGTTTGCAAGTGGAACCAAGTCAGGCTCCTTACAATAGAGGTGCCAGAAGAAAGGTTTTTATCACTAGTGAAAGGAGCAATGATTGTATACAAGAAAGACATACAGTCCTCCACATATGTTGATGTACCTCAAGAAGAGAACATTCGTCAAGCTCAAGACCTTAGCCAGCTAAACATTCAGATTTCAAATGAAGCTGATGGAAATAGGGTGGATAACCTAGAAGATACATATGATAACGAATGGGAAAACAAGGCTAGAAATGACACTTGGATCAACCAAGGACACATAATTATCAACAATGGTTGGGACACTATAGATTTTAGTAATAATGCAGATGGATGGGAAGACTCTTAGTAACACTGTTATGATCTCTTTTTTGTATATTGGATACATATATACTGTATAAGGGCTCTTTTTTAGTTATATAGTATATGGTTTAGCTAGGTGATGGTACCAACAAAACTCTGATTGTTGTTGGTTACTCGTTATGTTGCTCTCTTTTCAATTGATACTCTATTGCAATAAAAAAAAAAAGATATTTCTCAGATTATATCAAAGTTGTCTTCAACTGTAGACTTCACAAACTTGATAATGAAGTACAAAGTGAAATATTTGAAGTGATATCTCCAATGACAGACTAGGGTGGATGCTAACCACCGAATTTGCAATTACAGACTAGAGAGCGTCTTGCACTTCTGAAATTGCAAACAATGACGCAATTCCAATTGTAATCACAAATTAACAAAAATATAAACTCCATGACCACTTCCTACAATGCCAACCATGGCCTTATAAAGAGCTCTAGGAAGTTTCCCGAAGGGTTACAAATAGGACGACACACTTCATTTATTATTTTATTACTTGGGCCCCGTTAATTAATTAATTAATTAGTTCCTTATGATTTTATTTACATTTTGGAACCACTTAATTAATTATTTCACTCCTTTGATTCGGGGACATTACAATGTGTGCAACAAAGAAAATTTGTGAGGTCTTCTCCATTCAATGCATTCTATTTGACATGACCATTAGAATGAGTATAAGGGGTGACTAGATTGTGTTGAATTCAAATACCTTATTATTTCAAATGGTATCCATCTTCTGATCAAATTGCATGGACTTCTTGTTGGATAAGTCGATGGTTCTCACCCTAACTGACAATTATATTCAACTTTTATGTTCTCTCTCTCATCCTTGAATATTGCTTTGGAAAAATTCTGTTTGGATTCAAGTTCAACTCCTATTGGAGTAGTTGAGAAGATGGTTTCGACTTCAAACTTTGATTGTGCTTCGATGTTGTCCACTATTCACTCTTGTTTAATTTTAATTCTCATATGGACGAAATTATTTGTCTTGATTATCTTTGTTCTAGTCCTGGGGATCATCTTCTAATTAAGGTTGTAAATGTTTCTAATTCTCTTCATTTCCTACTTAAGCATTTGGAGGTCATGGGTTCTTATCTTCCTATTTCCTAAGTATCTTCTTCTTTGGATTCAACCAACTCTAGTAGAACTCGTTCAAGCTGAAATTGTATTTTCATTTACAGTGTTTGGGTGTGTTCTCTTCAACCTTTTACATTGTTTTGGCTGATTTTTTTCTTTTGGAGTTCATTTGGTTTATATTTATTCATATCCTTTGGACTGCCATTCTTATGTTATTTTTTTACTATATTTGTTCTTTACCAATTTTTTGTGGAGTCTTTAATCCTCACGTATGTAACTATTTGTATTATTAATATATTATAGATAACTTTGTTCTCTTCATGATATTGCTACCAGGATTCAACTATGTAGTTTTTGAGTCAAACTCATTGACCCATATTTCATGAGTAGTGGTTCACAAGGAGCCATCTCTCATGAGAATGAATGCAAAGTGTAGCTCTCACTGCATCTAGGTGAAGCATTTGGAGGTCACTCATCCAAGTAGACTCCAACTCAAGTGCACTTAATCATGGAGTTTCCTCCAAGGTTAAACCCACTTAACTTGCTAGCACACTTCAAAACCTTTAACAAGTGTTGAACCTTATGAACCATTCATTATAGAGCTCCTTAAACTCATCAATTAATGAATATGAGATATTTTCCACAAATTAAATTATGATATTACTATTATGATTCATCAAAAAAACATTAAAAATTAAATTTATTAAGATTACTAACTTCAAAGATAGTTAGTTTAACAACTACTCTATTTAATTAATAAAAAAAGGAAATTAAAACGTCAAATATCTTCTCCCTATTTCACTCTTATAATGCATAAATAATTTAATCATCGAGATGTAGATTGACAAAACCGTGGATTACGTCAACATTTAAAAAAAAACAGTATTGATGCCAGATCATAGCACCACCTCGGCAACGCCTATCCACTATCCAGCACAATAACCGCAAATAATAAATAAAAAATTCAAAGTTCCTTGATTTCGCACATGTTGCGCCTGCACTCGAGAGAAAATAGATATAAATTTGAATTGTGCGGACGTCAATCAAGATCCTCATAGTCCTTATTTACTTAATTCTATATTTGCCTGGATCAGATTTACCAGTCGGCGCAGGGCCTTTGACATTTATCAGAGTGCTTGTCTTTATCTCTCCAATGTGCAAGTTGCAACAGTACGGTATATTCTTCTGGTTGGACCTGTGTTTTTAATAAAAACAATTTGCCCTTTTCCTGTCAGAAAAAGAAAGCAAGGAAAAGGGAAAATCACGCGCGGACACGTCAGAGCGCGAACACGGGAAGGGGCATTTGAAACAGAAAGGAGGCCATTGGCATGAGAAAGACATAGTTGCGTTAAAAAGTAGTTTTCCACGAATGCGTATCTCAGTGGACTTGAAAAAAGGCTCAACTCTTTGGAATTGCGTATCTCGTCGAGAACAGCTGATAATAAAATAAGGCATTTTCTGTTAATTCCATCGAAATGATGGAGTGCCGCTGATTTGAACTCGGCTCGTCAACCTTAAATGGCGATTCCCTGCGTGCCTTAAATTGCAAAGAATCCTGTCTTTTGGGTTTGAATTCCGAAGCGGTAGGCGGATGTTTTATTTATAGATCGACGATACGGACTTTCTTTCTTTGCCTGAAAATGTCTTCCATTAATCACAGACTTGATCCGCCGGAGGAATACGAGATAGTTGAATATCCGGAGTCTATTAAATCATCTTTGGGAAGCCGTCTCTCGCTTTTCGGCAGAGAATTAGGGTTTGATCGAGGCCGCCATGGTCGGAGCCAAGAAAGCGGCCTTACAATTCACACCAGATGGTCCGAATGCTTCTCGAATGGACGTTCTCGAAAATTCGTCATAAATCCAGACAGCATGTAATTTCTCTAGAAGATCTTTCGAGATTTTCATCGCATGCGAATGCGCTCTAAAATTTCGGAAAATTCAAGAGTTTTTATGTAATTTCTCGAGAAGGTCTTTCGACGTTTTCATTGCATGCGAACACGCTCAAAATTTAGGAAAATTTGAGTGTTTTTTGGTGTGCATTTGCAGGTTTTATCGATGGTGGACGCGGTTTATTCTCCTGTGGGCAACTTACTCCTCATTCTTTACTCCCTTCGAGTTCGGATTTTTTCGGGGCTTGCCGAAACATCTGTGGCCTCTGGACGTGACGGCACAGATCATTTTCTTAGCAGACGTGGTTGTGCAGTTTTTTCTTGCGTACAGAGACTCGCATTCGTACAAGATGGTTTATGACCGCCGCAGCATTGCTTTGCGGTAAAGTTTAAAATGTTTTTTTCTGTTTCTTTCTTGTTTTTGCAGGTCTGAGCCACTGGTATTTAACTCTAATGTTAAACGAATTGGCTTGATCAGTTACGCTAAAACGAGTTTCGTTTTGGATTTCCTTGGTTGCTTTCCGTGGGACCTTCTTTACAAGGTATTTCATTTTACTCGTTTCAAAAGTAACTCGTTTCAAAAGTAAATTTGAATATGTCGAGTTTCCGTCAACGTTTTAGATTCATACAAAAGTTTCGGTGCAATTTTTTATTAAAACATTGCAATTCAGTAGCGAAGTGACGTGACGTTAAAGTAAATTATGTAGCAATTGACATGGCCGTCTCTTCGTGCCTTACTTTTCACGTATTGCAATAAAACATCTGTAGATGAATAAGCGTGTCGGGTTGATTTCAATATCTTACTATACTGTTGTTTATTTATTCAAATGTTGCGAGTGCATGGACACCGTCCCGTACATAAGCTATTCGAGCCAGAGAATTCTGTAAAAACTAAGGTGGTAACTAACGACCTCTGCCATGTTGAATTTCAAATTTGACGTGAGAACTTCGGAAGTATTCATCAGGTGGGATGGATTTCATTTCGCTACGGGGGCTACCAAATAACGTGAAATTTTTTTTCGGGGTTCAATTTTCTAATCTAACTAGGAGATTTTTTTTTAATTGATTATTTTTTTCCCGATTTCTCAATATTTTAATTTGCGAAGGACATAAATATAAATATAAAAAATTAACTGAGGAAAATTTTTAACTTTCAGATATTTGATAAGTAGTGAAATTTTTTCAAAACTGGTGGGATTTTTTTTTCCATTTTAAAATTATAAGATAAATTAGAATTCTTTTTAAAAAAAATATGAATCTCTACTTTCAGTTTGTCATTTTAAAGAGATGTATTGTGGTAAGGATGCATTTGGAGTGGGACTAGAAATTCAGACAGAATTTTTTTTTTCCTACTTATCAATCATCTGAAATTTTTAAATTACAATCAATTAGTTTTTATTATTTAATATTAATATATTTTCTTGAATCTTATATACTAAATTATAATAAACATAAAAAGCTATTTTTTTTTGGTAAGCCCCTGAATCAAACCGCAGCCTAAAAGCGCTGAACTTGTGTCGCGAGTTTGACGCTGATAAAGGAGTTGCACTTGTGTGTTTAATATAAGTACACGGTTTGGTGCAGTTATGGCGGAAGAAGTCTAACTCACGAGATGGGTTGAGTCAAAATAGTGAGTGAGGCCCCATTGATACGCATTGCTTAGCAACTACATAATTATAAGATTGTTAGCTGAATACACATTTAAGAATTGTTTTTAGCAGCCGAATTAAATTCAAATACATAGTATTTTATGTTGCAGGCTGCTTTACGTAGATCTAGATTTTTCAATGAATTGCTCAACATCTACTTAAATCGAAAAAAAAACAAAACAAAAAAAAATGCAGCTTTTGTTCATTATTTTATGGTAATGCGGATAACTCGGACAAATTTTTATAGTAACTTAAGTGCTGAGTGGGCCTGCCAATTTTAAGGGAACCCAATAGCCATTATATCAATATATTAAACTACAGAAGACCAAGATCAATGCTTGTGTCTTATATAAAAATATTGTGTGCCAGATAGTTTGAAATGATTTTATCTGTCAGTCACGTGGCCCTTAATAGTACACTTATCCAATTGC
>MU225678.1:1205408-1224406 GCA_018584345.1 Thuja plicata | reverse complement strand
GGGGAGGGGTGTATATACTATATACTATACATGTGGTACTTAAAATGCTAGTTATGAAAAAGTAAAACTGTATAACAATATAAGTGTCTAAGACATTTAGAATTACTATTAGTAAAAGTAAAACTAATACTACATTGCATTGAAGTTTGAACATTGAACATGGAACAATAAGTTAGTAACATAGAACATTGAAGTTTGAACAATAGAATTATAATTATAATTTATAAATAGTCGAATCAGCAAATGGAAGAGTTCTATGAGTATCAAAATTATGAGTATCTCTTTTTTGGATATTATGTCGAATAATTTGATGTTGTCTCTTAAAATATCTTTTTTTTTTTTAAATTGCTTTATTTGTGTGCTTTGATGGGGGATGCCCGTGCGTCCCCTTTTGGGGTTGAGGGACGTTTTGGCGTCCCCGTTCTCCATCGGGGACTCTTTTGCGTCCCCCGGTCCCCAAAGGGGGATGTGGGGACGTCCCCACGTCCCCGACGAAATGGTGGCTGATGGGTGGCGCCGCTGGAAACGCGGGAACGGCATCCCCCCATCCCGGGTGCGTCCCTGTCCCGGGTGCATTGGGGATTTTGGGGGGGGACGTGTCCCCGTGGTACACTGCTTGAAACTCATCCGGTCTTGGCACCCGGCATCTACACTTGGAAGGAAATCTTTGCATCACAACTACAAATAGATTCTTCCTAGATTAAATTCATAATGCCTTGTAAGAAATGATGATTTAAAACATTGCATTTATACTTCTCATTTTAAAAGAATTCACATAGAAATCAAAATATTGCAAAATATATTCAGATTTTCACTAAATAATTCATAAACTTTAACCTCCAAGGAAATAAAATCCTTCACATCCTTGTTAAAAAATTCTTGCATTTTACCTTTTTGCACAAAACTGATTTGAACAAATTCTGATTTATTTCCAGCAAGCTGGAAATTATCTTGAAAAACCTTCTCGCAATACTTGATTATCTGATATAATTTGCTCTTAATTAGGGCATCAATCGCCTTTAAATTTGATTGTCTTCTGCTGGAAATTCATCTTAATACTGATTTAAATTTCCTTTAGCTGGAAATTATCTTGAAAAACCTTCTTGCAATACTTGATTATCTGATATAATTCGCTCTTAATTAGGGCATAAATCGCCTTTAAATCTGATTGTCTTCTGCTGGAAATTCACCTTAATACTGATTTAAATCTCCTTTATTTGCTGATGCAAATTCGCCTTCAATTCTGATTTTCGTCCCTTTAGGTCTGATTTTGATTTGCATTCTAATCTCAAGATCATCTTTATTTGCTCTTAAATTCGTCCTTCAAGATGAAATTCTGATTAATTTCACATTCTTTCTGCTTGAAATTTTCATTTATCTGCTTGAATTCACTTAAAAAAGTGTTTGAATGTTGAGGAAATGATATCCACTGGCCTCTTAATATATGGCGCTCAGGTTTAAAATGCAATTCCCTTGATATGGCTGACCCTCAAGCATTGTATTTTCATTTCAAACTTGTAAATTTTTCATGCTAAGTGCCCCTTAATCAAGTCAGCCCCCTCCTTTATCCTTTTTGCATTTTAACTTTCCTTTCTCTCTACAGCAGAAATTCGCCCATTAGTTGGACTCTTGAGTTTTTGAGCTGGAATTCTACCTTTTTAAGCCGGATTCCACCCTTTTTAGCCGGATTTCACCTTTCTTGAGCCGAACTTTTTGAATGGGATTCGATTGTTAGCTGGACTAGTGCAATGTTTAGCTGGACTGTGAAGTGAAAAATCAATTTTAAGCCAGAATTTTCATTTCAAACTTGGGATTCCATTTTTCATTAAGGATTTTATTTATTTTTTTAAATTTTGGAACTCCTTGTTTTCGCTGAAGGATTAAGAGTGAAAATATGCCTTTGAGCTGGATTTTCTTGGAAAACATAGAATTTCAATCAAGAACTTGGAATTTTTTAGGGAAATTGGAACTCAGTAAGGATTTTCCATGCAATTTGAACTTCATCGAAGGATTGTTAGATTTTTTCTTAATTTCCCTTTCTCAAGCTTGGAATCCCTTTACTCTCATCTTTCATTATTTCCAAATATTAAATCATCATTTTTTCCACATCTAAATTTCCTAAATTTCACACTTGACTCCTTGCCTTGGCAACATTTTGACAACATTTTGCAACTTTTATATTTTGCAAAATCTTTCATAATTTCATCCTTGATTCTCATTCTTGACATTTATTCATGGATCTTGGAACCGGGCTGATGACTTAATCATACCCCTAAGGACAGAACTCAAACTCAGAGACCAAAACTACGACCAAACCTAACTAAACCTAAACAAAACAACCCAACTACCTAGCAAAAAAGGGGGTCCCCATTCACAAAGGGGTGATGTGTGAAAAGATCACAACATGTTGGAGTGTCTAGCAATTCAGAATTGGTGTGGTTTGGAGACAAGGATTATAGATGTTAGTAGTTAGCGGGCATTGATTAGAACTGAATGCTTTTGTGGTCAAATTTATACCTTTTTATTACTTCTGCTTAGGATAAGAAACCTCTACTATGTATTTTTAAGTTTTTGATTAAGGAAGAAGCAGGTTTTGAAGGGACCCGAAACTCTTTTTACAAAACACTGCTTAAAAGATAATACAATATAAAACCAGCAGCACTAAGACAACACAAAACCAGTAAAAGGACAACAAACCAAACTTAGTTAAGATTCTTAAGTGCCTCTGCTGTCTTTGCCTCTAGTTGAGTCATATTGAGGGCTATCTTTTTCAGGTCCTGAATGTCTTGAGAGTTGTTAGCTTTCTTTTTCAAGTTGGCTTTGGTCCTTTTAAAGGGGCCAATGTTATCCTCCTATATGTTATCAAACATTTCAAAATCATCCACCACCCCTTCTTGCTGAAAGCTTTCAAGTTTACCAACCATTGTATTGAGACTCTCGGCGAAATTCCTTATCACTCTGTGGCTATAAATGACAAGGTAGATGAGATTGTCATTTATCTTTTGGAACTTATCTTCCAGGTGTTTGAGTCTCCCATTATAATCTTTTTTTATTTTATCTTCCAACTTCAGAATCCTGTTATCAAAATCCTTCTCAAGATCATTCACAGTGTTAACAATCTTTTACATAGAATCAACAATAGTCTTCCTTTCATTAACACTCCACTGCTTAGCATTGTAGTTATCCTGTTTGGTTGTGACTGCACGAAGCTTGAGATTGATTTCTTTGATCTCGTGAAAAATCTACTTATGCATTCTGAAATTGTCGATAGCAGTGTTTCGTGCTATAGCAAGCACGTCATCAAGGCTTTCCCTGTCAAGGTTTAGAAAAGGAGAATCCACATTGATATCCTTCAGAAAATGGGGTCTCTTAGCCGTATCCATGGTAGGCACTGATTTATCAGGCATATGAGTGGTGGACGACATAGAAGCAAACTTGGTCACATAAATAGGGGAATTATTTCTGACCTTCTTGGACCGTTGAACCCTCTTCTTCTTCTTCTGCATAGCCGAGTCCGAATCATCCCCCTCAGTATCCCAATCATCCTCATCTGAGTAGTAACTCCTAGAATTCTCATCCTCAGAAATTCAGGGGCAGCAATAGAAGCAGAGGGAAACGATTTAAGGCGTTCAAAAATCAACAAAAAACCATCACGAAGAACAAAACTTTTCTTCTTTTTCCTATGATCCTTTATGCTAGTATTGTTGGACACAAGCAAATAAAAAGGAAAGGAAATCTTCACCTTTGTGCCTAAAGTGGTTTAGCTAAACAAATTGGTGACCAAAAGCCAGAGTGTAACGGCCATCCAAAGTTATATGTATTTCATAATTACCTGTAAAACAGCACGCCACATTGACTTAATCTTACCAGTACCATAGCTGCTCTTGGTAGTTTTAGCCAATTTCTTTTTCTCATCTTTGGGGTCTCCTATCTCTGTAGAATTTGGCCCCTTCCATAGACAACCTAGTAACCTCTGAGATGAGTTTTTCATCAATTTCAAAATTTCTTCCAAAGAGAGAAATATTCCCATCCTTCCAGCCCTTAGCAAACTTCATGGTGACATTGGGGTCGAACCTGAAATTTCTCAATGAAAGGGGTCAAGCTACCTTGCTCCAAAATTCTCCAGATGGTGGCATTGTTCTTGATCTCCTCACTATCTAAAGGTTCAATTCTTCTCCAATCTCCGCCCATCCTCACAGGATCAACCAAAAAACCAGGTTGCAGAATAGAAGCACACAGGAAAACCTTACAGAGCACCCATAAAATGTGGGAAGAGCTACGGAAATGATGCATTAAAAAACCCCTTGCTTTCTAGCACTCCTCATAATGAGGGAAAAGACCACCAGCACAAAAAACCCCATCATTAATCCATAGGGGATTGTACTCTTCATGCATGGGACAAATCATGTCTCATAAAGGAGTTAACTTCTTTTGGCACACGATCACGAAGGTGCCAAGTCATCATTTTATGAGCATTAACTATGTATTTTTAAGTTATTATTTGCATTGATAATGATATTGTTCAGAAAACTATTTGAGCTCTTTAAAAATCTGTCATTCCTGATTTGTTAATGCATGCATTTATTTTGATATTCAATTCCATAATCATTTATAAAACAAATAAACTCAAAAAAAATTATTATGACCTTGGTGAGCTCTGTCGGACAAAATCATAAACCTGTGAAATTAGAAAATTTTAAGTTATGAGCAACCCAGGGTTCTTACACCTTGTCTTGTATGGCTGGGTGTCTAGATGAGTCAGTGTTGGCTATGGCAAGGTTAAATGTGGACAACAATCAAGCCATGTACATACCATGTTTCCTTCGTGTATGTTCTTGATGGGTTAATGCACTTTGATTTCTCTGTTGAAGTTATATTGAGTACCTTTATGTGAACTTTTCTTGACTATGTTATTTATTTATTTATTTATTTCTTTTGTTGCACCAGAGGTATCCCCGCGACCCAGCCCAGTGCCCAACCTGCCTTACCTTGGTCGGTCTTGCTGCCAAGTTGGGGTCGGAAGGGGCAAGCTGGGGCGAGACTAATCCTCTGGGGATGCACGCAATTGCCCACAAACCACATGTATCGGGTAAGTCTGAGCCTCGGAGTTGAACCTGAGATCAAAGGGGAGCAAATCCACTGCCCAAGCCTACTCCGCTACTTGTGCGGGTTGACTATGTTGAATCCAGTGGTCATTACAGTGATAGCAAATGAAAATATTATATCTCTTTGATACTGCTCTGTGCCTATTCTGTTTATGGCTTTGCATATCTTCTGTAGATTGCTACTATTTCCTGTCATTATGTGTAAGTGTTTGTTCCAGACTTATTGACCAAGATTGACATACATTATTCAATTCCACTGTATTATCACCTAAATGTTGGAACAAAACCATAATTTACTGAAAGTATGTTTCAGTTGTAACTTGCAGTATCATACAGTTGTAACTCTAACAATTTTATATCCTAATTGTATTACTATTAGATACAATGTTAGAGTTGATCACACTTGCAAAGATGCTATTGCACATAGAGTTTCAAATTGCTCTGCAGAAACAGATTGCTGTGCAAAAGTTCTGTGCTTCTATCTCAGCAAGCATTTGTTCCAGACTGACCAAGTTCAAACTATGTTATTCAATTCCACTGTGCAAGTATTATTGCCTAAATGTTGAACAAAACGATAACTTAATGGATTCATGCCACAGTTGTAACTTGCACTATCTTACAGTTGAATCTTATATCTTAAGTGTATTATATACAAAATTAAAGTTGATCACGTACCTTTTAAATTGCGGAGATGCTATTACACATAGAATTTCAAATTGTTTTACAGCAAGGGAATGCTACAGAATAATGCAGAAATCCAGTGCTTCGAATTTCGTGTTTTTCTTTCACAAATACAGTTCTAATCTCAGGAAACTAGAATATCAAATTTTGTCTAAAAGTATTATATAGTAGCAAAATGCAGGAGATTACAAGCCTAGTTGTATTTCGAGAATAAACTGTATGATATATGAACATATTTTAGTATTTTGTTGATATTTTAGTCAAAACTTCATCGATGAGTGGTATTCAGTCTTTTTCTTATGCAATCACCACACATATTGATTACATGCTCCACAATATAAAATGTATATAATAGATTACACACTATGATGTCAAATGCCAATTTTTAATTGTACAAATTGTGAATGATTTGAATGCACAACTAATTTCCTGCATTCAGTTCAAGAAATGAAAAACATATACTTGTAGATTCCAGCAATTCAAATCTGATGCAAAAAGAGTCAGATGTAGTGCCAAACTTGTGATAATTAACAGAAACCTTTGAGCCTGGAGTTTTCATAACTCTAATTGATCTTAAATAAGGAGGCCCCATACAAAATTTTGCAATCTAATATTTTTGTTTGTTGTGTTCAAACTACAGAGTTTAAATTACCAAAAGATAGCACTGGTAAAGTCAAAGAGAGGAGTAGACTGACAATCCCATTGACTGATGATTAATTTGCATTGATTATCCAAATATAAACATCTTTTGAAGAGAACAGCATAAAGACTCACATAATGCCACAGATAAAAACAATCACTGACGTCAAAAAACATTTCAGCCATTTACATCACAAAACATTTTAATGATAAACCCCAAAACATTGACTTGGATTTAGCCAAAGTTGGTTTATGACATTGGCATCTCCTCATTGCAGTACATACCAGTGTTTTTAAATTTTTTTTTTGGTAACCTCACAGTTAAGTGTTGCCTTTCTATGTCAGCAGAGCTTGTGGATCCTGAAGAATGTACTATATTATCTGAATCTTCCATCAGGATTACAGATTATTTTTGTTGGATATCAAGTAAAAGCCACACTGGTTTTTTCCTACTAGTTTGAATTTTACTGAGTGCATTATATGAATGACATTTTTCATTGCATGCAAACTCTCTGAGCTAAACCTTACTGGTTGTGATGGTTTGTTAGTAGATATAAACATTGGCATCTCCTCATGGCAGTATATACCAGTGTGTTTTAATTTTTTTGGGTAACCCCGCAGTTTAAGTATTGCTTTTCTATGTCAGAAGAGCTTGTAGATCCTGAGGAATGTACTATATTATCTGAATCTTCCATCAGGATTACAGATTATTTTTGTTGGATATCAAGTAAAAGCTGCACTTGTTATTTTTTCTAATAATTTGAATTTTATGGGGTGCATTATATGAATGACATTTTCCATTTCATGCAAACTCCCTGAGCTAAACCTTTCTGGTTGTGATAGTTTGGTAGTAGATATTAACATCCACTGGGTGATATTGTGGTGCATATGCTTAGATCAAATCTTCTATCTGATGTTCAAATATTTAGCAATTATGTTGTTCCAATTTAAAGTCAATGTATAAGATTAACATATTGACACTGATGCACATTCTGAAGTTAGATTTAATTATATTGTTTTCTGAGATATTAAAGTTGATCAGGCTGCAGGTAGAGAGGAAGGATTAAGATACCTGTTGTGGATTCGATTGTATCGAGTGAGGAAGCTTATAGAGTTTTTCCAGAAAGTGGAAAAGGATATCCGTATAAACTATTTATTCACAAGAATAGTGAAACTTATAGCTGTAGAGCTCTATTGCACACATACTGCTGCTTGCATTTTTTATTATCTGGCAACAACCTTTCCAGAATCAAAAGAAGGATTTACATGGATTGGAAGCTTAACTTTGGGTGATTACCAATATAAAGATTTCAGAGAGATCAGTGTTGAGAGGCGGTACATGACATCACTATATTTTGCCATTGTTACCATGGCTACTGTCGGTATTTTTCTGCTTTCTTAAAACCTTCAATAGTTAAAAGGTCAAATAATCCTAACTATAAATGCTATTAAATAATTCTCTTATCCTCAACTTTTGTTTCTTTTTTCTTACAAGTTATTTAATGATGAGCTTTAGTTGTACTAAATACTCCAATTTTCTGTAGATACAAGTGTAACAAGTTATCAAAAAATGTGCGAAATAGTAATGGTAGAGTTAACATTGAAAAAAATAAATCATTGAATTTATTAGAGCAAAGCTAAGAATAGAGTCTGATTTTAGAAGGAACTTGCAAGTAGTGCAAGACCTTTTATCCGATTGCTTGAGTCATAAACATTTTGTAATGATTTCATTTGAACTACTCAATTTTTTTTAACCTGGAACTAAAATTTGTATACACAGTATAGTCAATAGTTACCTTGTTTTAAAATAGATCTATTGCATTCAATTATAGCCTGGAAAAATAATTAGTATACAATAGGCTTGTTTGGACAAAAATCAGTAACCCTACAAAACTTTGCATTACATGAGACATTTAAAATTTATAGTCAACATCCTTGCCAGGATTGTTAATTTTGGTCATGTGGTCATTCTAAAGTTATTGGAAATAATTCAGGGATAGAGAATGACAAGTTATGACGATTCAAAGACTTTGGTGCTTGAAGGCTTTAGGGTGGAACAAATATGATATATTGATTAAGGTCAGAAGGAAAGAACAATGGGATGGAACACGTTTTTAAAGTCTTTTCAGCATTCTGTCCAAGAAAGCGAATGTGGATTCTAATGGCAATGATTAAATTGTCGCACCATTCTAGTGGCTTAACTATTGGAAAAGAGCGACTCAAATAGAAATAATGTTAGGAAAAGTGTGACGAACGAGAAGAGAACAAATTTAAGTCCAAATAACACCTTTATGTTTGCATGGTAATGTTAAAGGGAGACTAGAGTGGCTGAGTGGCCAAAAATGTGCAATCAGCAATTTCAGTTAAAGTTTAATGAAAAAATCACACTTTTGTTATGGCTGTGCTATTCAGTTGTCTATTAGGGTTAGAAAATGCAAGAACTGTGCCACTCAAGTGAAGTTGTACTTTCTCAATGACAATGTCAATCTAAAAGGCAAAATTACTAGCAATGATGGCATAAAAACATGACAAGATGAAAACAGCTTTAGTGTTGGGAATATTACCTCATTCCCATAGTGTATTTGTTTGAGCTTTTTTTTATATTTAGAGGAGTCATTCCATATATTATAGGAACTGAAAATATTATAAATGTGTAAATGTATTGAATGAAGAGGTGAGGCATTGTTATTTTTTGCATAAAATTATATTGGCTTCTTTGATTTCTTCCCATTTTATTCTCATGGTATCAGAGCCATATTTGGGCTTGGATCATTTAGATATCCTTTCATAATATCAGATTTGCGCATACAAATTTCTTGGCATAGAGACAAATATTGGTGTACAAGATTCTGCAGGAGGTGGTTGAGTTCCCAGAAGGTGTGAGCAATCTCAAGGAAGGGGACAATGTGCTATAGTTTCTGTTCAAGGCTTTTCTTCATTTGTTGTTGCTTCATTCCATGCCCTAGTGGATAGTGTTTTAATTGCTCTTGAAGAAGTAATCATCTATGGTGCAAGGAGCTACAACAACCTCGGTCACAATCTGAATGCATTTTTTGCACTAGATCAAATTGGTGGTTTGCAAGAAATTGGCCTATAATGAGATGTCTATCTTTAAGGCAATAGGCCATTTTGTGTTGTGCTTTTGAGACTCAAAAAGGTCACAAATTGAGTTAGTATGGGAAAATAACGAGATTTGAGAAATAATGCATTGGATGTCATTATTTGATATTATCCTATTTGTGCTTCTCATCAAAGCTAATTGCCCTTCCACGACACCACGGGTACCACTCTCAAGCCTTATGCCATCGATTACATGGTCAAGACATTCTCGTTGAGTTTAAAAACAACTTCGGTGAGAAAGAGAATTAATGCTAATCGGGATAATGTGATTAAAATATGATCATATCTAATAGCACCTGAGATTTCCTTGTTCAAGAGGGAATAGGATATACTTGGTATATTATTTTCTATGTTGGTGGTGTGTAAAACCCTCATCAACAGAATTGGCGCTAGGAGGGGCACAAACAAATTTGTTCCTGGAGCAACCAACAAGATTGCCACAAAAGAGGGAGGCCACAAATAGAAAGAATGATTTAAAACGGTACTACCCCATCGAGATATTTTTCCATTAGTCCGACCAGGTTTATAGTGGGAAGAGGAACAAGAAGATATTATTTCACTACACGTTGTAGCTTGGAGACAGAGGAGGGACAATGTTGAGTATATGAGAGTTGACTTTGTATTGCACAAAGAAGAAGACTTGTTCCAACATCCTAAAGTAATCATTGAAAGAGTAATTGAAAGGTTTCATTTTGTGGTTGTGCCAAGAAATTAGGCCCCTCAAGCAAATCAAGAGAAGAGGGTGCGAACGATGGATTGTATAATCTCATTGAAGAAAATAAGGACCATCAAAAGTAGAATCATCAAGAGAAGCTATTCTAGAGGGCATGTTCTAATTCATTCTTGGAACTACTATGCGCACATCTCTCCATATATTAGAAAATCCAAGAAAAGTATAAAATTTGTAAAACAAAAAAAATATTGAGTCGGAAGAACAACAATTTAATGTCTCACGTTGTGAAGCAACTCATTTCATTGATATCTCTTAGCTACACAAAACATTGAACAAGCAACGTTATCCTCAGAGTTTGTTCCATTATGCATCTCTTGATAGATGTAGGATCTACAATACCACTGGTCATAGTGAGATTAGTTGTCTCACCTTCTTGTCAAGGATGGATTTAGCCTTACAAGGAAAAATCTTCTTTTTGGAAGTACATAAGTTTGTTGATTCAGTAGTTTTACACGAAGATCCGCTTGTTGACGATGAAGCCTTCACGGATTCAGAGATATGATCAAAGGCCAACTGAGCATGGAAGATGAAGTATACTTAGAAGACATATTCCTACCTAGTTGGTTTCGCATACGTAATGAGGCACATTTCGAATTAACTTGCTCACTGTGCAAAGGTGCGATCAATCAAGTTGAAGATCAATTTGTACCACTAGGAAAGTGAAGAAAGTGCAACGATGAATTCTCAGAACAACACATTGAAGAAATCATTGATGTAACTGAGCATGTCTTGGAAGAAGCAAGGATAGTTTTAGAAGTTGTTGGTACAAATAGAGTGAACAAAAAGAAGACATGCTAACAATGAAGATCAATGTTCATAAGCAATAAACATGGTAGTTGCGGTTGAAGTGCAACAAAAATATGGAATATTCAAAGTGCAAAAGGAAGAAATTATAGATCCACAGCCAACCAAACTTGATGAAGATTTACTTTGTGTTCTGAAGGAAGAACTAGTTCAAGATTTGATGATTAATGATACAAAAATTCTAGATGACTATGTGGTGCAAAGTTAAGGCCAACGAATTGCTGCAACCTATGAAGGCAGACATGCAAAAGAAGTGGATGACTATGAAGGCTTACTTGAAGAGAAAATCAAGAATTTATTACCTATACTACATGTTGACATCCAAATAGGTGAAAAGGTCTGTGTTTGAATTTGCTAAAACTGATTTATATCATGGAATGATTGTTGATGCATATGATTTTGATTTGCATGTGTCAAACGCACGAGAAATATTGTATCATCAGTTGTGTCCACCGAAGATTACAAATGTTAACTTGTTGAATCCTGCTTTGGTGAATGGCAAACAAGATTCTCAATCAAAATACGAATAATGCCACGTTGGATCTCGCCTTGTCGTGAATTCTAAAACTTATGATTTTGATTGTGGATCCTTAGGGAAAATCTGATAACTCCATGAAGAATACTGTAAGTCCCTTTGTGTGTTACCAACAAAGATCACATCATTTTCACTGATTCTATATCCAACATGAAGTCGCCAGTTCGCAGTGTAAAGCTTGGGGTTTCCTTATTTGATCACACAATTTCACATTGTTTAGCATTTGAGGTTTCCTTGTAGAGAATATAATATTTGGTATTTTATTCTGTGTTGGTGAGTGTCACAAAACACACATCAACAGGGTAGTCTTGGAATTTAGGGGATTTTGAGTGGTCTTGGAATTTCGGAGATTTTGAGTGGTCTAAGAATTTCGGGGGTTTGGAGTGGTCTTGGATTTTCGAGGATTTGGAGTGGTCTAGGAATTTTGGGGATTTGGAGTGGTCTTGAAATTTTGGGGATTTTCCAATGTCGGGGATTCTCCAATGTTGGGGATTTGGTAATGTCGGGGATTTTTTAATGTTGGGGATTTCGCAATGTCGAGGATTTTTCTATCCAAAGGAGAGTAATATTCCCGCCAGGGTCTAAATGCTGCCATTTCGTTTGTTTTATTCTTCTTCCTTCATGTCTTAGGAGGACTTTTATGCTTCCATGGGATAGAGAAATCCCCACCATCGCTGAACCTCTGCCATTTCTTGTCTATGTTTCATTCCTTCAAGTCTTATTGGTAGTTCTTTGTGGGTCCAAAGGATTATGGAATCCCCGCCCCTAGTGCAATGCCAACTTCTTTGTCCTTTGATGTATTTTCTCCAAAAATGCAAAGTGTTTGGGCAACAAATTATCATGATGAAGGAATATTTCGTGCCACATTTTCTCAATTAATTCTAAGATGACTAAGTTGATTTAAACGATCCTCTAAATTTGCAAATTCATTGCAACCTTATCCATTCCACGCTTGTTTGTTCAATTCCTTGATTCTCTCTTAATCTATTCCTTGATGCAAAGTTCCAAAATCCTTGTCCAAAACTCATTCCTCTATCGTTTTATGGTTTCCAGAAGAGAACTTAGGCATCCTGATGACTCTCCATCTCCATTATTTATTTCTTGTTCAATCCTAAGCAGGTTTTGAGTTGCAACTAGGCTAATCCCTATAATGCAAGATACAATCCAATTTTCCTAAATGTAGAGATAAAATGCAGAATCTTGTCAAAAACACTCCAAACGGAGAAAAACAACAAAATGGAAACCTAAACAAGGATGCAAAAGAAAGAAAGGGGGTCCCTGTTTGTGAGGGCTGTGTGTGCAAGGCACAACACACAGAAGGGGACATTACATACCAAAATCTGCCCTAAAATTTATCTCAAATCTCCACTCAGATCTGCAATATGATCTTCAATAAATGCTGATGAAACTGAAATATTTCTTCATACAATTATGCATCATGATCTTCAACAAATGTTCACAAGTATGCAATATATCTGCCCCAAAATATGTCTGTTTTTTCTCATAAATTTGCTCTTATTTTTTGAAAGATATTCAATAATTTCTTGCATTCGAACCCTCAAACAATCCTCCATTTATACCTTCCGTGGGTCGGCCCAAATAGGTGTTTGTAATTTTTCTTGCCAAAGTAAACTTGATTAGGGTGCCATAAATTTGGCACACGTTAAAACCTATACGCCATTGATTGGCCCTTTGACAACAATGAAAATTAATCCAACAACTACTTTATCAATAAAAGTTATTATTCACTGCCTCTGTAGAACACTTCTAGTCTTAAGTGACCCAACTTTTTGAAAGCTAGAGAGTTGGGCAATGGTCCCATCACAAGTCTGCTCTTTCTATAAGGCCTTTGATGAACTCTCATCTCCACTACTCTTAGAAACTGAATGCTAATCTGATTTCTCTGAAACTGATTCATCAGCGGAAAAGTACTCTATTAGCTTAACCTTTGCCTTAACATTGTACTTTTCAGATGGATCCCATGGCTCCTTCCAACGAAAGCATAATTTTTTCCTTTTAAGGTCATTGAGCTGATTACTATCCAATCTATTGGTCTCATGCTTTGACTGATTTGATTCCTTGTGAAAGTGTTTTTTTACCTTTTCCTTCTTCTGTGGGAATCCCTTTGACTGAAGCTTTCTCCTAGAAGTGGATGTCTCCATGTCCCTAGCCTTCTTTATGGATTTATGTAGAGTAGGTGGACCGAGTGCCTTAATCCAACCCCCAAACAGTTGAATAAACCATCTATAAAGAGAACAACAAGCATCCTTTCAAAGATATTTGTCACCAACACTTACGACCTTTGAAAATAAGCATATAGGCATCCACTGAACCCCATTGTTTTAGTTGTGCCAACTTAAATGCAGTTCTAGATCCTTTTTGTCAAATTTGTCAATAAGCCTCTCAATAAACTCTGCGTATGAAGTAATCTGGTCATGTCACATAGTGATCATCCCATGATGCCACACTCATGAGCAATGCCATCCAAGTGAATAGCAACATATTTGATAGCTTCATCGTCTGGCATGGGATTAAGTTGAAAACGTGTGTCCACTTTATGCACCCAAGCTCTCACTCAAGTCTTCTTGGATCCATCATGATAAGAAAGGGCTAGTTTCCCAACCTTTTTCTGCAAATCATTATTATTTGTTCTTCCCACAGCACGACGTCTATGCTTTAATTTGAGGTCCATGTAATCTCTAAAATATATTGTAGCCTAAAAATTTTGGGCCTCTATCTGTCCAATTCTGCATAAACGGATCTTGCAAATCATTCATTGGGGTTTCATTATCAACCTGAGGTTGGACTCTGGGTGTGATATGTTGGCTAAATATTTTGTAAGCAGTCGTAGACACACTACTTACAAAATGAAGTATTTAGACACAATATGTGAGATATAATATCTCCTCTCAACTAAGGGGAGGCACCTTTCTTATTGCTGCTAAATCAACTAAAACTTAACAAGAAATTCAAACTAATCTAAGATTGGATGTTGTATGTATCACTTCCTTTTTCTTTAGGAAGGACTTCCACTTTCATAAATATGCACTTTACAAACTTAAGACCTTTGACAATTTCATTTTTAAGCACTAATTGGAGCAATAATGCCAATAATTTTAAAATTAACCAAAAGATTAATTTTTAAGCGTACTGGTTGTGTAATATGAATTGGGGAAAATAGCCCTTTTACATGATCCCCATTTTATATTATACATTAGCTCTTGATTGCTCATGGATTCATCACTAGAAGGGATAACATGAAGGAAATTAGTAATGATATTATTCTCTTCTTCTAAGGTATCCTCATGAGTAGGACAATCTTTAGAATAGGGATTAGAGACTTCCATTATTGCTTCATCTCTAAAGGGAATATCAAATGAAGGTAAGGTGATATCAAGAAAGGTATTTATACTGTTCTCCTCTTGCTTCAAAATGTTCTCATAAAGGGGGTATATCATAGGAGAAGGGTCATCACTCATTAAGTCTTCATTGGTAGAGGGGAAATCCTTGAGATGAATAGAAGGTAAAGTGTTCTCAAGGGCATGAACAATCATATCAACATCATTGTCCTTTACCAAGGTACCCTCATGGGGGAGATGCATATTAAGAGAATAATCGACATTATCTTGTAATGGCTCATCCCAAATAGAGAGATCATTAAGAAAATGATTATTGTCTTGCCTTAATATGTCCTCATGAGAAGGAGGGTCCTTAGGAGAACAAAATGAAATTAACCAATAGAAAATATTCATGACGACATGTGCAAAATGTATGAAATTATATGTTTATTTTTCTCATGCAAGTGCATAAATGAGAAATGAAATGATCTATGTGAATTGCGATGATTATTGCCTAATGCATGAAATGAAATATTTTTGTATTTTTGTATTGTTTTGAAACATGCTTATGTAAAGAAAATGCAAGAATGCAATGGAAATTAGATCTAAATGGTTAAAAATGCAACAATGTAATGCATGAAAATGAGATCTAAATTCATACAATGAAGCAAAGGTATGACGTAAATATTGATTAAGGCAATGCATACAAAGTAGATCTAGATAACAAATCAAAATGGAAATGTCATACAAGGAGGATCTAACCACCAAAATCAAGAGGAGGAAATGTCATAAGTTAGGTTCACCAAAATGTATAATACAAAATGGGGATCATGTAAAAGGGCTATTTTCCCCAATTCATATTACACATTGGAATACAAAGCCACCTCAAGACCAATATGATTGGCACCATTTGATGATAAAGATGCCAATGCAATATCTATGCCTTAAAGGGTTTTTATTCCTTTTGTTGCTTAAAATTGAAGAGAGAGGAATGATATTGGTTTGCAAGAGACTAAACAAGTACAGATCTGATCTAAATTAATTGAGAAAAATGATGTGAAAGAGGATGAAGGAGGATTTGAATGCACCTGGAAATGAAATAGAAAAAGTGAACTTTTAGACCCGAATTTCTAACTGTCTAAGTCCTGGAATGAGCTGTAATCACAGATCTGAGATCTGAAGGTTGTGAACTGACTCCCTGCCAAATTTTAGTCAAAAATGGCAGGGACAGGGTGAAAGTCAATCTGTACCCAAGGGACAGGGCGAAACTTGGCCTGTCCCCAACACTTTTGGATGATTTTTTCACAGAATTTGCAACTGTTCCGATACTGCCCAGATTTGAAATCTTAGCTCTGTAACCTATTCCTGCACATAGAAAAACAAGGTTGGGAAAAGGGGTTTGCCTTGGTAAACCCTTGTTTAGGAATCAACCTTGAAATTGAATTGAAATTGCATAATGAAAGATGGAATAGAAGCTCGATTTGAAACATAGATCACCTTATACCTTGATGATGCAATGCCTCTTTGGATGTGATCACAAATGTTGATGCAATAACTTGATCTAAAAGGAAATCATGAAATAAATGCCTTGAATGATGGATTTTGTAGTTTTCCAACAATGCTTGATGAAGAAGGAAGAATGCTTGGAAAGATTGAAGACTTGGATGCACAATTGTAGAAGAGGTCTTGAACTCCAATTTTCTCGCTTGATAATGAATGCTTGAAATCTTGATGGTGAATGCTTGCATATGATGATGGAATACAAAATGAGGAGAGAAGGACTTTTATACTTTATCCCCTCATTTCAAAATTCAAATTTGATCAAGGCCGACCACAGATCCAGAAACCCCGCTAACACCCCAATATCAAGCCCGAGCCAAATTTGGCTAAAATCCAAGGGGATAGGTTGCCAATAGTGACCTATACCTTGCAAAATGAGCCAAAATTGAAATTATGGGCCCCAAGCAGTCAACAAGTGCCAGGTTTTAAGGTACATCTCAATCGGAGTTCGGGAGAGGATGTAAAGGCCATAAATTGTAGGATAGGTCCTGTTATGCCTTGCATACCCGTGCCTACATTTTGTTTGCAAAATGTCGGGTCCCCCTTTTTGCCTTGGTTTCTTTTTGCTTCTCTCCTTTTTCGAGCCCTTGCCCTTGTCTTGTCTTTCTTTTGTCTTTTTGGTCTCCTTCGGGATTCGATTCCGAGAATGTTCTCTCGGAAGCCGACGACTTCAGGACCTGCTGATCATTCCCCCCTTTTTTCTTGGAAGGGATGATCGCTAGGTGTCCCGAGGCCCAGACTTCGGTGGTCAGCTTGTTTCTCGGAATAACCTTTGGTAATTAATGCGCTCCCGCAGGCATTTTTTAAGGCCTTTTGCCTTGTCATTTTACATTTACCGCGAACTAATTACCTCCTGGCGAATTATCTGAAGAGTGAAGCAAGGTGCTTTCTGAGCTAGAAGGTGTGGAGGTGTGTTGGACAATTCTTCAGAGCGTTTAGGTGACAGAGTGAGGCCATTTTCAGTTCCCCTTTTCAGCATTCCAAGTTTCAGGTAGGCCTTTTGGGCTCCTTTGTTTTGTGTTTTTCCTTTGTTTCCGTTTGTTTGCTTGTTCTTCCTGGTCTGTGTGCTTTTTTTTCTGTTGTTTCCTTTTTCCTTTGTTTGTTTTTCGTTATGTTCTGCCCGTTTCGGCTTCGTATGTTTTCGGTGCTCGTCCGCCCTTGTCGTCCAGGCCGTGCTTGTTGTTTGGTACGTTGTTCCTCCTGGACCTGGTGCATCTCGCTTTCTTCGTGGCTGTCCTGCTCGAAGGTGAGACGTCTGTCTTCCTGGTGTACATAGTTTGTAAGTAGTGTTTTGTCGTCCCGCTTTGTAGTCTGTAAGTGTAAGGTTCGTAGAGCATTGTAAATATCTGTAAGTAGTCGTTCGAGTCTTGTAAATAGAGGAGGGGAGCTCTGTAAATTCGAAGTGCTCTGTACGTTGTTAGTAGTCTAGGCTAGGTGTTAGGTTGGTTGAAGTTTTTGCCCTCCTGCACTAAGGAGACCATGCGTCTCCGCAGGTTGTATTTAGTGCAGGTCCCATGGAGGTAACTCCTAGGGACGCCATTACCCAAAATTCTTTATGAGGTCTGAAGACCATGTTCGCCCAATAAACACGTCTACCTTTCTGGTTGATGCAACCTTCTTGTCGAAGCAAAAGCCATGTCAGTTTCAGAAGCCAACTCGCTAGCGATTTGTTAGTAATTTCTCTCCTCCATCATTTCCGTCTTAATGGCACAATTAATTCCCCCGTTCGAACATTAAAATTTGTTCCAAGTGGCATTCATACCACTTGTAATGTCCCCTTTTTAGGGCACATTATTTCTGTGCCTCGTTAGCCGTTTTATCATGTCCCAATAGGCTAACTAGGGCTTGACTGGGTCAGTTTGACATTTGGCCTAGGGAATTCCAGTTTCAGGCCAATCAGAGTAGTTTTTGCAGGGTTTCCAGATACTTACTATTTATATTAAGTCATCAGAGTTCAGTCTTTGTTTCATTTCAGTATTGGACTTGGAGTGTATCGCCGAGAGCTTTCCGGCAAGCTATCACACGTCTTATTCCGAGTTCGTTTGGCCATCCATTTTAATGTCAGAAGATTTCTTACTTTATTATTATGTCACTTTATTATTAATTGGATGTATTAATTTAAGTTACAAAAAGTGAGAATATGAAAGGACAGAAAGGTGGGGAAGCTGAAGAGTCACAACTACAGCTCATGTCTAACTTTGATAGGAGCCATTTCAACCGGAACCCTTGATGCTTGAGACAACTTATTGTCATGTAAGGGATTTGGGGGAATAATGGTTTCTTGAGGTGGATGTGGAGGTTTATATGGAAGATATGATGGAACATGCTGATCTTGACAAGGGTCTTTGTATAATGCAGGAAGAGTACCTTGCTCTTGATTTTCAATAGGATTTTCAATATCCGGATCTTGCTTCGGAGATGGAGGGCTATGTAGCTCTTGAGATGGAAGAATATCTTCTTGGAAGAAATGAAAAGATATGAGG
>MU225678.1:1151716-1201270 GCA_018584345.1 Thuja plicata | reverse complement strand
GGTTGAAATTGATTTGAATTGTATGGCTGAAGTAGTTAATATAAATTAGTGATAAAAATCACCTAGGACATTAAATATGATTTAATAATAAATTATGCCAAAGTAACATTGTCTTGACATAACAGGGAGTATGATCACACCTAGGGCAAACAGGGTCTATGGTCGGTACAGACCAAATCCAGGTGGTTACATGTGTAAGTTGCAGACTAAAATCTACAAGCAGAGTGAAGGTATGATATGAAGTTGTTCGGTTCTATTATATGTCTCATGCACATATTGGAGGAGAAAGGACTAAAGTTCACAAGTCAGAATTTTTCTTATTCTGAATCAGAAAGTTGCAGTCAGTTTTAATAATATTCAGCTGAGATCCGTACAGTGATATACTTCAGATCATTACTTGAAGGCAATATTCGCTTACAGCCTAACAGTAACAACAGTATTCAGAATTGTTGAAGTCACATTGAAAGCCATAACATGTTGGGATCTTAGATTGGTTCTCAGTTTGGACAGCAGGATAGGTCATAATGGCAGCGTTGTTTAGCAATACACAAGCATGGAAAGACCTTGAACAAACACAACAAAAACTCAATCGTGAATTGCAGCGATTAAGTGACACACTTTCCAGGAAATTTGGACCCCTTAAGGTTTCCTCTCCATCTATAGGTGCAAGTAAGAGGTGTCATGCCATAGCAACAAATGATGCAATTACGAGCATCCACCAAAAGTATTGCATTCTTCCTAAGAAGATACGTGACCACCTTTCCTTTGCACAATTCATGGGTGGACCAGAAAAGGATGATGATGATTTGGAATGTACAAATTCAAATCAATAGCTTGAGGACTATATGGAAGAAAGGAAGGAAGATTTGTTTCAGCCTATAATGGGGCATGCAAGGAAAGACAAAATTCAGTCATATGGGCAGCTTAGTGGGGATGAAGCTATTGGTATTCATAGGGACCACAAGGTTGAAAAAGACACAATCATGGATTAGCTACCTGGAAATTCGAAGGAGTCCCCATGCACTATGGCATCATGTCCTAATTTGGTTGATGACTACAGGGCGGATAAAGCATCTCTTGAATCAGCTACTTATGTAGCAGCAACTAAGGAAAGGCATGAGGATATTCACTCTTATGAAGGTAATACCTTGAGCCAATATAATGTTGATTGGATGAAGCATAGTGAAAATACAAAACTCAAACTGATTGATAACTTACTCTTTGAGATGAGTGCTGATTGGATATTTGAGAATCTACTATTTGAGTTGGATGATGGAACATCTCTTGAAATTGACCGGGAGTCCCAACTCTTGATCTCGCAGGAGAGTACTTTTTAGTTTGGTGTTGAATGCAGCCAGGAGGCGGTTGCCTTGTCACATTTGACAGTTGGACATGATGTTGATTATAAATCAGCCTTGGATAGAGACCTTGCTATCAGTATGGCCAAGGAGTACATAAGGAGAGAAGACTATGCTGATGAGTATCCCTTGATTCATTCCCCTCTTCACGTAGCTGGGACTCAACAACATTTCCGTAACGATTCATCCAGTGCCTATGGTAACTCTACCATCACAGATGTTGAGCTTGGTATGTTGATTGTGCTTGATGGTGTGATTTTTTCACACAATGATGTGCATTGTATGACTCTTGGTATAGAGAGACGGTTATGGAGTTCTAGTGTCGATTCGGGATTCCTAAAGGAGTCGGTCAGTGCATCACATTATGGCCACATTGTATGGGATGCATTTTGTTTCCCATTCAGCCCACCTACGGAGGACCTTCTATTCCGATTTTTGCATAGGTGTGGGATGGGTGGTTGGTTTGACACGCTTCCCTTCATGAAGGAGGAAGCCATGTCCAGTAGTGTTGCTAGTTTGCTTCTTCAGTACAGTCACTGATTTGGGATACATGTTAGAGGGGTAGTGTTGTGGCAATTGGGCATTTTGGACATTCCACCCATTATGTGTGTGGATCCTGTAATATCCCCGTTATTAAATAAATAAAATAATCTTGTATTGGGGTTCCGGTCGATTTAGCTTATCTCGGACCCATCTTTTATTTAACGTAGGTGTTAGTGTATCGTGTCGGCTTTATTTGTACACCTCGGGGTTTGTTCTGGTGTGCGCCATTTTGGAAGTGGAAGACCTTCCCTACTTGGCCTATTGCAGTTTTGGTGGGATTCAACCCTCACCCTACTCTGTTTATCCTGCTTGTATCGGATCTAGAAAATCCGAAGTACTTCGTTATTCATAATATAATCTTCTGGCGATTGTTCCATATTCGGTACTTCATTGTTCTGTACACCAAGAATTGCTAAGTAATTGCATTGCCGCGATACCATCATCCACCCCAACGACATCCACTCAGTACGGCCTGCAACTCCATCCGTACGACTTGCATCATCCATCTGTACGGTCTGCATCATCCATCTGTACGACTTACCTTCCTCCATCCGTACGGCCTACAACTGCATCCGTACAGCCTGCTACCTCCATCGTATGGCCAATACAGTCCCTCCATCCGTACGTCCTGCCTCATCCGTACGGCCTGCTTCCTCCATCCGTACGGCTTGCCTACCTCCACTGTACAGCCAGTGCAGTTTCTCCATCCGTACACCCAGGTTAGGAACATTATAGGATCGACAGGATATTATAGACAGCTAGGAAGATGGATGGCCTTTTTGTTTGTGGGAGCTAGGAGGAACATTCCCATGGTTAGTAATAATTCAAGGAGTTGGTTGGCATAATGTGGAGTTCCCACCTTCACTTGACCTTAGTGGTGCTTGTGATTTCAGTTGGAGTGAGGTTCTCAGTTGGATTGAGGATCTTCTCGTAGATGATAGCAGCACATGGCAGGGTGATTTGACTGATCATGCACATGGGGTGATTTGGGATCCTAGTATTAGTATGACTGATGCATTGCTGATTTGGGGGAGTAATGAGTGGCTTCGCCTTACAGGTCATGTTTTTATCAGGATGGCACATCAGCAGAGTGGGGCAACTCCCTTGAGGTTGGTATGCGATCCAGGCATTTTGGTCATAGCATGCAGGTACCGGTTTCTTGTGGGCAAGCAATCTCTGAGAAGGGAGGATTTGTAATGTCCCCTTTTTAGGGCACATAATTTCTGTGCCTCGTCAGTCGTTTTATCGTGTCCCGATAGGCTAACCAGGGCTTGACTGGGGTCAGTTTGACATTTGGCCTAGGGAATTCCAGTTTCAGGCCAATCAGAGTAGTTTCTGTAGGGTTTCCAGATACTTACTATTTATAGTAAGTCATCAGAGTTCAGTCTTCGTGGCATTTCAGTATTGGACTTGGAGTGTATCGCCGAGAGCTTTCCGACAAGCTATCACACGTCTTATTCTGAGTTCGTTTGGCCATCCATTTTAATGCCAGAAGATTTCTTACTTTATTATTATGTCACTTTATTATTAATTGGATGTATTACTTTAATGACAAAAAGTGAGAATATGAAAGGATAGAAAGGTGGGGAAGCTGAAGAGTCACAACTACAGCTTTAAAAGATGTCTTGGAGCCTCATTGTGTAATGCTTGGTTTATGATATGATATTTATCTCTTGGAGATATCAGGAAGCTTTTAGCTTTTGATTTCAGCCTTCAGGACGGAAACCCTTTTGGCTCAGAGGTGGATTGGACGTAGCCCCAGTTCGTCTTCGGTGCGGATTCACATCAGAGTTAGCCTTTGTATTCATAGGTTCTTTTCTGTTAATTGTTATTCGGTTGCATGTTGAGTTCAGATTTGGATTGTGAGAAATCCCATTGTTATGTTATAATGCAACTGAGGGTTTTAATGGAATATGAAATGCTGGTTAATTACTGTTGAATTCCATAGTTTATTGCATAAATGTATTTGTTTAAATCTGCATGAGATATATTTGGGAATTTTTGGAAAATGGCCGGTTAGGGTCATTACACCACTCGTGCTAGAACAACTGTTGATTAGTTGTCATTACTTAGCTAAGTGGGTATACACGTGTCAAGGTACGACAACAAGGTCGCCTGTCTTGTCGCTGACATCGCCGTCCTTTTGGTCAGGCTCCGGTTGTTTTGGTGACCCCGGACTTGTCCATCATAGTTTTCTTGTCAAGTCAGCATTTCCGGCCTTTTTGGGTGCAAAGGGAGGTTTCATATGTTATAAAATGCTTACATCAGAGATAACCCCCAGATATTTTTTTTAAGGACTAATGATTTCTGTTTTCAGAATGACAAGTGAGTAGTCACGCCGAAAATACCGGAGCCTGAAATCTGTGTTATAAAATTCATATACAGACGGTTGTCCGGTTTGTAGGTACAGGTTAAAGTAAGAAAGAAATGGCTTCAGCTTCAACAGCCCCTGGAAGTCCCGAACTTCTAAGTGTTTCAGCAAGCACTGCCAAAAAGTCCAAGGCAGAGAGGATGTTGAAAAGGCTCCCATTGCCCCAGAAGTATAAGAAAGGCGAGGTAATTCTGGGATCCCGAATCGAATCTACACTGAAAGAGGTCACAAATACAGATATTGACACCTATACCGAACTAAAGGGCCTCATTCAAGTAATCCACCAACAGCGATGGGCCAATCACCCTATCTCAGTTAACTTAGAAGCATCCGGAATCATTCAAGCGGCTGGCTTTCCGTACTCAGTGCAAGCACCGGAGCTGATTATGCTCCTGGCTAAATGTTACAACCCAGCCAATGGAGTTGTTGTGTTGGTCTCGCCCAACCCCCTCAGGTACCCGGTGCCCATTGTCTCTCTGGACCACGGTGCCTCCGTCAAAGGATGGCACATTCCGTGCTACTCCGATGAAATTGCTCTCACCAAGGACGCCTTGCTTGAGCAGTTCGAGGACACGGCTGATCTAGCCTGACGCCACCTCAATTCAGAATGGCTAAAAAGCTCGCGCCGGGACTTCAAGAAGATGAGGATGAGTATTCCTCGCTCCGACTTCAAGAAGCCCATCCAGGCCGGAATTATATTTCTATGCAGGATTTTCGGGGAACCCCATGCTCGAGAGTTCGCCCCTAGATGTACTACTTTCTATATTGTATGACCACAAATAAGGCACGCTTTGACTGGGCCGACATTATTGTCAAACACGTGGACGCCCATATGAGGAGGGTCGGGGGAGATCACAAGTTCTACATGACTTCCTACGTCCTCTGGCCACTAGCCCGACAATACCCGGGAATTTGGGGATTAGCCATAGTTGGCGTCCTTGGAGATGGGACTGCACAGGCCACCCCATGGGATCACTATCCCCAGATTCAGTGGGACGAGAGTTTCCCCAATTTTTGAAAATTCAACGACGCCTTCATCTTCCACGGGATCAAGGTGATCACTAATGATAAGGGATTCAGAATGTTTCCGGAGGCCATGGCCTTGGTTAATATATGGGGATGTTACTTCATCCAGTTCACACAACACACCTACATTCGGGTGTCCGGATTTTCCCGGCAACCCTTCCTGTTGCCCAAGCATTGCAGGGATAGGACCACTTTGCTGGAATTTTGCTGGCAGATCCTGGAGGTGCACGCCCTCATGGCCACCAAGAAGCTCACCTTCGTCTCTTTCCCATTTTTTTGCGGGAAATACACCTGCTCCCTCGCCGCGGTCCGGTAAGCAGAGAATTAGCTAAGCAGCCTGAACTTAGCCAAATTTTCACTCAGTCGCAAGGATTACAATCCGTGTGGGCGATTGGCAAAGATAATGCCCCGGGGAATCAATCCCCACGAGAGGCACTTGGAGGATTTTTGGGCCAATTGCCAAGATTTTGACGTCCGGAATCAGTAGTACTCCAGGTTGCCGAAGGAAATGATGGAACATCTTAATCTCCGGACGTTCCCACGACCTTTTTCTGATAATAGGTTGCTTGAGGAACCTGAGTATAAAGAAGCAGGTATTGACAAGATGGACCTCCCGCCGATAGATTGGGACACACCGAAAGTGTTGTTTATTGAGGTCGTCTCAAGAACAGTGATCCAGCACAGCCATGCTTATTTCGCGAAGGCTTTCCCCAAGAGCGTCCAATTGGACAATCAATTTTTGGGAGCTTCAGGCTCCTGGGTGGCGGAACAATCCAAAGCCCAAGGAAAACAAAAGGTTGGTGCTCCCCCTCAGGTCCCGAACCCCATTTTGGCCCCCCTGATGGAGCAGCTAGATGAAAAGTTGGAAAAGTCCTGGAAACTATGGGATACAACGAATTCCGGGGTGACGTTCGGTCTTGGAGCCACTCCGGTGGGTTCTTGTCCCTCGGCAAGGGAATCTCCCTCTCTGGCCACATTATTCAGTATAACATGCAATGAAGAGGCTGAAGAGGCAGCAGCGGTTGCGGCCACCGGGGCACCACTCCAGAAGAGGAGAAAGCAGAAGGCAGAAAGGCCCCCACGTAATAAAGGCCCGGGCTTTGAATCTACAGGTACGGTCGAGGTCAAAGTGCTCTCCTCCTCCGATAAAGGAAATCTTCCGGAAGATCCCCTGGAGCTCTCAGCTCTCACAGATTATTGTTGATGACTTCTTCTAGATCGGCGATCTGGGAGGATTACAGGGAATGGTAGATAATGCGGTGGAGGAGATAGTGGGACAGGAAGCCGAGGTCCCCGCACAAGAAGAAACAACACGGGCCGTAGAAGGGATGGCCCAAGGGGAAGAAAATAAATCCAGGCCAGAAGAGGCCGAAGAAGGAATGACAACAAAAAAGGAGCAAGAAAGTGAACAGGCCGAAGAGCAATTGTTGGCAGAAGAGGAAACCGGAACCCCGGGAACAACCGTACCCTCTGATGCAGTGCTCCAAAACCCGACCGATGATCAAGGCCAATCAACACCACACAACATTCCGGTTGGCGAGGCCCTCAATGCGGTCCAACAAGTAGATTTGAAAGAGTTGTCTCTCCAGCCACCACCATCTAGCCCATCGACGGAGATATTCCGGGAAATGGTGCAGAAACAGAAAGGAGTACAGGTGAAGATCCTGACAACACTGATGGAAACACTTCGAAGGGAGAACTTGAGCAGAACCCCGGGAATACTTCGAGCTCGGGGATGGTAATAAGCGGGTTAGTAGGACCGCCGCAGTGGCTGGTAGAATCCTGGAGAATAAAAGCTCCGATGACATTAGTGGCTCCATTGTCACTAGTTGAGATGTTGGCCGAAGGCTAGGTAACGAAGAAGCCCAAAAGGGCTCGCACCCTTCATAACACTCGAAGGGACCCAGATGGCAATGTGGTGACAGTAATAGCGGCCCCACTGGCAGGAAAAGTAGAATCAGAGGTTACTGCCAAAGAATATGTGATCACGGAAGTGCCTCTGGACAAAAGAAGCCAAAGGGGAGAATTGGATCTCCTGAACGAGGCAAGCTAGACCATCCATGCCCGGTATGAGAAGTAGTCCCAAAAGGTCAGGGAGCTCAAATCCGCAAATGCAAATCTTCTTGGGCTCCTGACAGAATTAGCATGCCCCCTTGCCTCCGAAACACCCGGACCTTCGACGTCCGGAGTGCCACTTCCACAGGGCGATGTAGACGCACTAAGGACAATGAAAAAGAAAGCGCTGGCCGTTGATGAGTGGATGGCTCAACAGATTGGGGCGGTAAGAAGTTTTCTGTTCGAATCTCTCTAATTTCTTCTAGGCGCAGGACACGGTAAATCAATTGGAGGCCGCCATTCCTCGGTGGCAGGGAGAAATTGAGAAATATGGAGAATGGAGACGGCTTGGGGGAGATTCTGAACCTCGGGGAAGACAATTGGCGACGACAGACATCCTGGGGGATGAGTCGTATGGGTTCCTCAAAACCCAGTACTCTAGACTTGCATGTTAAAGTGGGCAAGCAACTGGTAAGGGTTTTGGAGGACCAACTCTTGGTGGTCCGGACCGTGCTAGACCAGTATGTTACATTTGTCAAAGAGCTCACTTCAGCTGATCCACTCAGCCCCAGGACTTACTCCCGTCGACATTGTACTCAACAAATTTGATGAAGTGGCTGAAGCTCAATTCCGGCCCTCCAGAGATTTTAACAACACAATAATGGTGCAACTCTCCTAGATAATGCTTAAGTCTCATGACGCCGCCAAGGTGGCTGCAAAATTGAAGGAGAAGGCTGAGGATGCCGGCGATCACCTCGAGAGTTTGATTGACCGTCAGGATTGTTTGAAGGACGTGGAGGAGGGCGTACTTTAGATTTTGTAAGTATATGAGAAATACAAGGGTAATAGAATTTCCTGGGCTTCAGGAATCCCTCCTATGTAAAGTTTACTCAGCAATTCTTTATTCTTTGAGCGCAAGCTCCCAGAACCCGGAATTCCGTGTCCCCAGTTTTGTATTCTTTAGTGATAGGTGTTGACACTTCCTCCAGAGCTGGCTGATCACTGTCCAAGATTTGTTGTCAGACATTGGGCATTCCTTTATGGCCTGATGGGTCACTATTGGCTGAAAAGTTCATTGCTGACGTCTCCCGGCTTCCAAGGCGCCGTTCCAGCATTTAATATCTAGCGTACGGAATACCACTCGACGACCAAGAACCAGAGACGCATTAATGAGGGCGTATGGCCCAAGTCATTCGGGATGCACCATCACGTCTACAAGTATAGAGGCACTTTTGCCGATGGCGGCTTTCCTTGAACTTCTCTCTTTCTTTCCTCTCTTGTCTTCTCAAATGATTGTATATAGTAGGATGATCATGACAGCGCAGGTAGTACCAGTTGTAAATATTGTAATTTAATGTAAGTAGCTTGTATAAGTTAAGTCCCCATGTGGATAAAATGTCTATAAATAATAAGTCTGATGCCATTCCAAGGGTCGGCGAATTGATGATTTTGCTGTGCACAAGCGATACTAAGTTTTCTAGCTGTTTTGTTCAAAGTTCTGAGTAGATTAATGCTCCCTTGGAGCCTCTAGTATAATCACCCGTGATGTTGGATTTGAAGTTAATGAAGGAATGAGAGGCACCGCTTGACACTATGTTCTGTGTTGTCTTTGGTTCTGGAGTTAACGAACTTCTTTCATGTTGTATGTTTTCTTGCGTCCTCTGCTCTAGTTCTTTAATGATTTGATGGAATACTTTACCTTGCTACTAACATATGTTTGATTGATGATCACTTATATGTTCGGTATCTGTTGTTAGTTTTCGTCTAGAGCTTTGTTGATGCTTTTGGAAATATACATGTCATGACTATAGATAGAAACTTATGCTAACCCTGTCTCATCTTTTGCACTTTTCTTTTATGTTGGAAGTAAAGAACGCTTGTACGAAGCCCAACCTTTTCAAGTTCCCGGAGACCGATGAGTCAAAACCAGCTATCCCCTCAAACAAACAGTCATCTGTCCAACTAAGCTAATCCTGCGCCGTTGTGACCCGACTACCAAGTGCTTGGAGGCTGGGAGAGTCCGCTCTCCGGTAAACCTCTTTAGGCAAAGTTGGCCGGTACCCCGATACCCGGTGACAACTCTCCCCCTGTTGGCGAGGCCGTCACAAAGTCCCATCAATAGGTCCTAGGAGATGAAGTGAATTATGGGATTGGATGAAAAATAGAGGAGCACACTTAAAAATAAGGGCCAACCTCGAGTTTTGAAGAAATTAAATCAATATAGGACCTATAGTGTTAATTGAAGGTCCAATAAGTGCTTGAAGAACATGAAATCAATGTGGGAACCCATACATACTAAACCTCGAGTTTTGATGAAATTGAATCAATATAGGACCTATAATGTTAATTGAAGGTCCAATGAGTGCTTGAAGAACGTGAAATCAATGTGGAAACCCATACATACTAAAATGGGGCTAAAATGAGCACCTAATTAAGGGTGCTTACTTTTGAGGACGATACACCGGTAAACTATTAACTAAGGAATGTACATAAGCTCAAAGACTCATACACTATCCTAAGGTGATTTAAAGGAGGCAGCAATATGTTTAACACAAAGACTTTTGAACATAGAACTTCCTTTCTAACTTCTAATATCACATAGAATCATAGCTCAAAGACTATGTATTCACTTCTACGTAACTCAACATGAAAACTACAACACAAAGTCTATACGAATTCAGATTTAAAGTTTACCCTAAAACAACACAAACAACTCATGCACTTTTCTCAATAAATTCAAGGTAATACTACTATTGTGACATAAGAACGCAACAACGATATAACAAGTTCCTCCAATACAAAGATTGAAAACACTTGCTCTTTTATTTACTTTGAAATCAACTTGCACGAATAAAAGAAAAGTTTGTATTTTGCCCAATTCCAGCAGAGTTTTCTTGTAATGCATAAAGATAATCCCCGACCTCTCAAGTCATCGAACTTCATAATGCATTTCACATTATAAATTACTTGTAAAATAAAGTGCAGTGGACACCAAAAGGTCCACTAAAAGCATTTCAGGATTATAAGAATGAATTGCACGAAATTTGACATGTAACTAAACATGTAATGAGGCCTAAAAATCCTGACAAGCCTTAGGAAAATAAAAATGACCTAAATAAAAACCTATAAAAATTAAATGAAAATAAAAGAAACATAAACGAAAATCAATAAATTTACGACAAAAAGACTTTAAATGAAAACATTAACGAAAACAAATTATTTATATTTTTCGAAAACATCTATATAATGTACTTAGAGTATTTCCATGCTTTTAATCAAAACTTTGATGAAATTTTTGTGGGGTTGTTAATTTTACTAAAATGAAATTAATGACAACAGTATAATCGACATAAGAGGTCTATAATTAGCTATTCTCATACATTAATTTGTATTTTTTTTGTTCATTGAATTATCTCCTTGACCATTACTACCTCCATTGTTTGCACAATTATTATTATTATTGGTGTTGTTATTGGCGCCAAAATGAAGATCCATCATCTCAAGCAACTAAAGACCCTAATTTGTTTCTTGTGCATGCTTATCTACAACCTACTATCACCTTACCAAAGTGTCCAATGTTTACTGCTACGGGGTAAAGATAATTAATGCATAACAAAGAATGTAGTATAATGGAAATAACACAATATCTAAGAACTGCCAAAGCTTTCATTAATGCCATGTAAGTTCATACAAGATAACCACGCCTCCGATACCATCGAGAGAGTACAATATAAAGACCCGAGGGGATGCGAGGCCAACCATCGCGACCCGTATAACTACCTATCCCTCAGTTACACTAACAACATTAACCCCGTACATACAAACAATACGTTTTACTTGACAACATCATCCCCCCAAAAAGAAAGTCGTCTCCTGACGACACAAAAAAAAAATGGGGAATGATGACAATACAAATAGACAAGAAATCAAGAAGTAGAAGGGGTTGAGAGGGCGTCCCTGAAGATGTAGATGTGGCCAGTCTGGCTCTTAGCTCATGCACCTGCTCAGTCCTGTGACGCAGGTCTCGCTCAGCAAGTAGTTCCCACTCTTGAGCACTCTTTACCATAAATGCTGCTTCCAAAAGCTTCTTATTATTTTTATCCACCTCTTCCAGAGTAGAGACAAGCCGACTCTCCAATGCTGCTATTTGGTCCCGATCCTGGGCATGCTCGGCCTCAAGAGCACCCACGTGCTCTTGCTGACGAGAAATCTCCTCTGCTAACCCCTGCAGCCTAGTGGCGAGCACCTCCCTCGTTGCTATAGCGGCTCCTCGCTCAGCCTCAGCCACTATTCCCCGGTGCTCCGCTCTGCGCAGCTCTTAGTACAGCTCTCGGAACCTCTGCTCCACCGGGCAGAGTAAAGTATGGATCTGACTCTCCCCAACAAGCATCCCAAGCTGCCAGTCTGCCAACATCTTTGGTGTCTCCGTAGTAGGCCATCCCCTATGCACAAAGCATCGCTCAAACTCCTCAAAGCAGTGACCTGTACCAAATGCCATCCATTGAGCTGTGTCCGCCTCGACCTCTCCCAAAGTCCGTGTCTTTGCTGAAGTCGAGGCGTCGAACACCAACCTCAACATCCCTCACAAACCACTCAATATTCGACATCCTCCCGGAACTGTCCAATGCTATATGACCCAATGGCGGTGGCTGTGGAGTTGTGCCGCACAACTTCTCACTCTGCACAATAGCCTCCTCCTGAGGCACATCCTCTCCACCTTCGTCAGCCACCTCCTCCATCCGAGGGAAACCCAATGCTATGCCAAGCTCAATGGGATCCGCTTCCAAATCAACAATCTCTATGGGGTCAAACTGTCTCTGGGGCAAAAACAAGAACAAAACCTGATCAACGGCCTGCGCTAAGTATCTAGGTCAAAAGAGCATATTCCTTTCCATTTCGAGATTCAGAGATAGACATAAGAGGTTAAAGCGCACATGACTTAAAAGATACTTAAGTTACTTGGAAAAGAAACTTGAAAATAGAACAAGTCATGTAGGGTTTAGGGTTTAAGCATGAATTAGGTTTTCAAGACATGAACAAAGGCTTAAACCAGGCCTAGAAATATGCAAAGAACAAGGCAAAGACTAGAAAGCATGAACAAAAACTATACAAGCTGGGCTCTACCCTTGTGGGAGCCTCATTTTCTCCACTTGTAGCCAAATTTGGATAGAATGGGAAATTTGGGTAACATTTTTGGCGATTTCTGCTGAATGTCAGCCTGCTAGACATATATAACCAGTGGCCTTATGACATTCCATTGGGCAAGGAGTATTCATTAAGCACAAAAAGACATCTATGGAAAGCAGGAGGATTGAAACCAGGAGGAGGAACAATGAACAAAATAGGAAAGGGACTATATACAAGCAGAAACAAACAAACTGTGCCCAAGCACTTGAAACAAAACAGGGAAACTAACCTAATCTAAACTAACCAGTACAGAAAACTGGTCAAACAAAACCATTCACCGGATGGTTAAAATAGCTACCCTTCCTCATCAAGATACTTTGTATCAAATGCATAAGGATAGCCAACAAGACATGAGGCACATAAAAGCCTCTTGAAAAATGGGGTCAAGCTCACTCACCTCAAATAGATTATATGAGGATGTTTCACTAAACTCCTCTTGGGCCAAGTATTTGATGGGGCAGCCTCTTGAGATTACATACTTGGAGCTTTCTTTGTTATTTGCTGAATCCCCATGGTTGCCTTGCATTATGAATAGCCATGTCAACTCCTCTTCCATGGTCAGGGGATCATTATCCTCAATAGAACAAGCAGAGAGCTCTTCATAACTGTCAATTCCCTGAAGGTTTGGAATTGGTTACAACTCGTGTTTATGTATAAAATCTTTAGGAAGAGAGCAATCCAAGACTAGGCCTCTTTCAATAGGCACATAACTTTGAACCTTTGCCCCAGGGGACAAAGATTCCTCACATAATCTGTAACAAAAACCTTCTATGATATTGGAAAAATAATTTTCTTCAAGGTTTTTGTCTATGCTCTTTCCTTGGGAAATATCTTCCATAACTGCAGGCTCATGAATTAGCATATCATCAGGATCAATTCCCTCCAGCTGCTGCGAAATTGCAGAAGTGGTCATGACTCTATCTTTCTCATCCCGCTCAACAAAACTAGGTAGCTCATCAAACAAAAGCATAGCATCTTCATCTTTATCACCTCTCTGTCGATTGTGATCTCTCTGTCCTAATTGAATTTCAGCCATAGGTAATGGCATGTCTTCTTCTCCTTCAACAAAAGGGGGAAGCTCATTGAACAAATCGACTAAGAGCTCAGGTTGAGCATCAATCTCCATTTCTTCATCACATGAAGGCTCATCCACTACAAGTCTTTGCTCTGATGTTTGACTAGTATCCTTGAAAATACTTGACATCTGACAGCTAGGAGGTGGAGTTTGTAATGTCCCCATTTTTGTCAGCATCTGAGTTTAAGAGATTAGCCTATTTTTGTGATCCTTGTAGGCTAATTATTGCGGATAGAGGATCTTCTGAGGCACAAACTTGGCTTGGGAGGGTCTTGTCTTCCCCACAATACAGTAAGTTACAGGTTGGTCTTCGTTTGGCTCAAATTGGACTTCGTTTGAGCTTAGTTTTGGTGTGTTTACTATTTGTGGTAAGTCGGGTGTTGATTGAGATGGACCCTTTCTATTTTTGGAAAGTGCATTTGGCCACATGGAGAAATAATAGGTGCGACTCCTATTTCAGACGACGAGTATTTTAGGAGTTATTAAGTTTTAGTGGCCAAATTATTATTAAATCATTAAATGGCTTATTATAAAGTTATAAATTAACTTTATAATTTCACTTAAGTTGAGGGTTGAGTCATCATTGGAAGGGGCCATTTATTTAATTGATTATAAGCCTTAGTCACATTATTATAAAGATACTTTATTATAATAATGTTTTATTTGGAAGTTGCTAAAAAAGAGTTATGTTCAGTGGAATTCATTTGGGAAACTTTTGTCAATGGAGGATTATAAATATGAGCCCATTTGATGAGAAAAAGGTATCTGATTATTTGATTATATTATACTTTCTTTGTTTTCTCTGAGGAGAAGTTCTGATTTGTAAATCAAATCCCTTGCTGAGGTATAAGGCTTTGATGCTGAATTAGTTTTGCAATTTGTTGCTGAAGTATAACAAATTGTAATTGCATTACCTCTCGACTGCGTTTCTTCTGTATTTAAGAGAGGAGTTTTGGAGCTTGGTTTATGCACACTGATGGTGCAAATTTGTTCTGGAATTGATTTTATCTATTGATCATCATATTTGTTGTGTTGGTGAAGTCTGGTCCGCTGGAGACGTTCGAAGGGTTGGAAGTCATATGCTGGCTGAGAACGATTTATCTCAGATTCTGGACACTTGGATCAGCGTTTGAATGCTGGTGAAATGGTGTTGTTACTATACGTTCGAAGGATTGGCTGGTTGTATGTGGAGAGGAGGCGAGTGATGAGACAATTGCAGGCGTATTGATTCCTTGCTGCAGCCGTTTCATATTTGCTGTCAACCTGGGAATTTGCGGGTGGTGTTACCTGGTGTATCAACATTTCACTTGGGAATGAATGGTCTTTTCAGTAATTACTAAATGTGTAGAAGATAGCTGGGCTGTGAACTGCAGATGAATGTCGCGGCTAGCATATTGTTAATGCGTCCAGCAACATTCAGGAGAACACGTGGGAGCATCAAAGAGGTAGCATTTAAAACATCACTAGTAAAAGATCACCGGTTATTTTATATGGATTGTAATGCCATGCAATTTGATATAGTATTTAATAACGATCTTTAAAGGAGTTAAATTTTGTTCTGATGAAAGTGCTATTTGATATTTATATATTGAAAAAGGTTTTTGTAAAAAAAGAGATTCTTATTTGATTTCAAAGAGAAGTACAGTTTGCATTACCTTGTGAAGTGAATTTGAATTGAAATTACAAGTATGAGCTAGACAGGCTCATTACAGTGGTATCAGAGCAGTTTCCTGCCAGCCTGGAGGAATTTGGGCTCAGTTTCAGTGGTTCAGAATATTGTCAGTTTTTGCATTTAGTATTTCATTCAGTGATTTTTTATTCTCTTTCATGGCTGATGACAAGAAATTCATTCCGGGTAGACACTATACCTGTAGAAGGTGTACTTTACTGCCTTGGAATGGTGCATTTGATGGTGATGCAGTGACATTGGGAGCAAGAGCAGGCAATGATGTCGTTGTACCAGCAGCTACTCCCGTGTTAGATGAGCCATCTAGTGAGGTACTTAGCAATAGTACTTTAGATGTTCAGGTGTGCATTGCTGATAGTACACATGATGTTGTAGTTCAGGAGTTTATACCATCTGCAGACACAATTCAGTTTCCTATAGAGGCCGTTGGTGATGATCAAAGTTCCAGTGAGGTATATTGTGGGGAGTGTATACTACTTCACATTTGTTCACCATGTTCAGGACTTGTATCGGGTGCAGAGTTGGTCTGTGCCTAAGATGGATTGTTCGCAAGATGATTGGGTAGATATACTGGAGGAGAGTGTGCTGAGGTCTCCTACAAAGTTGTGTTCTAGTGATATCCTGATTTCTACAGCACAGGTACTAGATACTATTTTACAGGTTATGTTGTTGGTCCGAATGATGTTATTGGTATGCAGTTGGTTCAGTGATAGCAGGGATGTCACGTGCTTCTACCTATGGGATCCAGGTGGAGGTTGGAGTTCAGTGTGTTACTAAATTGCTTGAGGACAAGCAATCTTAGGGAGGACAGACTGTAATGTCCCCGTTTTTGTCAGCATCTGAGTTTAAGAGATTAGCCTATTTTTGTGATACTTGTAGGCTAATTATTGCGGATAGAGGATCTTCTGAGGCACAAACTTGGCTTGGGAGGGTCTTGTCTTCCCCACAATACAGTAAGTTACAGGTTGCGTTTGGCTCAAATTGGACTTTGTTTGAGCTTAGTTTTGGTGTGTTTACTATTTGTGGTAAGTCGGTGTTGATTGCGATGGACCCTTTCTATTTTTGGAAAGTGCATTTGGCCACATGGAGAAATAATAGCTGTGACTCCTATTTCAGATGACATTAAAATGATGAGTATTTTAGGAGTTATTAAATTTTAGTGGCCAAATTATATTAAATCATTAAATGGCTTATTATAAAGTTATAAATTAACTTTATAATTTCACTTAAGTTGAGGGTTGAGTCATCATTGGAAGGGGCCATTTATTTAATTGATTATAAGCCTAAGTCACATTATTATAAAGATACTTTATTATAATAATGTTTTTAAAAGTAAGTTGCTAAAACAGAGTTGTGTTGAGTGGAATTCATTTGGGAAACTTTTGTCAATGGAGGATTATAAATATGAGCCCATTTGATGAGAAAAAGGTATCTGATTATTTGATTATATTATACTTTGTTTTCTCTGAGGAGAAGTTCTAATTTGTAAATCAAATCCCTTGCTGAGGTATAAGGCTTTGATGTTGAATTAGTTTTGCAATTTGTTGCTGAAGTATAACAAATTGTAATTGCATTACCTCTCTACTGTGTTTCTTCTGTATTTAAGAGAGGAGTTCTGGAGCTTGGTTTATGCACACTGATGGTGCAAATTTATTCTGGAATTGATTTTATCTATTGATCATCATATTTGTTGTGTTGGTGAAGTCTGGTCTGCTGGAGACGTTCGAAGGGTTGGAAGTCATATGCTGGCCGAGAACGATTTATCTCAGATTCTGGACACTTGGATCAGCGTTTGAATGCTGGTGAAATGGTGTTGTTACTATACATTTGAAGGATTGGCTGGTTCTATGTGGAGAGGAGGCGAGTGATGAGACAATTGCAGGCGTATTGATTCCTTGCTGCAGCCGTTTCATATCTGCCGTCAACCTGGGAATTTACGGGTGGTGTTACCTGGTGTATCAACATTTACTTGGGAATGAATGGTCTTTTTAGTAATTACTAAATGCGAATTGCAAATGAATGTTGCGGCTAGCATATTGTCAATGCGGCCAGCAGCATTTAGGAGAACACGTGTGAGCATCGAAGAGGTAGCATTTAAAACATCACTAGTTAAAGATCACCGGTTATTTTATATGGATTGTGATGCCATGCAATTTGATATAGTATTTAATAATGATCTTTAAAGGAGTTAAACTTTGTTCTGGTGAAAGTGCTATTTGATATTTATATATTGAAAAAGGTTTTTGTAAAAAAAGAGATTCTTATTTGATTTCAAAGAGAAGTACAGTTTGCATTACCTTGTGTAGTGAATTTGAATTGAAATTACAAGTAAGAGCCAGGCAGGCTCATTACAGTGTCCATGAAAGTTGCCATGGCAGCTCAGTTTCTTGAGAGACCTGAGGGGTCTCTTGGAGTAAACAATTGTCTTGAATAGACCACACTTGCATGGTGGTGGACTGAATCTCAAGTATAGGCTCTTGGAAAGAAAGCTTTCCCTTAAAACTTGGGATGTAAAATTGAGGGTGTTCAGATGTAGACACAGAAGGCATACCTTTCTTGAAGCTTGGAAAATCGAAGACCCTATCATTTTTGTGTTCCTCACTTGCAACCGGCTCTGTCTCAATATAATCCTCACGCTGTTGTTGACCACAATAAGGCTGCAATTGTTCTCTAACAGGTTTATGTGCTTGAAGGATGTTTCTAAAGCTTGGAAACGAACGCTCTATAGGTTCTTCATTTGTAGGCTCTTGGTACATGGGAGTACTCCAGCTTGGAATTCTAACCTCACGAGGTTTAGGAGACTCACCTTGCCCAAAAGGCCTGAAGCTTGGAACCTTACACTCAAGAGCCTTTTGTTCAACAATTTGTGATCTCAGCTATGCTTCCCCGACAACAATTTGGCGATCAAGCTCCTCTTCCCATTGGTTCCTTTGCTGCTCATCACCTAGAGTCTCTGCCACTTGGTTGGAAACTAACTCCTCATAACTTTGAGCTTCCATGTCTTGCTGCCCCTTGATTTCAGACAACTTATTAATCAAGTCAAGCAACATATTTTTCGTCCTTTCACACTCCTTCATTCCAACAAAGTCCGAGCTCTGAGGTTGATTGGAAATATCTTCGTGATGATTAGGCATGAAATAGTCTCCTTGGGACTGGTTATAATTCCGAGTCTCCGCCAATCAGGCTGAGAAGGGGGGTGGGTGGTAAGCATGATGAACCTGCTGCTCTTGACTCTCTTGTTGTTTCTTTTGTGCCCTTGATGCTTCCCATTTGAGAGCATGCTCATAAGCTTGTGCGGGGACATATTGATTAGGAGCATGTTGAACATATTGACAACCTGCTATGATATGGTAGCTTGGACTAAAAACCGCCTTTGGATGATTTTCATATGGCTGCTTATTAGCCCATTGAGCATTATTTTCATGATATGATGGTGAGTAACCTGACTGTCCATAATAACTTGACATCTCTACTCATGCAATTAGCTGAAGTTTTGAATATAAAAGATTTGAAACATACCAACACTTGATCTTTTGAAACCAGTAGACCTTTCCAGAGTCGCCAGATATGCAAGACAATGACCACTTCTAGGTTTGTATTATGTTATCAGCATATCAGAGATAACACAGCCTTGAAAATAAACTTCTTTTGTGGTCCCACCGGGCGTGCTAGAATTGTTATACACCAAATTACACCCTATTAAACTCGCAAGTCTAATGATCTGGTATAACATGGGAATCACTTCCAGGTTATGGGACCTTTGCTAACTGAAGTAAGACCACCAGGTTCTAGGCTGGTTCCTCTTGGATAATCACCTATTTTGCTCTTGAAACTGAAAAGTAAACTTGGGAGGAAAAGGGATAGAAGGAGAACTGAAGGGAAATACTGAAAAGAAAACTTAACCTACTAGGTGATACACCGAAAAGACATGAATCATGATATAATGGCCAAGAACTAGCATGGAATTCCTGAATTAGGACAAGTACAACTTCCTAGATAGTGATGCAGAGAGCACTGCAAAAAGACCTTGATGGGCCCTAACTCCTTATGACTCCTTCAAACTTCAAATTTGGTCAATCCCACCCCACTCAAGTCTCCTCAGGATGTCTCTTGACTTGTCCAAGGGGTCAATAGGCTTCCCCCATTCTCTCTTGGTTCTCTAAATCAATCTAAGAAACAAAGCTATTTCTCTTTTAGGGACACTTTCCCTAAACCAAACAAGGTGTAAAACTTCACCAGTGGGCTCAAAACTCCATCCTAAGAGATTGGAGACTCTTGACAGACCCTAAGGATCAAGAATCCACCACTGGGTTTGGTCTTATAGACCCAAGGTTAGTAGAATCCCAAATGGCCTAGGATTCCTTGTAGCCCTAACCACTGGGTTTTTGGAACTTAACTTCTTGTGACAGAGGGATCTAGGAAATCTAATTGGGTTTCTAGACACCCTTTATGGAGCTTGTAAACCCCCCAAAGCCTTGGCACCTCACTCCACTCTTGCACCCCTAGACTCTCACAAAACACACAGGCCTAATTAGCTAGTTTAGGCTTGGTTTGTTACGAAAGTGATAGAAGGTGGGTTCATGGATGAAATGCAGTGCTTTGGATGGATTCCCCTACCCCAAATTAGTCTAGAACCACTCTTGGTTCGATCCCCCAGCACACATATAACTTCTGCATGTAATTGTACCAAAAAGCTAGGCTAATTACATAGGGATAATTAGCCTAGGGCTTGATCTCATAAACAGTAGGACTAAGAGTTAGAGTCTGAGCTTCTGGATTCTTAAAGACCATGATCCTAACTAGCATTTTGCAAGTGGCCGAGGAGATCCACTAGATAAAGCGCTTGTTAGGATCACATCTTTGAGACTGGCCCAGTAGAGCCTTGGTTTCTCAGACAACAACTTTGTAAAATCTATAAATTTTCACTAACTTAACAAAAACACCTCAAACCAACTGGAATGATCAGTAGACTCAAAGCATTACAAGCTTCTGCAAATGGATCTTCAAAATGAATCCGTACCAGGCCATACCATGCAAAAATGACTCAAAACACTCTTCTATTTCCTTGCTTGAACATCAAACTTCGTACACACTGTATTCTAACCTTCATGGAAGGCATCCTCTCACCTAATAGCATCCTCTAAGCATTTCAGAAGCTTCATAAAGTGGGTGAGGTCGGTTACAAAGAAGTTGTTCATTCTTGAGCAACATTTTGCAAAAGTCGCTCATGCAACTTTGCAAAAAGACAACTTTTGGCAATCATGAAGGAAAGTTGCTATTTTTGGAGAATGTTAAGTTCATCGACCCCGAGGATGTGGGAGAGGGTCAAAACAAGACAATAACCTAACTAAGGACTTAAAACATGACTTCTAACCAAACTTTAAAATCCTTAACAAACATGGTGTAACTCTGGTTTCAGGTACCTAGGTTTATAACTTCACCTTACATCATAGACCCACACAACTACACACATAAGGGTGATCTCAAGGATGCACCTTATTACAAACAAGAAATCAAGAAAAGAGGAACTTTCAGGAGGTGCCCTGCACCATACTTCTCATGACAAAAAGAACTCAAGTCTCTTGAGTTGTGAATTGTTCAAGAGGATAACCTGTCTTTAGAATGTATTTAGGGTTCATCCAAGTAGCATCTTCAATTGGTTGGTGTTTCCATTTAACCAAGTACTCATAGTAAGTGCCCCTCCTAGTTTTCTTGTTCACTCTTTTGTCTAGAATGGTTTCAATCTCAGGAGGAGTTGCTTGTGGCATGTCCATGAGTGGTTGGAATGTAGGAGGTTCTGGAGTACCTGCAATATCAGTAGTACTATCTTCTCCTTTATAAGCATAGATATCTGCAACATTGAAAATAGGTGATAGGCCAATATGAGATGGTAGATCAATTCTATAGGCATTGTCGCCACATTTCTTCAAAATCTTGAAAGGGCCAAGCTTTTTCATCATAATTTTTGTGTATTTCTCTTTAGGTAGTCTTTCTTTCTTGAGGTGGATCATCACTAAGTCTCCCACCTTGAATTGTAGATCTCTCCTCTTCTTGTCAACATGGGTTTTATATTTCTCAGTGGTATGCTTCAATTTGGTCTGCACCTGATCATGCATATTCTTCATTATCTCAGCAAAGTCTTCAGCTAGTGCACTTCTTTTGTCCATTTCTTTGATATCCCTGAGTTCCAATACTCCTCTAGGGTGAGTGCCATAGACAATCTGGAATGGAGTTAAACCAGTGCTCCGATTTACTGAATCATTGAATGAGAATTTTGCTTGTGCTATAATGGTATCCCAAGTGGCTCGATGTTCCTGTGTGAGGCATCTCAGAAGGTTTCCAAGGGATCTATTTATGACTTCTATTTGACCATCAGGCTGTGGATGATATGCAGATGACAGAGAGACATTTGTTCCTAATTTTCTCCATAGTGTCCCCCAAAAGTGGCCTAAAAACTTAGGATCCCTATTTGATATTATTGACAGTGGTAATCCATGAAGTCTTATAACTTCTCTAAAAAACAATCCTGCTATGTGAGATGCATCATGAGTTGTCCTACAAGGAATAAAATGTGCCATCTTTGAAAATCTGTCAACTACAACATAAATGCTATCAAATCTAGACTTGGTCTTTGGAAGACCTAGGACAAAGTCCATACTTACTAAATCCCATGGTTTGGAAGGGATGGGTAAAGGAGTGTATAATCCAGCATTGGAGGTGTGTCCTTTGGCATGCTGGCAAACTGAACAACTCTCAACAAAACTCCTAACATCTGTCTGCAATTTGGGCCAGTGGTAGAATCTCCTAACTAGCTCCAAAGTTTTGTCCACCCCAAAGTGTCTAGCTAGGCTTCCACAGTGCTTCTCTTTGATAATGTTCTCCCTCATAGATCCCTTTGGGACACATAAAGATCTTCCTTTGAAAAGAAGACCATCTTGCACAATAAACTCAGATAAATCAGTGTGGTATCTGTCTGTCATCTCCATGCAAATCTGATAAGTCTCTTTGAAATCTTCATCTTTAACATACATATCCTTCATGGCATGGACCCCAACACTCTCTAACTGGATGGCTTGAGTAGTTAGGTGTCTCCTACTGAGAGCATCAACAACTTTGTTCACAATCCCCTTTTTATGCTTGATGGAGAATGTATAAGACTGCAAGAACTCCATCCACTTCACATGTCTGTGATTGAGTTTCTCCTGCTTGTTTAGAAAACTAAGTGCATGGTTATTAGTAAAAACAACAAACTCCTTGGGTAATAAATAATGCCTCCATTTCCTAAGTGACTAAACCATTGCATACATTTCAAGATCATAAGTGGAATATTTTTGTTTAGCTTCATTGAGATTCTCACTGAAAAAGGCAACTGGCCTCCCTTCTTTGCTCAAGACTCCCCCAATGGCTTTATTGCTTGCATCACATTCAACTGTGAATACCTTGTGAAAGTCTAGTAGGACTAGGATAGGCTGCTCTGCAATCTTTTTCTTTAGCAACTCAAAGGACTCATTAGCTTAATTAGTCCATGAAAATATGCATTTTCTTCCACCTTTTATGGTGTTAATAATGGGAGCACATATGCCACTAAAGTTTTTGATGAATTTCCTATAAAAGCTAGATAAGCCATGAAAACTCTTTACCTCTGATGGAGTAGTGGGAGGTGGCCAGTTGAGGATGGCTTCAACTTTGGTAAGATCCATCTTGAGACTGTTTTTGGAGATCACAAAGCCTAAGAACACAAGTTCTTCTTGAAGAAACACACACTTATCTATATTTATTTTCAACTTCTCCTCATGGAGTTTTCTCATCACCATGTCCAAATGCTTGAGATGTTCTTCCCTGCTCCTGCTAAAAATCAAAATGTCATCAAGGTAAACAACAACAAATTTGTTAAGAAAAGGTTTCAATACTTCATTCATCAATCTCATAAAGGTGCTTGGGGCATTGGAAAGGCCAAAAGGCATCACAAGCCACTCATAGAGGCCTTCTGTAGTCTTAAATGCTGTCTTCCATTCATCTCCCTCTCTGATTCTTATCTGATGGTAGCCACTTTTGAGATCTATCTTGGAGTAGTAACTTGCACGCCCCAAACAGTCCATCAAATCCTCTATTCTAGGCATAGGAAAACCTATATCTGATGGTTATCCTATTGATTGCCCTAGAATCCGTACATAGCCTCCATGTGCCTTCTTTCTTGGGTGCCAGGACTGCTGGGACAGCACAAGGACTCACACTCTTCCTAATGAGACCTTTTGACAACAATTCTCCAATCTCTCTTGCTACCTCTTGATTCTGTTCAAGGGTCATCTTATATGCTGCCTTGTTGGGAAGAGTGGCCCCTGGTATGAAGTCTATACAGTGGCCTGTTTCCCTCTCAGGTGGCAAAGACTCTGGTGTTTTCTCAGCAATGATACCTTTATACTGGTCTAGCAGTGCTTTCACTTCTTTTGGGGCCTACATCCCTAATGGGGACTTGGACTTTGGACTCCTTCTCCTTTAGTACTTTCATGAATTCCTTTTCTCCTATGTGCAAGACAGTACTAGTAGTATGTTTTTCTTTCTCACAGTCAGGGAGTGGGTTCATTACATATTCAACACCATCCTTAGTTATAGTATAGACATTGGATTTTCCATCATGCCTAGCATCTACATCATATTGCCAAGGCCTCCCTAATAATAGATGACATGCATCCATCTCTGTAATATCACATAGAACTTTATCTGTATACTCCCCTATCTTGAAATCAACCCAAACTTGCTCATTGATAATGGTTTGCTTTTCTTTTGTCAACCAAGAAGCCTTATAATGGAAGGGATGAGGGATTACATGCAACTTTAGTCTAGTGACTAACTCCCTAGATGCAATATTATCTGTAGAGCCAGAATCAACTCTAACTTTGCATACCTTATTGTTCCCCTTGCAGCTTGTTCTGAATAAAGGTGGTTCTGCAGTAGTAGGTACTCTTAGGAGTGTCCTTTGCATCATTAGACATTCTCCTTGCTCTGGATTTGCAGGTCTTGAAGTTGCAGAATGATAGGAGGATACACTTTTGTTATCATCTTCTTGGGTAAGTTGTACTCTTTTGTCCCCTCCTTGTCTGCGGGTGCCACTCTTTTCAGGACATCTGAAGGACTGGTGTCCAACTTGATTACATGTAAAACACTTTCCTGTGAAGACACTAGGCCCTCTTCCACCAAATCTTCCTCTACTGTTGGATCTCCTACCTCTGAAATTGTTTCTATTATTGTGCTCTCCTTCTGAGTCATGGTGATTAAACTCCCCTTGGCTTCTTTGGAATGGTCCTCTACCATTGAGTCTACCTCTTCCCTTGAAGTTATTCCCTCTTCCTCTATTATTTTATTCTCCTCTTCTCTTCTGCCTTTCTTCAATTTTTAGTGCCATTTGAAAACATTTGTGTACTGATTCAGGGTTAAACAAACTCATTTCATCTTGAATACTGTATTTCAGTCCATTGATATACCTTGCAAGTTTGTGCTTCTCACTTTCAGGAACTCTTGCCTTCAAGGTCATTTTGTGAAATTCTTCAGTATACCCACTCACATCAAGGTCCTTCTGTCTAAGATTTTGCAGCTTCTTGTGGAGGGTGATCTCGTAGTCTTCAGGTACAAACTGCTTCTTTACTTCAACTAGCATCTTTTTCCATGTTGAGATAGGATTCCTCCCATCCTCCACCCTTTCACTTTGTAGAAAGTTCCACCAACTCAAGGCAGGACCTCTCATTATGGATTTTGCAACCTTAACCTTTTGATTCTCAGAGATGTTGTCATACTCAAAGTAGTTCTCCAAAGTTTCCACCCAATCCATGCATTCTTCAGGATCCATTTTTCCACAAAACATGGGCATGTCTGACTTCTAATCTCTCCTTCCAACTCTTTCAAGAGCTTCAAGAAGTTTTAATTGGTCTGCAGGCATGTTTTTTGTATCATCTTGCTCCGGTTCTTCTTCTTCTTCTTCTTCTCTATTTGGAGGTCTTTCAACTTCTTTATCTCTTCTTCCATTCTTTTTTTTTTGGCTACCTGTTCCCTGACAATTTTAGCCAATTCCACATTAGTGATTCTAGTGGGGACTTCCTCCTCTTGAGAACTTTCTATTCTATCAGCCATTCTTCACTCCTTCCAAGATCTTGGCAGGCTCTGATGCCACATGATGCAGAGAGCACTGCAAGAAGACCTTGATGGGCCCTAACTCCTTATGACTCCTTCAAACTTCAAATTTGGTCAATCCCACCCAACACAAGTCTCCTCAGGATATCTCTTGACTTGTCCAAGGGGTCAATAGGCTTCCCCCATTCTCTCTTGGTTCTCTAAATCAATCTAAGAAACAAAGCAATTTCTCTTTTAGGGACACTTTCCCTAAACCAAACAACAAGGTGTAAAAATTCACCAGTGGGCTCAAAAATCCATCCTAAGAGATTGGAGACTCTTGACAAACCCTAAGGATCAGGAATCCACCACTGTGTTTGGTCTTATAGACCCAAGGTTTGTCGAATCCCAAATGGCCTAGGATTCCTTGTAGCCCTAACCACTGGGTTTTTGGAACTTAACTTCTTGTGACAGAGGGATCTAGGAAATCTAATTGGGTTTCTAGACACCCTTTATGGAGCTTGTAAACCCCCCAAAGCCTTGGCACCTCACTCCAATCCTGCACCCCTAGACTCTCACAAAACACACAGGCCTAATTAGCTAGTTTAGGCTTGGTTTGTTAGGCAAATGATAGAAGGTGGGTTCATGGATGAAATGCAATGCTTTGGATGGATTACCCTACCCCAAATTAGTCTAGAACCACTCTTGGTTTGATCCCCCAGCACACATATAACTCTTGCATGTAACTGTACCAAAAAGCTAGGCTAATTACATAGGGATAATTAGCCTAGGGCTTGATCTCATAAATAGTAGGACTAAGAGTGAGAGTCTGAGCTTCTGGATTCTTAAAGACCATGATCCTAACTAGCATTTTCCAAGTGGCTGAGGAGATCCACTGGATAAAGCTCTTCTTAGGAAATCTATAAATTTATAAAATCTATAAATTTTCACAAACAACAACTTTGTAAAATCTATAAATTTTCACTAACTTAACAAAAACACCTCAAACCAACTAGAATGATCAATAGACTCAAAGCATTACAAGCTTCTGCAACTGGATCGTCAAAATAAATTCGTACCAGGCCGTACCATGCAAAAATGACTCAAAACACTCTTTTATTTCCTTGCTTGAACATCAAACTTCGTACACATTGTATTCTAACCTTCATGGAAGGCATCCTCTAAGCGTTTCAGAAGCTTCAGAAAGTGGGTGAGGTCGGTTACAAAGAAGTTGTTCATTCTTGAGCAACATTTTGCAAAAGTTGCTCATGCAACTTTGCAAAAAGACAACTTTTGGCAATCATGAAGGAAAGTTGCTATTTTTGGAAAATGTTAAGTTCACCGACCCAAGGATGTGGGAGAGGGTCAAAAAAAGACAAGAACCTAACTAAGGACTTAAAACATGACTTCTAACCAAACTTTAAAATCCTTAACAAACATGGTCTAACTCTGGTTTTAGGAACCTAGGTTTATAACTTCACCTTAGGTCCTTCACCTTACACCATAGACCCACACAACTACACACACAAGGGTGATCTCAAGGATGCACCTTATTACAAACAAGAAAGCAAGAAAAGAGGAACTTTCAGGAGGTGCCCTGCACCAGATAGGCTTGCAAAAAATGTTTCATAGAGAGGTCCGAGATGAAACTATTGGAGGAAGGAAAAGATTTCATAGAAATAGCTTCAAGGAAGTAGACACAGACTATAACCTACAAACAAACATGCACTCCAACAAATAGGCATAGGAATGAGACAAAATAGCAAGGAATTAACAAAATTCACAAGACTACTTTATCAATCATCCACAATAGTACAAAAAGATGCAGAAAAGAAAGAAGACTTAGAATAACCCACAAACTTTTTCAATACTCAGTCAATATATTATGCTTCAGAAAGAATCCCAAAACACATGTAAACCTGCGGGCAGGATAAATGCCACTGAAAGTCTTGCATAAGCCTTGGAAAACTGAGAATTACACACATGAAAAGCTTGAGGACAAAGAAAATGTCACAGAAAACTCTTACATATTCTGAACCTATTTACAAAAGATCAAAAAACTACTTATATACAAGCTCCCCTAGCACACAGGCTTGGGAGTCAATCCATCTGATTAGATTAGGGCAGAATTAGGGTTACAATAGATATAAGTTATACAATGCAGAAACTCTAAAACAGTCAAGTCTGCCATTAAATGCACTTGAGGAATACCTCAGACGATCAGATATAGTCATGAAGACATCTCCCATCACCATAAATTCGATCAGAATAAGCGGCGGAATCATCTACCCTGTCTGAGACTTGAAAGACCACGCCACCACCATGAAACCCTGAGATAAGATTTGAATATTTGAATTTAAACAATAACGGTCACTGGTGGCGCGGAGGTCTGTATCAACGGCTCGGAATAAGACTCGGTTTCCTGTTTAAAATGTAGCCGTAGATCTTTTCTTTATCTTTATCTTGTATTTAAGCCCGAACCTGATTTAGACACGTGGCGCCTTGTCGCATTGCCTTGAACATTATCAATCTTCATCCTGGCCATTAAGTCATAGCGCCCACCGTCAGATCTATCGGAACTTGCTTTATCTTTATCTTACCTTTGGCGCTGACTTCAACTTTGACTTGGACACGTGGCAAGCAGGTGTGATGCCTCAATGGGTATACATCTTCATCTTGGTCTTGGAGGCTTTATGCCTGCCGTTAGATCTTCTTTACTTGCTGTCTTTACTTTATCTTTTGAACCCGGGACCCATGACGTCATTTATGCCAGATGTCATCACGACGCAATGCCTTAGATACTAGATGTCGATAAACTTTTCTTTAAGGCTATATGCTGTCCGTCCGATCAAATAAGACTTGATCGGTCTTTACTTTACCTTCTGACCTTAGCCTTAACTCATCTTTAACCTCGGGTACCTGAAATCCTTTGTATCTCCAAGTCGCTAGATCATTTCTTTAACTCCGAGTTTATCACGAGATTAAGCGACATCCACAAGATCAAGACTACATCAACGGCCTGCGCTGCATCTCTGAATGGAAAGGCTTGACACAAAATTATCTAGCGATCTAGCAACAACCACAAGATCATGATAGCATTGACGGCTCACATTTTAACCTTGGCTAGTCCATTTTAACTTTACTTGACTTGATCTTAACTCGGGTCTATCTAGAGATCTGGAGATAAAGCAACCGCCAAGTCGCTGAATGAATTCACTAACCCTAGTCAGATTTGGAGACCTGGCGCAGACCATAGGATCAAAACTGCATCAACGACCTGCGCTGAATCTCAGAATGAAGTCTTAACTCGAGTCTATCCGGAGATTCGGAGATAAAGCAATCTTTGAAGAAGAACTGAACTAGACTTTAACTCTGATCAAATCTAGAGATCCAGCGACAAGGCTATCTCGTGATCTCCGAATGAAATGGCTAACTCTGGTTTGATCACGAGATTTGGCGACCACTGTAGGATTAGAACTTGATCGACGACTTGCGCTGAATCTCCGAATACAAATGCTGACCTTAACTTTGTCTAGCGACTCAGCGCCAACCACTGATCTTGATCTCGACCAACGGTTCGCGCGTAATCTCAGAAGGTTTTCCTTAACTCTAGTTCTATTTGGAGATCACGTGACACGCTTACCTCTGAATTTTGCAATAAACCTCAACTTGACTTGGCTTGACCACAGGTTACATTACAAGATCTAGCGCCATCCACACGATTAGAAAAAGATCAACGATCTGCACTGAATCTCGAGAACTTCCATGACTTGTCCGAAATATTGCGAGATTCAGCGCCAACCCTCCAATCAGAACAAGAACAGAACCTGATCAATGGCTTGCGCTAAGTCTCCAGATCAAAAGAGCATATTCCTTTCCATTCCGAGATTTAGAGATAGACATAAGAGGTTAAAGCGTACATGACTTAAAAGATACTTAAGTTACTCGGAAAAGCAACTTGAAAATAGAACAAGTCATGTAGGGTTTATGGTTTAAGCATGAATTAGGTTTTTAAGACATGAACAAAGGCTTAAACCGGGTCTAGAAATATGCAAAGAACAAGGCAAAGACCAGAAAGCATGAACAAAAACTATACAAGCAGGGCTTTACTCTTGTGGGAGCCTCATTTTTTCCACTTGTAGCCAAATTTGGATAGGATGGGAAATTTGGGTAACACCAACATAATCTAAAATGAGCTTCAAAATGCCTTTTTAAAGACCTCCAAGACCCCATGCTCTTTTTTAGGTTGCAACAATTTAATTACATAAAACAACACCTTGTGACCCTTTCTTGGTGCCCACACCTAGGAGCTTTTTATTAAATAAAACAACTTCAATTCCCCTAGACGCCATTTAAGCAGTTATTAATTTAAATAATGCTAATGTTAAATATTTGATTTAACTTTAGTTTTTTTAATATTATTTAAACTAATCACTTTGAACCACATTAATCTGCCAAAAATATTATCATCAAATGCATTAACCAACATTCCCAAAATATTATCATCAAATGCTTTCTGCCAGTGGGAGCTTGTTGGGTGCGGGTGATGGCTTGTAGCTGGGGGCCTCTACATCAGCGGCTACTTCTGTTCATAGCTCCAGCCCAAATCTGCCCTCTTTTTTTATGGGTGTGTTGGGAGTTTCTCTGCTGCTGGGTTCCTCTGTTCCACCTGTAGTTGTGGGTGGTTCGGGGATTCTTGATGTTGTTCTTTACACTATTGGTGGGGGGGGGGGAATAGTGTTCACTGGGCACTCTTCTTAGAAACTCAATACTAGATTTGATACTGTGAATGTGGAGGTTCCTCCCCCAAAACCTCAATCTTTTGTTGGTGGTCGGAGCTTTGCTCGTGTGGCCAAATCTGCTACTGCTATTCTTGCAAAGGAGAAATCTCCACCCCTTGCTTATGCTAAGACCTTCCTTGTGGTGTTGTGTGGCCTGAATGGGCCAGACAATATGGACTTATACCAGCATTGTGGTTGGTTTGTAGATTCATTGGTTTTTGGCCTTCTCTTCGAGATCTTCATCGCTGGATTACAGATTCTTGGAGATCCTTAGTTTTGGCTAACATTGAGCTTTTCCCTTGTGCTAAGAGGTTCTTTATTGTTGTTTTCTCTTCTTTTGATGAATGAGATTTGGTGTTGAGCAAGTCATGGGATTGGGGGACTCCCTTTCGGCCAAACCATGCAGGGTTTCCTTTAACCCTCTTACTGAACCACTCAACTTGCGTTCAGTGTGGATTTGTCTTTCGAATCCACCCCTTCATTTTTAGGATAACTCTTGTTTTGAGGCCATCGACAACTCCCTTGGTCATTTTTTAAAGGTGGATGATACTACAACTGCTATGGGTCTCTCTACCTTCGCTCGCATTTTGGTCGACATTGACATCTCCACACCTCTTCTAGGAGATGTAGTTCTCATGGTTGGGGATAGACCATGGACACAATCACTTGATTATGAGGGTCTCCCCTTTTGATGTCGACGATGCTTCTCTACTGGCCATTTGGCAATAGATTGTTCTCTCTCGCGTCGTAATGGTGCTGCCACTTGGTGGAAGGACGCTAATGATGATTATTTGACTGTTTTGGCTTTTGATCCCTCTGATGAGTCTACACAAGGTGATTATGACTCCCCTCAGGATGATGCTCTTGCTGTTGATTTGGCCTCCTTTGACCTGATGATCCTGACTCCATCGCTTGCTGCTAGTGTGGCTCCCTTTGACCACGTGGACCCCTCTCCGACTGTTGCAAACGATTGACAATATTATTTTTTAATAAAATATAATCCTTTCTTTAAAAATTGACCCCTTAGGCACTATATTTTATTATTATAATGCTTTCCCCCTTTTATTACAACATTTTATGCTCATTCGCCTAGGAAAAGGGGCTACAACTTATAACTTATTTTATTATAAAGTGATGATAATATCACTTTAATATTAATTTATTTAATCCATAACTTAGGAAATATTAATATATTTCCTTATTTATTCATAAAATGCAATCCGGGGCTCAGATTTGAATTCTGTCTGAAGCACAATAATCTTTGATGTCAACTGAACCCTACAAGCTAACTGACAGTTCCTCCTAGAAAATAGGAACTCGCCCTAAAAATTAGGAACCTCACTCCAAAAACCAGAAACTTCTCAAGAGGATCCTGTACTGCTCTATGGTCCCCTGGGAGGTCGTCCAGGCAATTGCCAGTTCTCCCTAAAAAATAGGAGACCTCCCTAAAAAGTAGGAATTGTCGTCTAAAAGCTCAAAATGGCTCATAGGGCCCCTACAATTCTCTATGGCTCTCAGAATGAATCCCCTAATCCCATCGTTGACCTACGGGAACTCAAGTGATAGCCCAAGCCTCTACTCATCTATCTGTCACCTAAGAAGGGGATATTACAAAGTGTTGGGAATATCATATTACCCACAAAGATCAGACTAGGTCTTGAGGCGATCATTGATAAGGATATCCTCAAAGCATCTAATGCCTTTGTTGTTCCACTTTTTAGCAGAGTTGGAGGCTTATCCTTATAATGGAGGTTCCACCAAATAGTCTTTGACAATCTTACAGTTGATGGTCAGGCCATTGTTGATGAGCAAGGTTCTCACAAACTCCCATGCCTTCCAAATGCTCTTGAAGACATTGGAGCCCTCAAGTGAAACAGGGAAAGTAACTATCAAGAGATCACAAAAGACAGATCCTTCTAGGATTTGGCACATTTAGGGACTTCTTTGCTGATATTAGGATGAATCAATACCTTCCATGGTTTGTTGCTTTCAATAGCCTTATAAATTCATTTGATTGCTAAGGCCATACCTTGAATTCTGAGGTCTTCCAGCCCTAAACCACCCCATCTCTTTTCCATAGTACACCAATTCCACTTGACTAATTGTTGCTTTTTATTATCTTTCCCATTAGACCTCAATTTTTTCGATATGATTCTAAATGTCGTTTATTTGTTATCCATTGAAGAGCCATACAAAGTAGTAGATGTTGTAGGAAGATAGGATTTTTGGCAGACTTGAATCCTACCAACCAAAGATAAATGTTGCTTGTTCCACTTGTTGAGCTTACTAACAATCTTATTTTTAATCCAATCCCACATATCTTTCAAGTAGGGATTAATGGTAAAATGGATGCCAAGGTATCTCACAATTTAAAAGGGACCTCCCCAACTAAAACCAAATTTGCAAAACTAAGGAGGAGGGTCATCATTCCACCTTAACATGATGGATTTTGAAGAGGAAAGTTTGGTGCTAGGTACTATACAAAAAGTGTTCATCTTCTTCATAAGAGTACATGTTGCTCTGACTTATATTCACAAAAAAGGTTGTATCATTAGCAAATTGCAAGTTAATTAAATTCTCATGATTAGGGAAAGAAATGCCCTTGACTCTTGGGGAATGGAAGGAGTCCCTAAGCAGATTGTAAGGCATTTGAAGCAATAAGAAAGATGGGACGAGCTAATGGACACCCCTGCCTAATGGACCTTTCCAATTTGAAACTTGCTGACAAAAAGCCATTTATTTCAATTTGTGCCTTTGTGCCCTTCATTAGAGTTTGCACCCACTTACAATAACTGCTAGGGAATCGAAAAGCTTGGTGAGTCATGGCGAGGAAGGACCATGCAACTCTATCATAGGTTTTTCCAAAGTCTAGTAGGAACATTTCTATTTCCCGATTTTCCTTCCTAGCCCAATGCATGGCTTCCTAGCTAGTAATAAGGTTCTCAAGAATGTATTTTCCTTTGATGAAACCTGTGTGAGTGTTGCTAACAAATTTGGGAAGAATATTAGTCAATATGTTTGCCAGAACTTTAGCCAAAATCTTATAGGGTACATTTAGCAAAGTTATGGGTCTCCAGTTCTTTATTAAGGCTTTGTCACTATCTTTGGGCAGCAATTTAATAATACCTTTGTTATATCTCTTCCCAAAGACCCTTTACTTTTTACTTCCTTATAAACCTTTACCAAATCCTCACTAATCCACTCTATGTTTGCTTTATAAAACTCTGCCAAGAGACCATCATCCCCAAGAGACTTGTCATTTTGTAGAGCTCTAATGGCATTTTTTATTTCCCCTACGAAAATATCCTTTTCCAATGAAGAGGAGTCCTCATTAGAAAATTTACTAGGGATAACAGATCTACAAAAATTTCTGGCTTCTAAGCAATTGGGGTCTCCGTCTTTAGCTGTGAGTAGATTTTTGTTAATTTTCATAACTGATAGAACATGCAACAAAAGGGGAAGGTGACTCCTTAGGGGGTCGAGTTAGATTTCTCTGAACTAGGGTTGAAGATTTAGGAGCGAGGTTAGCAGAGGAGGGATCAACGGAGGAAGATGAGACATTGAGAGGAGGATCCAAAGCTATAGGGGGCAATGCCCACCAACTTATCCACGGAGGAGATCAGAGGGTTAGGGTTAGGAGTGGGAATGGTTTTCGCACCCCTCGACAAAATAGAGCAATTACGATGGATATGCCCTTCACGTTGATAGAGAAAGCATGCATTAATGCCATCAAGAACTTCCACAGCGTAGGAAAATTAGTTATCTTCCAAGGCAGTCTCAATTTTATCAAGAATGTCAACTCCTGGGTTCAGACACCAAAACCCTAGTATCTAGGTGTGGGAGGGTGACTCTAGGGTCATCCATACATATAACATTGCCAATAGAAACAAGGATATGGGGAATAAAAGACTAGAACAATTGTGGGATGTTCTTTAGGGTAAGTCATCTAGGGCACAAAAGTGTTAGAATCTCCTAGTTAATGGCTTCAGTAGACTATTTGTGGGCTTTGAAAGAACAATTACCAATGTTCCAGAATCGCTTTCTGGTAACTAAATATTGCATATTCAAATCCTTAAAAACAATGAGAGATAAACCTTTTTTAATTAACCAACAAAATGAAATTTGAATGCCAAGATTTTTAAACCAAACATTTCTAAATCAATTATCAAGAAACTTCCTAGCTGGAATTTTATTAATATCAATAACGGAAAGAAATATAGCTATATTTTTAAGCCTTTCTTTTTCACAACAAATGACATTAAGCATAACCGGATTCGGAGAAACATAGAGAATTTGAGGGAAAGAAGAGAGTTCCTTACTATCTCTACCTCCATTACTACCTTGTTCGTGGGAAACCCTAGTGATGAAGGAAGTGGAATTAGGGACGTTCACTATTTTTTTTCCAGAACTACCTCTTTGAAAGATTTCTGAGTTGGTGGGTTAGAGGACGGTGGGATGGGATTAACATTAATATCAAATTCATTGCCTTTAGCTTTACACAGGCTGGGAGGGTGCCCCTCCATTAACCTCCATTAATGCGTTGCACTACTCATGTACAAAGAGTAAATGCAGAAAGCCCAAATAGAGATAGAGATAGTGAAGGATAAAATACCGCTAACAAAAGATAGCATACATCCTAGCAAAAGAAGGAATGATATCCACAGAAGCCGAGGAGAAGTTCCAAGGAAGGAGAGGCCTCTTACATGACCACACAACCTTAAGGGAGCCAAGCCTATGGCCTGCTCCTCGTGGAGCCAATGTCACTGGAGACCCCTTCAAACTTGCATTGACTAGTTGCAGAGCACCTTTTGCTCCAATCTAGCCTCAAATGAATAGTTTCTTGCTTGGAACCACCACAAAGAATATGTAAGAGAAAATATAATGAAAAACAAGAAAAAGAATAGAAATAAAAACAAATTCATATCTTATTCAATGAAAACAAAAATATAGGGACTTTATCTGTCATGCAGCCCCTGTTTCATGAAATCAGAACACGTTGCATCAAGTTACATCTTTTTAACATAGCTTTACATAGTGTGAAAACAATGAGGTGGCGACAAAATTTCGTGTTGATGTCATGAGAAGAGAAAAAAGTTTTATGACTTAAGTATTTTCTTGTTCTCATGTCAAAATAATCTGGAAATTTATTGGCTGATTAAATGAAAACTTTGAATCTCACGTGAATCCATTTTCTGATAATCTTACAGGTTATGGCGACATACATGCCGTGAACACAAGGGAAATGATATTTGTTATGATATTTGTTTCATTTGATATGATTCTTGGTGCCTACTTGATTGGTAACATGACAGCACTAATTGTTAAGGGATCTAAGACTGAAAGATTCAGGGATAAAATGACTGATCTCATCAGATACATGAATAGAAATAAGCTTGGGAGGGACATAAGGGCACAAATCAAGGGCCATGTGCGTTTGCAGTATGAGAGTAGTTATAGTGAAGCTATTGTTCTCCAAGATATTCCAATATCTATCCGTGCAAAGGTATGTGTATCCATTGAGAAATTGGATTCATTTCATATTACAGTTGATGCTTTTAACCGAAAGCATTAGTTGGTTAAGCTGGGATTCCTAAAATCAGGTTTCTACATATTTATGTCACAATATCATTATTTTCATTTGTTCCCCTAGTTATGTTTTTCTTTTTACCAAATGATTATTTAATTTTTTGTTGCTTTAAGGAATGCCTTTGTTAACTTCTCAGTGTGATTTATATTTTTCAGCTACTTTTGTCTTATAATTATTGAACTGAAAGTTAAAACATTTTGACCATGAAAATGCTATTTTCTGTTATGATCATAGGTTTTGGCATCTGGGATCCTCCACATCTCAAAATTACTGTTTTGATGAGGTTTCAATGATTGAATATATCATTGGCAATGCCTATAAAAATGATCTTCCTTGTTTCTGAATGTTTGTTGAATTAGAATACATAAAATTTTATTGGTTTAAATTTAATTTGATTGACAAAAGTTTGAGGAAAGATGATCTATAACGTACTTTAGAATGACCTGGAAGAAAGAAAGAAATTATTAAAGTGCCCATTGGTGACCAAAATAGATCAATTGGACTTCTCATTACACCCAATTGTAATAGCAAAAACCTAGGATAGAGAAAATTCTATGATAAGAACAGACCAACAATCAAAACAATGAAGTAACCTGAAAAGGGAACTTCAATTTTATAAAAATATCAATCACTGGGAAACTCCATTATAGTGATAAGAAGTGTGCCCCGATCTCCATCCTTGTTCCCATACTTGTATCCACATCTTTTGGTTATATCCTTATTCATTTATTTCCAAGCTCTTATTTGAATGTCATCCTTGTCACCATATCAGGCTATCAGAAATTACTCGCACATCCACAACCACAACCACACACAGCGACACCTTTAGCGATCAATGTAAAAACACTTAAATTGTTTTTCAGCTACTTGTGTGAAAACACTTAAATATCTTCAAATTTGAAAAGCCATGAACTTTTGTTGCTATCATTTTTTTATATTGATATAAATCTAGTTTGTATGCAGGTCTCCCAATCATTATACATGTCAGAGGTTGAGCAGGTGCCTCTTTTCAAGGGATGCAGTTCTGAATTTATAAGTCAGATTGTAAGTGTACTTCCCATCTCTATTCTATTTTCAGTGGAGGAAACAATATTTTGTTGATCCTATAGATAATGTACATGCTATTTACTTTTTGCTTGGTACTCTCAAATGTACATGTTATTTTGTAATTTTTCTTGATGATATTGGTATTAATCCTTTCCCCTCCCTAGAGGAGTACTATTCCATATGGTTCAGTTTCTTGTTGAATAACTTGGTTTATTACATAAGATAAAGCTATTTTATATAGTTGTGTAGGAACCTAGGCCAAACCAAAAACAGTTCTGAATGGTATGAATCTTGCTTTGGGTCTGGTGTAGGTTTACCCAGGGTCTTGTCTCACACCTCAAGATTTAGCCTGGGTATGTTTTGGATGCGCCTGGACCAAATATAGAGGCTTGGAGCTGAACCCTAATTGTTTGACAATGAACCAAGGAGAATCTACTTGGGACTGATTTTTTTAAATGAAAAAAATGAAAAAATAAAAACCCCTAAGCCTAACTAACAATAGTCCTTAGTATCGATTGAGGATGAGGGCCACAAGGATTCAAACCAATGCCGTTGCCTTGGTCTAGGTAGTAGGAGTGGCATTGGCATTGCTTTTCCTTCCAACAAGCTAGCTGATGAGATTTTTGCTCTTGATGAAGACCGATATGATGATTTATATTGATTTATATGTGCCGATACACTAATATAAGAAATTTTGATTTATCTTTAATGTTAGAGAATTTAACTTGAATTAACAATTATCAGCTTTGTTATGTCTTAACTTTTGTACATTGTCTTGTTATGTATTTACTTTTGTACATTTTGTGCAAATAATGCATATTTGTATATATTTTTAATTATGTGTGTGTGCACATATATATCTGTAACACATATTTATATGCATACACATGCATGTGTATGTGTTGATGTAACACATATGTACATATATTTCCATGATGATTCTTGTGCTTCATCCCTGTGCTACTTGTGCACATCTGAATCCTAATATATCTGCATAGATAACTAGTGAACAAAATTTTATGAAGAATGCGATACCTTCCCATAATTTACACACTTGACACTATTACAAATTTACAAGGATGTGATCAGATTTAGTACGTAGCCTATCATCATTGTGGGAGATAAGTACAAATCAAATGCAACACATAACACATTCACATCATCCAGCCTTAAGATTTTGCTAGCAAAGAAGAACATGGAAGGATTTGGATTGCATGAATCCCTGAAGGCACATTCCTTTTACAGTTTGATTTAGGACTTTGAGGAATTTGGTGGTTGTCAACACCCGTCTCCTACTTCTCTCTCTCAGTTCTATCATATTTTCTTGCATTCTTAATGGATCATAATCCGAAAATTTGCACAGATAAAGAATTTTTTGACTGCGAGAATTTCCTTTAGGAACATGTGTATGTGTGGGGCAAATTAAATGATCCACACACTTGGATCTCAGAGCTAAGGAAAGAAGTCTAGAGGATGAGATCAACATCTATACTTGTATTGTAGGGTTTTTCATCAAAGAGTTTGAATCCCTCAAGGACGTGCAATGTCCCACCCCTAATTTTTTTACGAAATTTTTTCACCTTTTTTCTCAAGCTCAGTTAATAAACATTATGTCAAACACTTTGCAGGCATGGATAAAATTTTAAAAATGTTTACTGTTGTATTGTTGAGAGGTTTGATTGACAGTTGCATATTTATGAGCACATATGCAAGAATCACAACCATGTGTTTATTTCATAGCAAATAAACAACCATGAGTGTAAGAACCCTGCTAGTTCTACCTCCTGGAAATTCAATTCTTGCCCTTTGACATTCAGTCAAACAGTTGTCATGCAATGTCGGAAGTTCTGATTTCCTAAATGTTTGTATGTTTGCTCTGTTGTATTTGAATGGTTTGAAATTTCCAACATATACTAATGCATATAGTTCAAATTGCAAAGCTAGAAAATAACAAATCACAATGCAACAATTTTCCTTCAAATTAACATGCAATTATTACAATGCAAGAAATGTACAATATATGCACACCACCTACGTTTCAGAATTTATTTAAAACCTGGAGATGACTGCATTGATTGTTGTTATCCACCAAAGATAGACGATGCTTGCCAGATAGCTTCCTGGAAATGACATGGTGGCTGGGAAGGTGTCGTGGCTTCCTTAGGAGCTAATACAAGCCCTCTAGAATTGACGTAGGCTCTGTATACCGCAATGCAGCCCTTTCATGGATGCTATCGCTGCCTTAAATCACTTACTGAACCACGGCAGCCAGTAGGAACAAAACTCAACAGACTGGAATGACAACGCTGCACCCCAAACAAAATTCCGAATGTAGATTACTCTCCTTCTAACATTGATCTTGAAAGGAACCAGCGATACACTAAATCCCTCCCCACAATATTGTCGATTCCTCAACCAAATTAACCACACTCGACTCATGATGTTCAGCTGCTGAGTCAATACAATTCACCAGCTGTATGTCGCTGATTCAAAGCATCTAGTCATGCAAGAATTATCAATTCCTGCAGAACCGATCACATTCAAACCCTAGCCAAAGCTTTCAAACAACAATAATCAATTCTTCAGTATGAAGTTCGATTTCTATCAAGGCAAAAATATATATTTTTCCTCATGCCATCCAACCAACAGCTTCAAAATGACTCTTCACATAACTTAACGCACTTTTCATTATGAAACCTCCAATTCAAATATTTGAATAATAAATAAATAATTGTCTCACCTTCATATGTTGGTGTCACATAATAATAATGTTATAATAAATAACTGTTGGAATAATGGAAGGATGTGTACTGAGAGGGGAGGGGTGAATCAATACCCTTAAAAACTTTTATCAATTAACCTTAGTACTCATTTCTTGCATAACCAACCATTTTTAGCTTTCCTACTTCATGCATGCAATATCATAGCATAAGTGTAAATGCATGTAAACAAACATTGAAACATTTATGAAACTTATTGACACATGAAACAAGTATTTGGTAATGCAGAAACCCTTGTTAGAAGGTACAAACTGCGGTGGGGATGAAACCTACAAAACTTCACTATCTGCAGAATGGAAGGTGCCTGTTAGGGCTACAAGTTGTGATCACTTCTGATGATCTTACCCTGTTAGGAGTAACATGATAGACTTGTTAAGTCTACTCGGTTAAGAGATTTCAACAACACAATGTATGTGTGCACTCGGTTAAGATATTTACATAAAGACTGTTAAGTCCACCTTCTTGAAGGATTTTTTTTGTTTGCTACAATTGTTAGAAAGTAGACAAAAATATAGATGACCTGATAGCTTGCAATCTTGAATTGTTGATTACTGATCCATTAAGTTCACAAAATTGTATATCACCTATTGTGATGGATAATACCTCTGTTCTGCTCGGTAGCCTTGAATGTAGTTCTTCATAATTGAATTCTTCTTTATCTGTCCTTCTGCATGAAAACCTTTGTCTGATCCATAGATGTCCTTGTGCGGCTACAATCATCATGTTCTTGATTGATTATACATCTATATATACAATGTTTTGACCTAATTAAGTTTCACGCTTTTCTTGAATAACTCTAAGATCAAAGGTTTACAATTTGACCTTGATCTCCTAGTTTGCATGAATACAATCAGTTAAACTAATTAAATCCATCATTTACGCTTTTTTTGATCCACAAGAAACGGTTGTCCAGCTAAGCAAAAAGCTATTTTAAAGACTAAAGTGCTTTAGTTGACGTGTAGTTCAGCTCCGCTTTTCTCAGTGTTAAAACTGTCTCTCGGTTAGACTGGTGCTCGGTGATGTCTCTGCCTGGTTGATATACTCTGCTTGGTGCTTAGAATGTTTCGGTGACCACTGTGCTCGGTGAACACTGCGCTCATTGACCAAACTGGACCCTCTAATCCATCACACTAGCCTATGAGGGTCAAATAATAGGCTAATCCCTCAAACTTTGATGCTCATGAAAATGGGGACATTACAATGAGCTTGCTGTGACAACTGAAACAATGCATTTTCTGTGCATTTATTTTTCTGTTTATGGCAGCAGAGTACATGAAATAGAATGTTCAGTGTTCCTGACCTTTTTATATAGCCAAACATAGATGTTATCGAGTCATGACAACAACAAAGACTCCTAGTGATCGCTTAGCATGAAAATCTTTAGTAGCAAGCTCCATGTCCCCTTCAACACTCAAGTTCTGCAAATGATGCCTGATAGCTACAGGACTGTCTTCTCAGATATATCTTGCTTCTACAATGCTCAAAGTCCAATGCCCAACTCTGCGGAGTTGTTTCCACATCCTCATGTCCACCCCTGGTTTCTCTAAAGTCTAAACCCATGCCACATTCTGAAAACGAATGCATATCACTGAATGGCATTACCATAGTTCTTCTCCAGCTCCTTAGGAAGGGATTTAAATCCTTACAAATAGAAGATCTGCAAGCTGGAAATGATTGTAAGTCAGTGAATGGCATCTCCATAGGTCTGTACCAGCTCCTTAGGAAGGGATTTAAATCCCCACGAACTCCAGATCTGCTGCTATGAATCCACTCTATTCTCATGTCCACCTGCTGGGTAAAGTAGACAGCAAACAAACTTCATGCACCACCTTATAATAGAAATTTAGGGCCCTAAATGCACTCAATCTGAACTTGCAGCCACACGTCCAATTATTTTCTGATCTAGGCTGCCAAAAATGGAGTTACAGGAATCTTCAACAAATATATAACCCAACACCCAGCCAGAGATGAAACCTCCAGTGCCTCACAATTCAGAAAACATTCATGCCCCGACAATCACAAAGATCATCAAATTGACCAGAAAAAGAAGATGAAGAACTCACAACTACCAGCAATAAAATTCACAGCAAGATGGAAGTTTTAATCTCCTAGGAAGAACTGGAAAGCATGTATGAACTGCCTACAATCTGCTACATTTATATTCACCTAGCTGAAAACTTATTATGGCATCCAAAAACTATTCTTTGCAATCTACAAAAATCCTTCCCTTGCAAATTATGACTCTGAATGAATCTCACTATATTAACTAGCGAGGATCTTTCACCACCGCGGCTAATCTTCTCCAAGAGGGATTTCATTCTCAAGAAGGTTGAGACAAAGCAAGTTCAATCACATAGAACCACAAGGTTTTCACAGGAGGAATTCAAAATAATATGCATGAATGCTCAAATGAGATCTCCAGCCCACTTTTATAATCATATTGGTAAATTTCTAGAAATCACAAATTAAAATCACTTTACAATTTAGTTGAACCTTATTGCTCCAAAAAGTGATTTTCTATTCATTATTTAAAAATTCATGGCACATTAGGCACTTTATCAAGCATCCAGTGATTCACAAATTCTAATTTTCTTTTCCTACAAGCTATTCTACAATGAAAGTTAAGCAACCTTGATGAAAACATAAAATTAGAGCTCAGTAATTCACCCAAGTTACAAAAATTGCCGAAAAGCATCGAAATCAAAATTTGACTATACTAGAATGATATTGATGATGAATAATGAAAATCAGAGTCAATTGGATGACTTACTATAAATACATGTTCTCTCCAAGAATCTTGGAGAACACACTAGAAGCCGGAATTCACTTTAGAAAGAGCCATAAGAGTCCTCGAGACCAACTAAGCTCACTGCTAACAACAAATATCCCTTCTAACAAGATTGACGCTTACTAACAAAAATGGAACTACCTACCGTGTTGAAGTAACAAAAACTGGGGATATTATAGTCCTGTCTCCCCAAAGATTGCTTGTCCTCAATATAATTAATATCATAAAGTCATTTAATATAATTAATATTATTAAAGTTAAACTTGAATTATCTTTAATAATTTAACTTAAATCATTAAACCCCTGATATTGTCAATATCAACTCATGGGAATAACCCATCCACTTTTCAGATATAGATATGATGCCAACTGACAGTGACCTATGAGAAAAACATCCAAGTGACTTACTAAAAATAGTAAGAGTGAATCAAAGTGTCTTGAATGATCCTTGGAAGGCACACCACAAATAAACTTGCATTTTGAACTAAAGAATTTTGAAAAAACACCAATAAGGTCATCTAAAGAGCCATACAACACCCTTAGAATGGTCCCCTAATCACCATGTTAGCCTACAAGAACCAAGTCATAGGCTAACCTATAGAAATAGATGATTCTTAAAAGGGGAAATTACAGTCTGCTCTTTCCAAAGATTGCTTGTCCTCAAGCAATCTACTTCTACATACCAAACCAATTGCTATTTGTACTTGTATGTTAGTCTGAATACTCGGATCCCATATAAGTCTTAGAGATGTGGCTCCACCAATCTACTGTGCCACTTTGACATAATTGCCATCAATCTGCAACAACTTGAGAAGCACTCCAACTATCATGTAAATCCTTGAATCCTAGGTCTGACACTCATAAATATATTCTGAGAGTGGAAGAACAAGTATGCCCACATAAATCCACCAAAGGGAGTATCCTCAAGTTGTTGACAACTCCCTGTAACATAACTACCCATGGGAGTGCTCCACCTATATCCCACATTTAAAATGGCCATCCACCTTCCCCAATATTTGGAAACACCCATTGCTCTACACTGGCTATAGGTGAAATGCCAAATTCCTACAACACTGCCTCCCTATCCTATTTCCCAAAATAGAGACCATCCCAAGGAGACAAATTGGAAGGCCTGTAGGATTTGGCTCCTTCTTCCATAGAAGGTTGCATCTTATACCAACCATCCACCCCACTCCTATGTATCATTCAAGACATCAAGTCATCTGTAGGTGGGCTGAATGAAAAAGAATATGCATATCTCACAGTGTAATCACAATGTAATGCACCCTCAAGCTTTAATGGAAATCTTGAGTCAATATTGGGATTCCACACCTCACTACATGAGTCAGGCACCTCACCAAGCGGAATATGAGGTAAAATTTTTGCATAATCATGCACAATCCACCATATGCTGCTGTTATAAATCAAAATAACATCTACCCAATTGAGAACCTTAGTCCAAGAAGCGAGAAAAACCACCAAGGACAAAGGATGACGGGAGCTAATTAATATGCCAACCTCCAACAAGATGATAGAGATCTCTCCAACCCCTCCAATCAGCTGTTGTTCCCAAAAGAAAATTTGAAAAATTCTATGATCAGTAGACCAAAATAAATGTCTAACACCTGTGTGTGGACCACAACCCAATGACTTAGGGTCAAAATGCTTCTCTTAATGCATACTTCATACCCTAAAAATGAATCAGCTGCATACTCCGATAATGCATCGTGAGGCAATAGTGTATTAATGGCCTCTCCAAGAGCGTCCACATGCTCAAACAGTCCTGAATCAACAATACCACCATCCATGCACACAACATAAGTTAATCCAAAAGATGTAAGATCTACCATGTGAGCCTCTAGAAGAAAGAACTCCTCAAAATCTCCACACATGACCAAGGCCCCAACCAAATATCAATCACTTATGTCTTCGTCTACATGTGTAGGTGTAACACTAGTCGCTGATCCACCAAGTGTGTGCTCAACTATCCCATCTTCATCTATGTTCTGAGCCCTCAATAGACTATCCCACAAAGGTGACTCATGATCTCCATGATGCAGGTTGTGTATATGCTCAACAATTTTAGAATCATACCAGTCCTCAAGCCCATGCAAAATTGAAAGTTCCATGTGCTGGACCATCGTAAGAGGCTCTTCCCTGAAAGCATGAGTACCTCTATCCCCCTCATGTGTTATGGCTGCCAACTCATGATTATGTAAGGGTAATGAACAACTGTTGCAAAACAGAAAATAAGACCCTTCCTCACATCTTTATACAGTGTATTTAAGGTTTTTGAGCACTTCTTTCTTCTTTTTTTTATGCTTATTATCATGTGCTGATCAAGAGGAAGTGGAGCACTGTAAATCATGTATATCTTTTGTCATAATTTCTGCCTCATGGCTGCAAATTATATCTTCATGTGAGCATGTCTCTTCCATCCCTAATACCTTAGTTTCTTCATTTCTTTGTCTAGTCTTCACACTCTTCATATGGCATTGTTGTTCATTAGAAGAGGCTGCCATAGGAGACTTAGTTTTTGTAGGAGATGATAAAGAATGTGCCAAGCTCAACTCCAAGCAAAGCTCATCAACCTGAATTTCTGATTCTTGAAGGGCCATTTGAGAGCTCTTCAAGGAATCTATGGTAACCTTAAGGCCCCGTTTGTTTGCAGGAATTGGAAGTGACACTTCCCGGTTTTGGGAGTGACACTTCTCGTTTTTGCAAATCCGCTGTTTGTTTCTCTAAATTGCAATTCTGGATTTGTCAAGTAAAACCAGGTTTAAACACCAAAATGAGTGGCATCATCTTCCTACTAATAGATGGAATTAGAAATCATACCCTGGTTTTGATATAATAAGGTTTTGAGTCAAATTCCAATTCCCCAAGATGCAAAACCAGGATTTCAGAACCTGGTTTTGTGATAATAAGGTTTTCACTCAATTCCAATTCCTGCAAACAAACGGGGCCTAAGTTCATAAGCAAGCTTATCAACTTTCTCTTCTTTCCCTTTTACCGCATCAAAATAAATCTCATCAAGCTGGAGAAGATCTCTATCTGAATGTAGATGTAGGTAATTTGTTTTCATTGCCACCATTTCCTCTCTGATTACTTGAAAGGCTATTAGTGAAAGTTCTTTGAAGTTCTTATGTGATCCTGGAGTCCTCCAGCAATAATTTTCTAACAATTTATGAGCATTATCAAAATGGTTTATGGATGCAATAATCATGTCTTCACTTACCTTCAATTGCCTTGTCAAATGATGGCACCCATGAGAATCATCACCTGCATACAAAATTTCTGATTTGTTTCCACACTCGTGCTTCCCAAAACTATCTTCCTTTTTTTCATCCTTTATGCATAACTCTTGAGAATTTAGCTCAGCATTAAGAGGAAAATTATCCAACACTAAATCTCTATCATGATTTGTTGCTAACACATCCGGACCATCATAATCATCTATACTCATATAAGATGTGGAATCATCATCATTAGCTGATTGGAGAACATCATCATTTATGCTATCAATGCCATCTTTCATGCCCAACTGTGTAGAGAAAGTTGGAACAGCACTATGGTCAAAAGTATATCCATCCCAAGTAGGACCCACACCATATGTAGGGACCATCACACCCAGATCCCAAGTGCTAAAATGTTGTTTTCTTGTTCAGGGAATATGTGACCACTTGATTCCTCATGACTGGTTTCCTTTGTGACTAAATCATTCTCCAATTCCCAAGTACAGTCATCATGACAGTCAGCCCCCTACATGGGCTTGGTTTGAGGTTCAAACCAAACACCACCTGTATCATCAGTGAAATTAAATGTACAACTGTCATCATTAGTTGATTTGAAGGCTCCATCATATCTGCTCACAATATGCCCAGCATTAGGCGCTGAACCATGATGTGTTTCATACTGAAATTCAACTTCATTGCCTACTGCAACATCTTTCTCATGATTGAAGATTGCATTTTCAAGTAAAAATTACTCCTTGGATGTGGCTCCAATAGATGACTGATTTTCTGATTTGGCAACCTCCGTGATGACGTCTCCTTCAATCTTCATGTACTCTTCATCTATAGCTTTAGTAGGTGACTCTCCTATGTCCTTGTCCTCATAGGGAAGTGAACTTGTGGCTCTATTTTCTTTAGAGATTAGAGTGAAGAGTCCAATCTTCCATGCATGTTGATTGATTTTTATCATCTCCAAGATTGCCTGTAATATGCAAGTCACAAACAGGTGCTTCTTCCTTTTGCTAACCCTTCTTCAAGAATAACTTCTAATTTTTCTTTCATTATTCTTCTGATGTACCTCATCACGCCTATTTTTCCAGGCTTCAAGGTTACAACCACACTTATGAAGTTATCAAAGGAAACATTTTTTTCAAACCCCCCAGGCATGCTTTGGTACTCTTCAATGAGTTGGGTAGCTTCCTGTTCACAACTCTTGTTGAAGAGAAACCCACTGTCATAACTCTGATTTTTTTTCTTTTACCGAGTCACCCAATAGGATGGCATGAACTCGGGCTTTGATACCCCACTGAAATGTCCCACCCCAGTTTGCCAATAAAATTTTCCACACTCCTAACCACTCATCTATGTAGGAATTTTACCAAATAGTAGGCACCTTAGTGTTTGCTTTTTTTTACCATGTCATTATAACAGACAATTTGTTTGCGAGTTTGAATACTTTGTTTTAGGTTTGTAGAGATGGCATATAATGAGATACTTAATTTACTATGCAAGCAAGAGCACTGAATAAACATGTAATCACTGCAATGTTTAGATGAACAGCGAATTAATGAAATATAGAAATGATTAACCATATAATTCTGACCTTGAATAATAGGGTGTATTTTATTTGCTCATATCTGAGTGGTTCTCATTACATGCTTAGCACCAGCTTAATACACAGATTTTCACTTCATTTCCAACGATCAGCATAGAAGCATAGCAATGCAATTGTTCTTTTTATTGCTTTTACAGAAAAATAAGGAAAGGGGTCTGATTTTTTACTTTCACAAGTCCGAATGCTACAGCGGCAAGAATATATACCAAAGTAACGAGAATCGGAATCGGCAAGGCCGAATCGAATCGCGAATTGCCTATGAATCGGAATTGAATCGCCCATGAATCGGCAAATTTAGAAAAACCCTTAAAATTTAGAGATTTTATCAATTTAAAACTTATTTCATGCACCCTTTATTGAATATAACTTAAACACACTATAACATCATCAAATAGAAGCTAACATACATAAACAAGGAACATAAATGATAAATCCATCACATACGTTACACGTAGAATGTAAATTGTAGCTGAAATAAATAGAAATCATAGGATCATAATGAGTCAAATCATAGAATGTAATAATGTATTATGTAAGATGAAGATCCATAAGACATCAAATATTAAATGTATGTAAGACGAAGATCCATGAAACCGTGAAACGTATGTCTATCAGTATCTGACAATCTGTAAACAAAATGAAAAAACAAGGCTCTAGCTCAAGCCTCGTCATCATCCTCATCATCATCCTCAGCCGCAGCCGCAGCCTCAGCCTCTGAGTATCTTGTCTCTCGGTACCCTCTACAAAGGCGTCTAAGGTAGGTCCTAGAGGATTGTTGAGCCATAGCCCCTGCATGTAAGAGGGGCTCACGAACAACACCACTACGGTCTGTGTCGGTGCATGCGCGTGTGAGTCTGCCAGTGCTTGAACGTGCTCTAGCCGCCTCCTCTGTAATGGCCACAGCCTCAGCCTCTCTATCTACCTGGTCAACCCACTCATGGTTTGCCTCAGTGAAGACTGGATCCATAGCCTCAGTGAGCCATTCTGATTCTAGATCTATCTCCTCCAGAATGTTCTGACAGGAGTCAGTGCCCAAAATTTGTCTGATCCTAAGATGGAGGTTGTAATGAACAAAGACAAGATCATTCAATCTCTGCACAGACAACCTATTTCTCCTCTTTGAGCATATCTTAGACCAACTGCGCTCACATCTAGAAGCGTTGCTTGGTTGACTCAGAATCCGGACGACAATTTTCCGAAGTTTTGGGGTTGTGGACCCAAACATTTGCCACCATCTATCTGAAATAAGGAAAAACAAAAACAATTAGTCTCATTTACAACTTTAAAATTACAAAATCAAAATTTAAAATCCACAACTTATAAGTCATAAACTTAAGATTCAAGAATATATTATTTTTACCTAGATGTATTGTTGTCCGAGCATCTATGGCCATCTTGCCAGAAAAAATTGGCCCTTCTTTATTAGTGAATTTGTCTAGCTCAATGGTTGCAGCTGCGCTATCCTCATCACTACTCAACCTCTGAATCACTGTATATAGGCCGGTGTAAACCTCCTCATCCGCCTTGAAGTCAGGACGGAAACAAAATGCTGGATTCAGATAATAAGCTGCTGCATGGATGGTTCAGTGGAGTTGATTCTGCCATCTCCTATCAGTGATCTCCCAAATAGGGGCATACTTGTCATGCACTCCTGCATACTGGGCTCTAATGGCCTCCTTGGCCCTATCCATGCCCTCATATATGTAGCCCATAGAGGGCTTCTCCCCATCAGTAGTTCGTAGGAGAGATACGAGGGGCTCAGTGACTTGCATATAATGTAAAAACAACATGAGTCAAAACTTAAATATAAAACTAAAAGTAAAACTAAATCATTAAACAATTAAATAATAAATCCTAAATGTTAAATTGTAAGAAATTCACCTCAAGGATTTCTTTAGCAGGTTTCCAAAAACCATCCTCATCAAAGATTCAATTTGCCACATCTACCCCTGCAGTGGTCGTAGCATAGGAAGATGCAGTCTACTCCCGGTCAACAAACATTCTCCTCAGTTCTGCCTTTGATGTCAACAAGGACTGCAGTGTGATGAAATTCGAGACCAACCTCGTGATGCCTGGACGAGCTAACTCCCTGCCTCCTGTGTAGTCCCTCATTGTGCTAAGGACGAATGCATGATTGTAGATAAATTTGCATATACTTTTGGCCCTTTCTACGCATGATTTGACCCACTTAAGCTTGCCAATTTCCTCCAACATGAGGTCAAGGCAATGTGCCGCACAAGGAGACCAAAATATGGTGGGATGCCTCTCCATCAAAAGTTTACCTACAACAATTTTAAATTAATTAGAAATTTAAACA
>MU225678.1:1115528-1151170 GCA_018584345.1 Thuja plicata | reverse complement strand
ATCATGTTTTGCCAATAAGGAGCCCTGTCACAAATAGATTATGATTAGAAATTTAGATGACAAATCATTATGTAAAGTGAATCTATGATTAAACAAGTAGATATAATTAAAATTTAACTTCAAACTTTAAGAAAACAAATAAAAAAAATCAATTACCTGGCTGCAATAAATGGAATGTTGCAAAAGACCAAAATTTGCAAATTTCTTTTCTGGCAGCAGCATGAATCTCCTTGTTCAAACCCATGTCCTGAAGCGTGGGTTGTGAGCCAGGAGTAGTGCGGGGCACAAAGTAACTATCCAATCTGTTCTTCCGCACTCTAGGCTGCAATAGGTGGCTGGACTCATTTTCAGTATAAGAACGAGTAGCACTAGCATCAACACTAGCACGAACACTAGCACTAGGATGAAAAGGAGGCTTGGAAGAACCCTCTCCAACACAACCTTTGGATGCAGAGTCAGATGCAGGTGCAGATGCAGCTGTGGGAGCATGGGAGCCAATAGCCCTTAACCCTTCAAGTTGCCTTATCTTATTTATTTTGTCTTGTTCAAATTTTTCTAATGCCACCATACAAGTGCGTTTTGCCTCAGGGGTTTGGTTAGTGCAAACTGTGATATCATGTCCAGGTATGGCAACAATGTGGAATTTGAATCTATAAATGCCACCATAATTTTTTTCTTTACAAAACATACATTTTGTTTGAAATTTTGTTCTTCTAGGAAATTCTTCAGTATGTTTCCAACATTCATCTTTTTTACCCATTATGGAAAATGAAATTTAAGGCTGCTGCAATTAAGAAAATTCAAATAAAACCTCAACGTTTGAAACTAATATACAAAACAGCAAAGCCTACTTTGCAATTTAGTAAAACTAAAAAAATTCAAGATTTGCAAATGAAAACTAAAAAAATTTAACAAAAAACGAATAATACACTAACATACCAAAAAAAAAAAAACACTTACCTCTTGCAAATGAGTTTAGGAGTGTTGTTATTGACTCCTTAATGTTCTCAATGCAATCTATGGCCTCCCCAAATGGATTTTCGATCTCTTTGGTGCTCTTCCTTCTTGCTGGTTGCAAACTTTTGTTTTCTCTTTTCTCCTCTCTCACTTTTCCTCTCTTCTAGTCATGCTATGCAAATAGAAGACCCTTTAGGGTTATAAGAAAGAGGAAAGACACAAAAAAAGATTTAAAAAAAAAGTGTTTTTTTCAAATTTTTTTGACTTGACTTCAAGTGAAGCCGCGCGGCCGATTCATGCCGGTTCACGCATGGCGATTCAGGCGATTTTTGAATGAATCGCTTGAACCGGCGATTCATGCCAAAAAAACCATCGATTTGATTCACCGGCTCCAAAAAAAAGGGGGAGAGTGAACCGAATTGCTGAACCGGCGATTCAGTGGTGATTCTCGTTACTAATTTAAGGCATTTAACAACAGCTGCACATTAAACCCTCAAATTTTCCTTTGACCAAAGTGATGTATGCTTGTTTCTTCCACAAACCCTTCAATGTCGATTACAATCTACAACCGTCCAAACAAACAATTGATAAACTACATTACTCATCAATTTCCAGCACCCCAAAACAAGAAACCCTAGAATGGCATCCTCTTTTTATGAAAATCAGAAAACCCTTCAATAATCTAAAACTTGCCTATTAAATCCTCTAGAGAGATTTCTAGTTGAAACCTCCAATAGTCTAATGATGAAGTGCAATGGTGAATCCTAAATGAATCCACATCAAAAATGGATTTTGGTTTCCATCCAAAACCACTGAGAAATTCCATGGGTTTTCATACTCAAATTTCCTGCAAATGAAGCTAGAGCTCCCAACTTTTTAGGGAGAAAATAAATTAACCAAGTATATGTGAATGAGCTTTAAATGAGCCCTTTTATAATTCTCCAAGGAAGTTTCTAGAAAACCCATTTAATTTTCCCTCTCTTTTAATTTTCATATTTACTTGCAATTGGGAAAAATAATAAAGTGATCCCTTATATAATTTTTTAATTAACATAAGATCACGTTATATCTCCCTATATTGGTACATATCTCCTTAAAATACTTTATTAAATTAATTAAAACCCTATAACTCCCCAGGTGCCAAAATAAGGTCACTTTATGTTGCCATATCATAAAGGCATTTAATATAATTAATATCATTAAAGTTAAACTTGATTAACTTTAATAATTTAACTTAAAACATTAAACTCTTGATAATTGCCAATATTAACTCATGGTTATAATCTATCCACTTTCCAGATATAGATATGATGTCAATTGACCACTCCGATGACTTACTATAAATAGTAAGTATGAGCAAAACATCCAAGTGACTTACTAAAAATGGAGTGTGAATCAAATTGTCCTGAATCATCCCTAGAAGGCACACCACAAATAAAATAGGTCATTGAACTGAGGAATACTGAAATAAACACAAAAAGGTCAGTTGAAGAGCCATAGAACACCGTCAGAAGGGTCCCCTAATCACCATGTTAGCTTACGGGAACCAAAGTCATAGGTTAACCTCCAGAAATGGTTGATACTTAAAAAGGGGTCATTATAGTCCACCCTTCACAAATTTTGCTTGCCCTCAAGCAATCTGCATTTGTATACCAAACCAACTACTATCTGCACATATATGCTAGTTTGAATAGCATGATCCTATATAAATATTAGAGATATGGCTCCACCGATCTGCTGCATGCATAACTATCATCAATCTGCAACAATCTGAGAAGCACTCCATCTGTCTTGCAAATCCTTGAATCCGAGGTTTGAGAATCATAATATATTTAGAGAGTTGTCAGATAAGTATGTCTGCATAAATCTACCAAAGGGAGTACAAGTTGCTGAAAACTCATTGTAAGATAACTACCCATGGGAGTGCAACACTTGGATCCCATAGAAAAATGGCCATCCACCTTCCCCAATATCTGAAAACTCATGTTGCTCTACACTGGCTACAGGTGGAATGCCAAACTGCCACAATACTGTCTCCCTATCCTATATCCGAAAATAGAGACCATCTTGGGAAACAAACTGGAAGGCCCACAAGATTTGGCTCCTTCTTCCATAGAAGGAAGCATCTCGTACCAACCCTTCCACCCCACTCTTATGTGTCATTTTGAGACATAAAGTCATTTGTAGGTGGGTTGAATGAAAAAGAATATGCATATCTCATGGTTTAATCACAGTGTAATGCACCCTCAAGCTCTAATGGAAATCCCAAGTCAATACTAGGTTTGCACACCTCAACGTGAGTCAAGCGCCTCACCAAGCAGAATATGAGGCAAAAAGTTTGCATCATCATGCACAATCCACCATTAATCATCATCACGCATCATCATCATTAATTATTTCATTGGACATTTTATTAAAAAGTCATTTATTTGGGGTCCATAAGTAAAGTTAAATTAAAAGGAAATTTTTAAAGTCACTTTAGGGTTTGGTGGATGAGAGAGGGTGGGGGAGGGGGGGTGCGGAATAGGTGGGGAATGAAATATAATTCTTCAATTATTCAAAATGACATAAAAAGGATAGTTGGAAAAGTGAAATCCATTGTTGGCATTTTTATTTTAAAATCCCAACTTGAGAGTGAGCATCTGTTTGTTTATTTTGCCTTAGGAAAAAACCCTGTCACCAAGCTTTGTTTTGAGGTTGGAAACCCACCTAGCCAATTTGTGACTGGATTCATCCAAGATTCGTAGTTGTTTTGAATGTTATATTTTTTTTGGTATTTGTGCTAAACAAATTGAAATATTATTTCTAGGTTTGAGCATGTTTGAGCTAGTAGACCAGATAGTTTGACAATTAATTCTCAATGACATTGATTGTGCAAGAGATTTATGTCGAACTATGCAAAATTTGGATTGGATTATTTTAAAGAACTTAAATTATGTAAATCATGATCTTGTGTATCTAGTACTGTAAGGAGTGTTGTGATCGGTAGTTGGCGATCTTGCATGTCTATGAGATTGACTTCAGAAATCCAATCCTTGATGGCCTTGATCTTTACTAGGTCAAGATGTATAATTTCAAAGTTGATGTAAAATAAGTATTTATATTTGTTTCATGAAAGTTAATTTTCTAAGCTTTCTTGTAAGTTATACTAGTGGAGTGTGTCTAATACATGTACGACCCGATGTAAATGTCCTTCCCATATCATGCAATAGATGAGCATGTCATCCAGGTACACAATAACAAAGCTGTTTTCTAAAGTCCCAATTATGTTGTTCAATGTTCATCAAGCACGTGAAACTAGTGGCCATGTTTGTTGGGACAAAGGGAATGACTAACTATTCATACAAAATCTCTTGGATCTAGCTCTAATAGCAGTAGCTATCTACATATCAAATATTGATACAATTCTTTCTATTTTCATACACATCTTATTAAGAAAACAAGAACAGATTATTTTATCTTTTCATGGTTGACATTTTTAAAGTTCAATTTGTGTTACAGGTAACAAGATTGCATGAGGAGTTTTTTCTTCCCGGTGAAGTCATAATGGAGCAAGGAAATGCAGTAGATCAAATTTACATTATTTCTAGTGGTTCTTTGGTATGTAACATATCTTTCAACATAAACATACACATTCTGATTATGTGCTATTTACTATGACTGAAAGTTGATATTTAATATTTTTTTATATTGGGTAAAAGTGTACAAATATAGCTCATATGAACTACTGAATTACAAATGTTAACAAATTATAGCTCCCAAAGAGGACAAGTTCAAGACAACATTCGAACATAACTAGTCACAGGAAGCATAAGAAACCAACTACTGTATATGACTAATTATACATAAACCCAATATAAGAAGGGAATCATCAAAAGATCGTCAAGGTTGTTTCCCTTTCCCTTCCCTTTGGAAGCTTCTCCCCTCTCCAAAGTTTTGAAAATCTTCTCGACCTGATTCTCAACAAATTTAACCTTGAACTTCACACACTCTTTCAACCATGAGTCTAGATATGTGTTGATAGGAAATGGAGGATAAGAAGAAATTTCCTCATTACCCTTATCAGTGGAGTCATCAAATTTCTTAAAAAGGCCTCCTTTAGAAAAGTGTCCCTTCACAAGCCAATCATCAATACCATACCCTACATCTGGATAATCAGAATCTTCAATACATTCTGCAGAGTGAACTTATTATTTCTTGAGATCAAAGAATTGAGAGACCAGCTGCAAACATTTTGATCTTTATAGGACATACCAATCTAAGAGCTACCCAGCAATGAAATATTGACTTCTCTTGAAAAGCTAGTGAAATCCTTTGATCATTCTTGGAAAACCTCTTAATTTCTGGAAAGCCAAATGAACCAAAGAACTTAAGAAGAGATTAACCATAATTCCAAAGAAATCTAAATAAATTTACATTGCAAGAAATCGAGCTGAACAAAATATCTTGCTGATATTGTTTTTCTTAAAACAAATGCTTGGAGTCGGAAGAGAATGATTTAGTTCAACTTAGCAAAAGATCATTCAAACAATAGATGATAAGCAAGCTCCAAAGCACCATAGACCAGATGAGCACTAGTGCGAGAAGACTTAGAATTAGAAGTTAGAACCAATAGCTAACCTTTTGTAAATTAACAACCACGAAAAGTATGACTTCCTATTCTCAAGTTAGGAACACAAAATCAATTTCAAATTACTCTAATAGTCAACAAAATTAGTCAATCCCCACAAAGATTTTAAGTTTGCAAAACAACTTATTAGAAAATCACAATACACACACACATTGTAATGTCCCTTTTCTCAAGTGATTATCTAGCAGGGTAATCTAGCCTATTTTTATTCATGTAGGCCAAGGTGGGACTTATAAGGGAATAAATTAACTTAAATTAATTATCTTTATGTTGTCCTATTAAACTAAATCATAATGATAACTTTATATAATTAATTTAATTAAAGTGACTCAAATAAAAAATATCCTGCATCACTATCCATGGCTGTCAATCTTCAGCCTTTGGGTTGTACAGGTCTATTCGCTACGGTTTCCCTCTGGCCCCCTCCTTGTATGTTCTGGTTGTTGAAGACTTTGCATATCTTTTGGAAAATGCTACTTCGGCTGTGCAGGTTAGGGGTATTTCCCTTCTTGATCCACCTTCTTAGCTTGTTAATGGCCATTTTGCTGATGACTCTTTTCTCAACCTCATTGAAGATGACCATAATGTCTGAGACATGCTTCAGTTCCTTGATACTTTCTATTTGGCTTCTAGTTCGGTGATTCAATGAAACAAAACCTAGTGTTACAAGCAATCCTTTCACCTAGCTCCACCCTGGATCCTTCAATTTGGGTGGAAGTGGATTGGACACGATGAAATTTGTTTTATTTTGGGCATTCCTTTTGCTTTCTAGGGCTCCCCCATCGATCTTTGGAATGTGGACCTCGCCAGAATTGAGAAGCTGGCTTACTGGATTACTAAGCCACTTTCACTAGCTAGCAAATTCCAGATTTGTTCCAAGATTCTTGTAGCCACCCACGTGTATTCTTCTTCTTATTGGGCTCCCTCAAGAGCTTATAACAAATTTGAGAAGATTCTTAGGGATATTTTGTGGGCTTCTCTTGTTGATCATCATGGCTTTCATAGGGTTGCTTGAGAGTTCTATTGTCTTCCTAGAGAATCTGGAGGACTTAGACTCCTCTGTACCAAAAAATAGGGTTTAGCCCTGCATGCTAAATGGGTCATTCGGGCCATTTTTGGTAATGAGGCCTGGAAGGTTCTCATCAGGCATTGTATTTCTTTGGGATATCTAGCCAAGAGGCCTTCCTTGGAGGGGATCGGATTTCAAACCCTTCTCATTACGAAATATGTTGTTCATATTCAAGGCACTTTTGTTGCCAAAAACATTTGGCATGCCTGGGAAGCTATCAAACTCAGGCTTAGGTGGGCTGACTCTAAATTCAGGGATGGTCTTTCTTTCAACTAGCACAATATTTGGTGCTCTCCGCTTGTTCAGATTCAAGGGATACATTTGGCCCTTGTGCCCGGGGTTCATCTTTTGGGCTTTCATTAGCATGGTATTAGCACCCCCCAGGACCTTTTTTCTTGAGCTACCATAAATCTTCGCCTTTAGGAAGATATGCAAGCCTAGTTTCGTCTCATTCGGCTAGATCGACAAACATTCAACTTGGTTATGTCTGCGTTGGCTTTAAATGTGCTACAAAAGATGTGCATTTATGCGTTCAAGCCATGGTGGAAAGATTGGCATTGGTTCCCTAATACCTCCTTTTGTAGTTATGAACCCAAGCCTGCCAATCGTTGGCTTGTTCCTCATTAGCCTATGGTGCTAGCCTTGAATCTTAGGTGGCACTTGTAGTCCTCTCTGGTCATCTGGATTTGCAGGTTCCAAACCATATGCTCCTCCATTGTTGAACCGAAGCTAGCTTATTTTGCCTAGTGTATTCTTTTCCAAGGCTTGCTGTTGGGCTCTTGCCTGTGACACTTGGGTGGTCCAGATTCGTGTTGCCCTTTCTATGGGAAACTAGAAACTTTCACACATCTCTTCCCAACACTTGTGGAATTGGATTCATGATTTCTTTTAGTTGTTTCAGGTCTAACCTTTTTCCTGCCCAACACTTGTGGAATTGGATTCATGATTTCTTTCAATTGTTTCGGGTCTAACCTTTTTCCTGCCATATGGTTCTTTTGGGGGGTTCACCTTATTATCCCCTTCAAATTTACCTAGATTTGGCATTCTTTTAGGGTGGAAATCCTCTTCACATTATGGAAATATATAAATGTTGTATTATTTTTTCATAGCTCAATTGATGTTCATGTTTTGCTTTTTACTAAAGCATGTATATGTAGTAATGTGAAGCTCCTGATTCAAGTGCAAGCTAACAAGGTTGCACTAGATGTGGCCCACTTGTAGGAGCAATTACAGCATTGGGGAAATTCAACTTGTATGGTTTCCAAAGTGCCTCTAGATCCTTTTGTTTCCCATGAACGATCTTCGCCTCATGACTACCAGCACAGTCGAAGCTCCTCAATGTGCTGCTCTCAAACCCTGCGGTCCTAGGCTCCTCGCCACCAATCTGGTAGTGGTAGAGACTTTCAAAGCCAATGCTCCACCTCTCCACCATGTGGATACTTAGCCTTTGGGTGGCGTACGGGGGGTGTAGGCCCATCTACTGGTGGTTGGTAGTGGCTGGCTGAATATCGACGATGATAGCGGTTGGCCCAACTCTTCCAAGTGGCTCATACGTTTGGCACTGGGAATCTCTCCTCGGAAGGAACATGATAAAAATACAGAGGAGGTTGCAATTGAAGAAGGGTGGTCCCTCCCAGATGCTAACCCCGACCCTGTTGATGTATGGGGTCCCAAGAATAGCAAAAATATATCAATTCACTTAAGCATACTCAAAATTATACAAATAAGAGATAGCAAGTGGCATGGATTATTGCCATTTAATATATATTTAAATTTATATTATCAATTACATAAGTTTATTACAAACTAGACATTGTAATTCTAAGGAATTATAGTAATTATCCCATAATCCCTAGTTATTTCTAAAACGGGACATTACATGAGGGTTTGCATGGGTCGAACCCTGGTTTTGGAATTAACCATGAAATTGAATTGAAAATTGGAAACTTTGAAATAGACTGTTGAATTTGATAGCTTAGGTTTGTTGATGCAATGCTCTTTGAATGTGATCACATGTGTTGATGCAATAACATGACATGACATACATGAGATCAATTATAAAAACATGCTTATATGAAAATTGTTGTAACTTGCTGCTCCACAATACTTAGATCTAAAGAATGATTGAAGGATATGATATGATGAATGTCACCCTGATTTGAGTAGATGCTTGTAGTAGATCTGATGCAGGAGCATCTTGGGTCATTGGCAATCTTGCTCAACCAAAAAGATGTTTGTTTTGTTCTTTAGTTTGTTTGGAGACTGCTCGGGGAATACTTTGTTGCTCGGGTTCTGTTGCTCAGGCATGCTTGTTTCTGTTGCTTGGGTCTGTCGCTCGGGCAAGCTTGTTTATTTTCCTATTGCTCGGGTTTCTCTTTTGACGCTCAGGTTTTGTTTTCTTGTTGCTCAGGGTGTTCTTTGCCCGAGTCACTCTGTTGCTTGGTCAACCTTTGCCCGAGATGTTTATTTTGGAGTTGGATCTGGTGGCCGACTTCTTCAGTTAATTTCGATGGCTAAATTGATTTGGGGTCTCTCATTGGGATTTGTGTGGACCTAAATCTGGGTCTCACTTATGGATTTGAGCGCCGACCTCTTTTGGTGGACTCTTGTATATATTTGTTTCTATGATCTTAGTTTTAGGTAGGCTTAGAGTTCTTAGAGTTCTTAGAGCGTGATAGATTGGATAGAAGATTGAGACTTGAATTATCTGTAAGCAGGTCTGTGACCTCGCATTTATGAAGATCAAATTGTAATTCATTGAATGTATATGGCCGAAACCGGGAAGGCCTTACAGCCCGACATGTAATGATTTTGATCAATTAATGAAAAGGATATCTGCTGTTTCTTCTCTCACTGTGTTGTTTTGGCTTTCGCATTGGTTTTGCAAGGTAGTTTGGTAGTTGGTAGAGCCCTTGGCCCCGTCTCCATCCCTCCTTGTGTCAGGTGGTATCAGAGAATTGGTGAGATCTAAGTTCCTTCTTGTAAACCCTAACCCTAGTTGGTATTGTTGTGGGGTAGCAGATTGCGATTTGACCTACAATTGCAGCGGGATTCAAGATGGTTCGTGGGAGAGGAAATGCAGATCTAGGTCTAGCTGATATGCTTAGACAGATGGCTGCTAGATTGGAAACTGTTGAGACAGCCCAGTGCAGAGGAAGACATCTTGAGGATGTTAGTGATGATGAAATTGAAGAGGGTCAAGGTGAAGCTGCACTTGCAATTGTGATGAATCAGGAAGAAGAGCAATTCCTGAGAGCTTTGACAAGTTTGAAGTCCACAACTCAGTTTAATCCTCCTGAGTATAGTGGAAAATTGGATTCCGATGAATTGATTGACTGGATAACTGAGATGGAAAAGTATTTTGAATATGTGAATGTAGCAGAGGATAAGAAGGTGAAGATTGCAAGCACAAAGTTGAAAGGTCATGCATCTTTATGGTGGGAACATCTGCAATTGGATCGGAAGAAGAAGGGTAAAGACAAAATCAAGGTATGGGTTAATATGGTAAACAAAATGAAAGGCAAGTTTCTACCTTGTGATTATCAGATTAACCTAATCAGGCGAATGCAAAGTTTGAAACAGAAAGACAAATCAGTAAAATACTATACTGAAGAATTCTACATATTGGACATCAGATCTGGACATGTTGAAGATGAAGTGGAAAGAGTAGCAAGATACTTGAATGGATTGAGAAGTTCCATACAAGATGAGATCAGTTTGGTCAAGATGGATGGCATTGAGAAGGCATATCAATTCGCCCTAAAAGCTGAGGAAAAGTTGAACAGAAGATATGAACAAAGACAAAGAGGTAGAGGTGGTAGATTCCCTAGAGGAAGAGGTAGATCTCATGGTGAAAACAGTATATCTGAACCAGACAAGTCAATTTCAGACACATCTCAAGACAAAGGAAAGGCTGAATGGAAAGGTGGAAGTTCATACAGAGGAAGAGGCAATTACTCCAAAGGTGGTTATGGCAGAAAGGGATTCCAAGTTATTTGTTACAATTGTGGTGAAGGACATAAATCCTTTGAGTGTACACATGCAAGGAAGAAAGACAGTAGTTGTAGAAATGCATTGGTGCAAGACGAGTCACCAAATGAAGCTTAGAAGGAAGGAAATCTCATGATCCGAAGGATACTATGGAGTGAAAAAGATAAGTAAGATCCTGTCAGGAAAATTTTGTTCAAGACGAGATGTAGAGTTGTAGACAAGGTTTGGAAGGTGATTGTTGACAGTCGAAGCTCGGAGAATCTGGCATTTGAGGAAATGGTTACAAAGTTACAGTTGGAGAGGATGAAGCATCCGAAACCCTATCAGATCTCATGGATCAAGGATGATCATACATTGATGGTGAGTGAACAATGTTTTGTGAATCTGAAAATTGGAAAATATTATGATAAGGTGTTGTGTGATATTATGCCTATGGATTGTTGTCATATTTTGTTGGGTAGACCTTGGCAATATGATAGACATGCTATACATGATGGAAGATTGAATAGATATTCTATTTGGGTTGATGGTAAGAAGCAAGTTTTGTTACCTTTGGTTGAAGAATCTGTTGGTGAGATATGTACATCTGTGAAAGTTTGTTTGATGGAAGGTAGACAGTTTGTTAAGGACTTGAAAAGAAATGATATCTGTTATGCTTTGATTCCTAACAAAGCAAGTAAGAATATAGAAGATGACATTCCTGCAGAAGTTAAGAAGTTACTCATTGAGTACAAGGAGATAATTTCAGATAATGTACTTGATGGTTTGCCACCAATGAGAGATAATAGTCACTGTATGGATCTGATTCCTGGAGCTAGCTTACCGAACAAAGCACCACATAGGTTAACACCGACCGAGAATGAAGAACTTAACCGACAAGTTCATAGATTGTTGAACAAAGGTTTGATCCGAGAAAGTTTGAGTCCATATGCAGTACCTGCTGTGTTGGCACCTAAGAAGAATGGAGAATGGCGAATGTGCACTGATTCCAGAGCAATTAATAAAATCACAGTGAAGTATAGGTTTCCTATACCGAGAATGGATGACATAATGGATTGTTTAAGTGGAGCAAGATATTTTACCAAAATTGATTTGAAAAGTGGATATCATCAGATTAGAATCAAAGAAGGTGATGAGTGGAAGACTGCTTTCAAGACAAAGGAAGGTTTGTATGAGTGGTTGGTTATGCCTTTTGGTTTTACTAATGCACCGAGTACTTTTATGAGGTTAATGAATGAAGTTTTGAAGAAATTCTTGAATAAGTGTGTGATTGTATACTTGGATGATATTCTGATATTCATTAAGACTAGAGAAGAGCATTTGATGCATATAAGGCAAGTGTTGCAGAGATTGAAAGAGGAAAAGTTGTTGATAAATCTGAAGAAGTGTTCCTTCATGAAAGAAGAGCTTGTGTATTTGGGCTTTGTGATTTCAGCTAATGGTTTGAAGATGGATCCAGAGAAGGTTGAAGCTATACTTAGTTGGCCTACACCTGAAAATGTCACTAAGTTTATCAGAAATTTCAGTTCTATTTGTAATGCTATGACTGAAACAATGAGAGGAGACAAAAGAGAATTCAAATGGACACATGGAGTTGATAAGAGTTTTGAAGCTTTGAAGTTGAAGGTTGTTGAATTACCTGTGTTAGCATTACCTGATTTCAATAAGGCATTTCAAGTTGAATGTGATGCAAGTGGAAGTGCAATTGGAGCTGTATTGACTCAAGAAGGTAAACATGTTGCTTTCTTTAGTGAGAAGTTGAATGATGCAAAAAGGAAATATTCTGTCTATGATCAAGAGTTCTATGCTATTGTTCAAGCTATGAAGAAATGGAGACATTATTTGATGCCGAATGAATTTGTGTTGTATACTGATCATAAGGCTTTACAATATTTTGGTAGTCAGAATAAATTGAATCAGAGACATATGAAACGGGTAGAGTATTTAAAGAGTTTCACATTTGTGATTAAACATAAGAGTGGAGTTTCTAACCGAGTTGCTGATGCATTGAGTAGAAGATCTTTATTGGCCGAAATGAGAATTGAAGTTCTTGGTTTTGATGACATGAAGAATTTGTATGAAAGTGATCCTGATTTTTCAGAGCAGTGGAGAGTGTGTAGAGCACCCAATTCAAATCAATCAAGTATGAAGACTATTTCATTCAGGAAGATATGTTGTTCAAAGGTATTCAGTTGTGTATACCGAGAGGTTCACTGAGAACTAATTTGATTAAGGAGAAGCATAGTAGTGGATTAGCTGGACATTTTGGTATTGATAAAACATTGAGTTTTCTTAAAGAAAGGTACTTTGGCCTCAGTTGTATAAGGATGTCCATAAATTTGTGAAAAGTTGTGGAGTTTGTCAAGTTGCAAAAGGAGTGAGTTAGAATACTGGTTTGTATACACCAATTACTGTTCTTGAGAAACCTTGGAGTGATATCAGCATGGATTTTGTTCTTGGCTTACCTAGGACAACAAGAGGTAATGATTCTATATTTGTTGTTGTGGATAGATTTTCTAAGATGACACATTTCATACCATGTAAGAAAACATTAGATGCTGTACATATAACAGATCTTTTCTTTAAGGAGATTGTCAGATTGCATGGATTACCGAGGAGTATCATCTCTGACCGAGACAGTAAGTTTGTTAGCTATTTTTGGAGAACACTTTGGAAGAAGTTGGATACTGAATTGAAGTTTAGTTCTACATTTCATCCACAGACTAATGGAAAAACAGAGGTTGTAAACCGAAGTTTGGGTAATTTGTTGAGATGCTTAGTTGGAGACAAACCAAGTAATTGGGATTTGATGTTGGCACAAGCAGAGTTTGCATACAATTGTTCAGTGAATAGGAGTACTGGAAAGACACATTTTGAGATTGTTCAGGGCACACAACCGAGAGGTATATCAGATTTGAGAGATATTGTTGGAGAAGAGAAAAGAAGTGCTGAAGCAGAGGAATTTGCTGAGTTCATGAAGACATTGCATGAAGATGTAAAACAGAAGCTGGAGAAAAGCAATCAGAAGTACAAAGATAGTGTAGACAGATCAAGGAGACATAAAACATTTGAAGTTTGTGATGCAGTAATGGTTCATTTGATGAAAGGCAGATTTCCTATGGGAACATATGGTAAATTGAAGATGAAGAAATTTGGTCCTTGCAAAATACTGAGAAGATTTGACAGTGGAAATGCTTATGAAGTTGAATTACCTGATGACATGGATATATCACCTATATTCAATATTTCAGACTTGTATGAATATCACGAACCTGATGAAGAAGTGACAATACCAAGTGATTATCCTAAGAAGCAGATAGAGGAAATTGAAAAGATTTTGAAATAGAGAATTGGTAGAATAACAAGAGGAAAATAATACATGGAATATTTGGTAAAGTGGAAGAACAGACCGATTGAGGACTCATCTTGGATTTCTCAATCTAAGTTGGATTCATTTCAGGTTGGACCTGATACATGATTCGGGGAATCATTTCTATTAACCCTAGGTGTCTAATGCAGGAGCATCTTGGGTCATTGGCAATCCTGCTCAACCAAAAAGATGTTTGTTTTGTTCTTTAGTTTGTTTGGAAACTGCTCGGGAAATACTCTGTTGCTCGGGTTCTGTTGCCCGGGCATGCCTGTCTCTGTTGCTCGGGTTCTGTTGCTCGGGCATGCTTGTTTTTGTTGCTCGGGTTTGTCACTTGGGCAAGCTTGTTTATTTTCCTGTTGCTCGGGTTTCTCTTCTGACGCTCGGGTTTTGTTTTCCTGTTGCTCGGGGTGTTCTTTGCCCGAGTCACTCTGTTGCTTGGTCAATCTTTGCCTGAGATGTTTAGTTTGGAGTTGGATCGGGTGGCCGACTTCTTCAGTTAATTTCGATGGCTTAATTGATTTGGGGTCTCTCATTGGGATTTGTGTGGACCTAAATCTGGGTCTCACTTATGGATTTGAGCGCCGACCTCTCTTGGTGGACCCTTGTATATATTTGTTTCTATGTTCTTAGTTTTAGGCAAGCTTAGAGTTCTTAGAGTTCTTAGAGCATGATAGATTGGATAGAAGATTGAGACTTGAATTATCTGTAAGCAGGTCTGTGACCTCGCATGTATGAAGATCAAATTGTAATTCATTGAATGTATATGGCCGAAACCGGGAAGGCCTTACAGTTCGACATGTAATGATTTTGATCAATTAATGAAAAGGATATCTGTTGTTTCTTCTCTCACTGTGTTATTTTGGCTTCCGCATTGGTTCTGCAAGGTGGTTTGGTAGTTGGGAGAGCCCTTGGCCCTGTCTCCAACTCTCCTTGCGTCAAGATCATGATGTGGCAATAAAATGAAAGAATTCTCTTAAATAGTGTTCTCAAGGCATTTTGTGAATTAAGTCGACCTCCAATAGTCATATTGAGAGACAGAGATCAAGGAACAACTAGCAGGAATCCGATACAAAAATATTTGAAATTGGAATCGATTTTGGGGGTCAATGGCATCCTGAGTGCCATTGACCAAGTCAAGGGCATCCAAGTTTCCATTGACCTCCAAAAATAGGTCAAACAAGCAAGAAATCAAGTGCACACAACCCAAAAGACCAAATCGGATCATCATGCGAAGATATGACATCTAAATTTTAGTATTTTAGCCAGAAATAGGCTTCGATAAGAGCTAGGAGACCACACACTAAGGCAAGGCACAAAATATGGTGTAAATTGTACAAGATTACAATTTACAATGCTACATTTAGCCCTCACTTTAGTGGAAGTATGAGTCTACATGCAAAATCACGATTAAGTAGAAGAGAGAAAAACATGAGCAACTAGGAGCAAGTTTACACAAAGATAAGACATTATTAAGTTTGATGGAACAAGGCCCCCAACCTTAGGATCTTAAGGCATATAATTGCGTGCAAGGTCTTCGAATGTTATTGCAAGAGCATAAGTGGTCACATGGAAAGAGAAAGAGCATACATCAAGGGATGAGATAAAACACCATGATCCAACCAGCTAGCAAGATGTGTTATGTTGTGGGTTAATGAAGGAAAGAGACAGGAAACATGGATTCCATGTGCTAGCAAGCTGTGTTATGCTAGGTGATCCATGAAAGAGAAGAGGAAGAGTGGAAATAGTCTAACAAGTTGTGTTATGCTAGTTCCACCCATCATGAGAAATGGTGCAAAGGATAACTGAAAAAAAAATTGTCTGCAAGGAGATCCGCAAAAAAGTCTGCAAGGAAATCCGCAAAACTGTGCAAGGAGATTCAAATGCTCTATAGAAAGTTGTGTTATGCTAGTCAACTCATCTTGAAAATTTTGAATAAGGATAACCAAATAAAGCACGATGTTTATAAGGAATCTTGCAACATTTGAATAAGGATAACCAAACAAAGAACAACTTTTGTGAGGAAATCTTGCAATGTAGATATAAGGAGGCCGCATATATACCCCCCCTAAGATGGAAACATCTTAAGGAAAAGAACAAGGATAAACACCTTCATCACCAAGGAGATATCCTTTAAGAAACAATGTACATGCAATCCAAGGCAAAGAAGGCATAGCTCTTTTGGGGCAAGGAGGAGATAGTTGTAAAGAGATATCTTGCAACAAGTATATAGGGATACTTTTGAGGGATGCACAATGAAAGGAGGAAGAGATCTTTTCTGAATGAAATCTACCCCTAAGAGGAGATATTTAACAAGGATAACATATATGACTAAAGAGAGGGGAAGGAGATCAAGAATACACACCTTCCCTATTGCTAGGTAAGGGGATTCTTGGTGAAAGATAACACACTTTCCACGCCAAGTTAGAGATCATTTATAATGGACACGCTTTCAAGCAAGGAAGAGGTTGTAATCAAGGACATACACCCCCTGAAAAAGAGAAAATACTCATGAAGAAGGAACAAGTCTATGAAAGGAAGGATGTCATTTTTAAAAGATGCAACCCAACAAAAGGAGAAAACAACTGAATTAAAGCCCTCAAAGTCAAATTTGTAGCAGAGCTATGGAGAAAACAATCGAATTAGTCAAAATTTTAGAATATTGGAGGCCGCAGCTTGTATGTGTTACAATAAACATACAGTTTTTGGAGATCGAATTCATTGTGCATCAAGTAAAAAATACAGAGATATGCAGGGAAAAGCTGCGTGGCCACATTATGGAGACATAAAACTCAAAGTAAAGCGCACAAATTTCTTAGAGAGCTCGGTTTGAGTAGGAAATACCTGAAAATAAGCAAAAACATCTCTTCAGGATCCTCCATCAAAGCTTTGAGACTTCCGAAGCCTCAATATCCATGGCGGCCAGCAGGAAGGAAGCCATCAAAATCCAACAATTCCAGTCAAAGCCCTCCACAATGGCGGTATCTTCATTGGTGGCCCCGAGAGCAGAAAGGAGAAGACGGCAAGGAGGATATGATAGATATTTTAATGATAGGGTTTTCTATACCCTAAACTGATAGCATGGTTTTGGCATTTTTATGCCTTTGTTTAAACATGTTTATCCAATAATTCTCGTTCCACATGATCTCATTTGGGTCGAAAGTGATGGTTTTTATCACTTTGTTTCCATGCTTGTAGATGTAAAAGACATATTAATAGAACGATTCATATTTTTATCATTTTATTAATATAGTTTATTTTTTATTAAAAAATATTAATAGATGATAAATTTATAAATCAATTTAATAATATTGTTTAATAAAAGATGTATAGGGTATAGGCTTTTTAAAAGTAAAAATAAGCATTCTATTTTGATAACATTTAATATAATTTTTATGTAATTTGTAACTTATTATTTTAACTTATTTTTATTGTAACTTTGTATGTTAATAATATTATTAAGCGGTTTTATTATCACTTAATAAATATTATTAAAATAATAAATCTATAAACTACATAATAATAATTATTAATTTAAAAAGTGTTGAATACTTTATAATTCATTTATTTAAATGAATTGTAAACCATTTAATAATAAAGGTACAAAATAAGATATTTATTTTTATCTTTAAAAGTCAAAGAGATGTTTTTGCAGGAATCAAAGCAAAATGCAAAGGTCATAAAGCAGTTGTTAAAGTCTGAGGGGAGTTATTGCAATCCAGAGGCTCTTTATGAGCTGTTTAGAGGATAGGAATGCATTAATGAGGGGGTCTTAATGGGGGAATTGATGAGGGATGACTTTTTAGTCACCAATTTGCCTTTTTACAGCTGTTTGGGGGTTTCAAAAATGCCTTGTAGGCTGAATCCGACCTAGATTTATTGCCCTCATTAATGAGACAGTCGGATGTAAAAGCATAAGTATGAGTTGAAGGCTCATTTGTAACCAGTTCTGTCTCTTTGGCTTGCTGTTTTGCAACTTTTTTTGAGTTCTTGGAGGGAGCAGAGGGTTTTGTATCCCATGTTTCAGAGATACATGCAGATTTGTACCACCTTTTGGGCAGTGATATATAGCTGGTCCCTTCTCATCCTTCTGTTTTTGTGTATCCTTATGAGGATGACTTTCTTGTGATGAAATTTTTCCTTGAAATAGTAGCGCATGTTGGGTCCCTATTACAGAATTATCTACAGTTTTCGTGCAGTTTGCGAGTTGTGTCTTTTATAAAAATCAGTTTTCAAATTTGTGAGGAAGCTTTCTCCTTTTTAAGAACTGTTATTTTAGCCTTTTTGCAAAATAATGATGCAGAGATTGTGATTCATTGAGTTGTGTATGAGAGCATATATTACTAATAGTATTGTGTGTTAATTTATCTGTGTAGATCTCAGATATTACCATCTGGTGCATCACCTCTTAAGAGTAGTTTTCATTTTTATGTTTTCCTTCTACTTCTTTTCCTCTGTAAAAGTCTTAGTTTTAGGGAGTTTTAGGTGAAGAGCTAGTAAGAGCCAGCTTTCTCTGGAGGTCCACTTCTTTTCCCAGGTTACCCACAACCAAGAAGTGTTCCCATGTGTCAATAGGTCTGCTGGTTTTCATTCTCAGCATTAGGGTGCAGACTTGATTGATAACAACAATATCAGCCTCTTGTGAGACCCATATAAGATTTATTTCTGTTCCCTTGTTGGGGCAGTCATAATCTACTTATTAAAGCTGTTCAGGATACTTATCTCTATCTCATTTATTTATTTTTCTTGAAAATGACATCAAATGATTTTCATAATATGAAAAATAACAATTTATGTTTTGGTTGCCATATGGGTTAGAAGGCTATTGTACATAATTTGAGTGTGGCAGAAAAGTAGAACGTTTCTTCAACATTCATATCCAAGTTGTTTTCTTCTTATTTACTGATGCCCTTGGTGCAAATTTTCTTTGGCAAGACATTCATTTGGGCTGTGTTCAACATCCTTGCTTGTTATTCTTTCTAGCATCATCTGGTCTATGTGCAATCCTTGGAGAATTCAGCTATATGTTCTTATATTTAATTAAGGATCATTGTTGCATTGTCAATCTTGATTTACTGTAGAAAAATGCAAATTTTGAAACTCTATTCTTTTACTTACTTGAAAATTAGAAATACACTCCTGTGTTCTCTATGTTGAAATCATGCATTGTGTATTTGAACTACAGGAAGAAAACTTTCATGTTTGGGTCTTACTTTTTACACCAGAATACTAATAACTTGTTTTGGTGATTTATGTTTGTTATATATAAAGGAAGAAGTACTTGCTCTTGCGCATGGATTGGAGGAGACTATTGCACGGCTTGAACCACATAGTATATTTGGTGAAATTGCTGTGCTTTGCAAGATTCCACAACCGTACACAGTACGTGTTTGTGAGCTGTGTAGGCTATTGCGACTAGAAAAACAATCTTTTAATAATATTCTTCAACTTTATTTCAAAGATGGACGGCAGGTCCTAACCAACCTCCTTGAGGTAACAAGGATTTATATCTTATCTTTCTAAAAGTATAGATTTTATGTATCAGAATCCTTCAAATAGAATTTGGTTGAGATCAAGTGCGATGTTTTTTAACAATTTCATTTAACTTAGTTTATACAAAGAATGTTAGGTTTCTACTTGGTAGTGTGTAAGTCCCTGTCTAGTGAGAATTCCAGTACACTGATATGTACTAATTGGAAGGAAATTTATACCATTTCTCTAAGATGTCTTGTGATTGATTGTTTTCAATAATAAGGAGATGAACTTGCCATTTTTTTGGTTTGACTTTCCATTTCAAAATTGTCTGTTAATTCTGCGTGAGAATGAACAAAACCAGCATATTTATGATTTGAGAATGGTTCATTTAAAGGATTCTATATCCCAGTATCTTGTATGGCTCTTGATTGATTTTTTAACTTATAATTACATCCTAAGGATTTTCTTGGTCCTATGCAGGCAAAAGAAACAGATGTGAGAATCAAGCAGCTGGAATCAGATATCACTCTTCTAATTGCAAAACAAGAAGCTGAGTTAGCTTTACAAGTAAACAGTGCTGCTTTCCATGGTGATTTATATCATCTGAAGAATTTAATTAGGGCTGGTGAAGATCCAGTTCGGGCTGACTATGATGGAAGGACAGCTTTGGTATGTATTTATAAAGAAAGTGAATCCTAGTTTGTGATATGGCTAATGCCTGTACATGTTTTCTTTCATTAGAGTTAATAAACTTTCAAGTTCTTACAAGTTCATCTGCTAATGGCTTGATAAATATTATTAAAGGCTTACAAGGGAAATGATGTCCTTCAAAGCACTTGGAATAGCATTCTATTTAAAATAACGCAAATCCCTATGAAAGGAAGAAGTTGAAAGTGAGAGTGTGCCAACAACCTCACTTTTCTAATTATTTTCCCGTGGGAGTAGGCATCTTTCGAATGGAAAGTAAAGGCATCATTTATTGACTCTTCCTTAAGGAATTAGAAAACTAAAATGTTATTTCTTGGGAAGGTAACCTATTTCTCATCAAATGCTATGGTGCAAAACATGCCTATCAAAATAATACTACCAAAGTGTAATTTCCAATATAACAAATGGCAAGACTATGCAACACGTTAGCTGTTATGGTCCTTTGAAATTACTGCTGTCAGAGTAAAGAGTAGATTTACTGATGTCACATATACTCCAGCAAAGTATTATATGCATTGGAAATTTTGTTAGTCAGTCTTGGTATATTGTGTTCATGTGAGTAGAGGAATGTTTTAGATCCTGACAACCGTTTGATATAATATTTGAACAGCATTTGGCTGCATCTAAAGGATATGAAGAGATCACATTATTTCTCATACAAGCTGGAGCAGATGTCAATTCTATAGGTACAATTCTTTCATATTGTAGACTAAACCACTTTTATTTTATAACACATTGTCTCAAAAATTAATTATTTAAGATCTTCATTAAAGACTTCCATCAGCATGTTTTCGTCCTAAGATAGAGAGCACAGCCTGAATACCAGGTCTCCTTTGGTTGCAATATATTGTGTAATTTACATGGCAGTCTGATCATCTGTTTCCTGAATATGTATTGATCTCTGCCTTGTGCAGATAAATTTGGAAATACACCCTTGCTAGAGGCTGTCAAGGGCGGGCATGATCGTGTTGCATCTTTACTTGTGAAGAATAAAGCATCTTTGATTTTAGAAGATGCTGGGAATTTTTTATGCAAAGTAGTAGCAAGTGGGAATGCAGAGTTCTTGAAACGTCTTTTAGCCAATGGAATTGATCCAAACTCAAAGGACTATAACAATCGAACACCACTCCACATGGCAGCAGCTGAAGGATTGCATTTGTTGGCAAAGATTTTACTAGATTCAGGGGCCAGTGTTTTTGCAACGGATAGGTTTGCACATGACTTTATTTACAGTTTAAATTAGCATGAAATAAGGTTTATTAAATTTGTAGTTGAACATTAACTTTTTTTTATGATTTTACAACTTATAGGTTTTGTCTAGTCTCAAGTACATGTTGCACATGACTTTGTTTACAATTTTAATTGGCATGAAATAAGGTTTATTAATTTTGTAGTTGAACAATTTTTTTATTTATGATTCAGTAGCTTATAGGTTTTGTCTTGTCTCAACTACGTGCTAAGCTAATTTATATATCATGTTCTCTATGTAGATTTTGAGTGATCCCAAAGAAAAATCAAATGTGGCTATAAAAGTGCTAAGGTCAATGTTGTCTGCAAAGACTTTTGAAATAATACAGCTTGTTTGTTAATCTTATCCAACATATGGATTCTACAAACTGAGCAGTATCACGTTGCATAAAACAACAAGATCAACAAGTACATTATGTGCTACTTCATGTAGAGCAAATATAACTAGTCTTACAGAGTTCAAGTCTTTTCTGAAGTCTGTCAGTATGGTTTCTTACTTCAAGCATGGAATTAGTATAGATTGTAGAAGAAAATGATAGGTTTGTTGATATAAACTTCTTTGGTGATCTTTATATATTATATGTTATCCATTCATACATGTGAGTCTGTGACATAACTCTAGATATGGAAAATAGATACCTGATATGTACTAATACCAATAATAAGGATTTTTTTGTACTCATCTGTTGTTGAAAAATATAAATATATATGTACTTTATGTTTATATCAAGGGAATCCATCTGCTGTTCACTTTCATGATTAGTATTGTTAATTTTCTCATATTTTCGTGGGTAGTTGACCTAGTACATGTTTGATCTTTGGTTAGCTATCAATTCATGTCCAACTGGGCTAGCTATCGTAATAACTTAATGTGATTCTTTGTTTGATGGAACAATTCATTTTTTGCAGAGACTATGTTTGTATTCTTGTTGATTTTGAGATGCAAGGCTTGGACTCTAGCATATTAATTTTAGTTGTAACATTGACAAGTTATCATGAACTATTATGACTTGTCTTTGTCTAAAATTCTAAATTGTTCATAGGAGATAGTAGCTCCCTTGGCAAAGGTATGAATAATTGCTAGCATCCTATTATCATAAAATAATAATTTTTCTTGTTGTATCAAGACAAATACAATACCAAAACAACTGCATCATATTGATAAGCATACTCTTATACTGAGAGGGAGAGGGAGGGAATAAGGTAATCTTTAATTTTTAACCACAATAATATCACTCACACAACATCAAAATTAAGAACACCAAGATTTATGTGGAAACCCTTTTGGGAGAATACCATAGCAAAATATTGCTTTTATAAAATTCTCTTACAAGCTTTGTAGCCACCAACCAATTGGAGACACCAGTGCATGCTTAACTTTGTAGATACCAACTCACTAGAGACCATAGAAATAAGACTCGGACTCGGCACGGACTTGGCAAGGCTGACCCAACTCGAGACTTGGCAAAAAATTGGCAAGACAAGTCAAAAAACTCGGCAAAAAACCAGTTTCTAGTGAGTCTTGCCTAGAGTGAGTTCCTGGAGAGAGTCCTGGAGAGTCTTCAAACTATGCTAGAGACAACATCGCCCCACTGCAAATGGGGTCCCCCTCTTTTCAGCTTCAGTCCTGATGTTTTGTTTTGGGTAAATTGGAGCAATAGGCAAGGTTTGAAATGCAGATTGGCTAAGTCATAGTGTATGGGGGCAAAGACCGAATTGATGGGCTTTGAATGAATCAAAGTTGGAAAATTATTTTGAACACTATCAGTTCTGGTCGGGATTCCTCTGATCGGAGGAGTTCCGACCATGAAATTCCTCTATCTCCTAAGATCTCGCCCAGCTGGATCCCAAGTTTAGATGCAAAATGGGGAAGATGAATTGTTTTGAAGAGGTGAAGTGATATTGTTGAAGTGGATTCAAGACCAAGAAGGAAGATTTGAGCATTGTAAAGAGCAGGTCGGGATTCCTTTCATTGGAGGAATCGCACCTCAATCCATTCCTCCATCCTCTTGTATGCTGCCAAGAGAGAAGCCCAGAGCCTTAACGAAGTCGAAATGCTAAGTGATGGAATGATGTCAGAAGAAGCAAAGCGATGAAGACATAGCGTTGGGATGTTTGTTGAGATAAATTTATCAAGTATGCAACTTGGTCGGGATTCCTCTCACTTGAGGAATCCCACCATAGTCATTACTCCAACTCAGAAGATCCCGATCCTACATGGGATGCTAGTTGATTGCGAGTCCAACACTTCATTCAATGGAAGAAGAATTTATGAAGAATGGAGGCTTAAATGGTGACCAATGGGAGGCTTAGGCGATAACCAATTGAGATAGATGGAGTCAAAGAAATAGACTAAATAATATGAGAGGGAGCAGGTCGGAATTTCTCTACTTAGAGGAATCCAACCTACTTTTTTCCTCTATGATGTAAATGTCCGCCCAAGAGGAGTCTTGATGTCTTGCCAATTGAAATGTCTAAGTGAGAGCAACGAGGAATTGAGAAACGAGTTAATGAGGTGGCAAGTTTGGTGAAGTTTTTTTAGAGTTGAATGAAGACCATGCAGAGCTGGTCGGGTTTTCTCAAACTTGAGGGATTCTGCCTTAGGATTTCCTCAAAAACATAATCCTGCCCGGTATCTGTTAGGGATTTTTCTTGCACGAATCTTTTTAAATCAGTATGAATGCTTGCTCTTGTATATTTTCAATTTACCATATGCAAGAAAATCCTAATTGATGAGGATTGGATAAGATCCTCCCTTTTTGAGATCCACAGACTCAGGCAGGTATTACCTTTGGATGATTACTGACTTGCAGTATTAGTTATAGTGGATTAGGTCTTCTTACTAGTTTGCTGAATGCCTTTTACTGTATCAGTTGCTGATAAAGCTACATCTAGTAGAGTCCAAGTCATTCATGCTTCCTTCCATTCATAGTTAGAAGTAGTTAAAGTTGGCAAGTTTAAGTTTAAGTTGAAGTGGAAAGTTGGCAAAATCAAAACTATATTCTTATTGCACATTGTGAAGCCAAATCTTTAAAAAGTGCAAGTAGTTGATATCCATTGAATGAACAATGTAAGTCCCCTACGTGATTACTAGCAAATCACATTTATTTCACTGAGCGAGTACCCACTATTGAAGGAAACTTGAAGTCATTTCATGATCTTACTTTGCAAGCTTAGCATGAGAGATGACCTTATATCAAGAGAGGATTAAATATTAGGTGTTTCATTCCGAAACATTGAGTGTTTGATTTTGCATGTTGTAGTGGAATAAAACTCACATCAACAGGTCACTCGGCTCTGAACTCGCTAGGACTCGGAGAGTCCTAGAGAGTCTTGGAACTATGCTAGAGACACCAAACTCCGCTATTGAGCACCAACTCAACAAGAGATACCAATCTCTTTTGTTGAGAGGCACCAATCTCTAACACAAAAAAGTCTTAGTCTTCTTTAGAATAAATCTCCTTAAAAATCTTCCTTAAATCACCTTAAAAGGTCTGCTATAAATCTGCCTTAGCTCTGCACATAAGTCTGCCTTAGATCTGCTCTAGATCCGCAGTTAAGTCTGCTTTGGATCTGCTCTTAAATCTGTTTTAGATAGGAAATATATTTATTATTGCTTGTTGTATTCTTCCTGCACACAACTTGCACATATACCTTCGAAAATGCCCCTTTTCCCTAAGATGGCCCATCCAAGAAGGGTTGGTCATACTTAAAATACAATATTTTATTTATTTATAATTCCTCCAGTGTGGTGGCACTATAAGGGGGATTGGACCCATAATCAATATTTATTTTCATTTCTAAAACACCAAATGAGAGCACTATACTTGAGGATTAAGCCCTTAGCAAAAATAAATTTATTTAGCTTTAATTTTCCTTCATAGAGGGGTTGCTCATAAAACAAGCTAATATTAACTTGATTTTACCATAGCAATGCTACCAAGGTGAGGTGATGTGAATGGGAGAATCGGCACCAAACTTCATAAATTATTTCAATGATTCCCTTTGACATCAATGACAACAAATTCTAATAATTTCTCCCTTTGTCATTGATAGAAACCCTGCAAAGAAATAATCTGTGAATGGAAAGATGAACATAATTCACCCCCTTTATGTAATGCTACCCCTATCTCTACTTCCTCCCCTTTGACATCAATGGCAAAGGAATCCTCAGATGTAAGATAATGCAATGATGAAATGCCCCTAAATGATGTATCTGCCCCAAATTTTGTTTGAGATATTTAAAAGTTTCTTTTGGTAGGGGCTTTGTGAGGATGTTTGCAATCTATTTGTATGTAGCAGTATACTCCAACTTAACTGGCTAATTTGCAACATGTGCTCTTAAGAAATGATATTTGATAGGAATATGTTTTGTTCTAGAGTTCATGATAGGATTCTTTGAGATGTTAATTGCACTTGTCTCATCACAGAATATTGATATTGGATGATTGTATTCAACTTTAAAGTTCCTCAATGTTTGCCTCAGACAAAGAACTTGAGTGCAACAAGATGTTTCTGTGATGTACTCAGCTTCTGGCGTGGATAGAAAAATGGAAGCTTGCTTCTTACTCAACCAAGATACAAAACTGTTACCAAGGAAGAATGCTTATCCACTTGTACATTTTCTGTCGACAAATTTTCCACCCCAATCTGCATCAGTATATGTTGTTAAGGTGAAATCTTCACCTCTTGGACACCACAAGCAAAAATCCAAAGTGCCTTTTAGATATCTAAATATCCTTTTAACTTCCTCCACATGTGTTTCTTATGGTGTTGCTTGAAACCATCCCACCATGCTTACAGGTTGCATAATATCAGGTCTTGAAGTTGTTACATACAATAGGCTCCCAATCATTGACCTATAGAGTGTTTGATTGGCTTTTGTGGATTCATCATATTTATTCATTGATTTGCAATGCTCCATCATGAATTTATTCAACATCTCTCTGATATGCTTGGTTGGAATATTCAGAGATTTGTAGGCCAAGGAAGAATGATAATTCACCAAGCGTGGACATCTCAAACTCCTTTTGCATGTCCATATCAAGCTCTTGACACATTCTGCCATCCCTACCTCTAAAGATGATATCATCTGCATACACTACAATAAATCAACTAATCATCACCTTCAATCTTGATGTAAAGATTGCTATCAACAATTCCCCTTTTGAAACCTTATTGTTATAGATACTTGTCAACTCTTGAGCACTAGGTCTTAGGATCTTGTCTTAGTCCATAAAGGACTGGTTTGTTAAACGGTTTGATGAAGGACTGGTTTGTTATTGAGTCATGCTGTTATGTATCGGGTTTATGCAACTTTGTTTATGTATCGGGTCGTTTGAATTTGTTACAAACGACATGAAAGAAAATCTATTTGCTTATATTTCAATTCATATCAGTCCCGATTGGGAACATTGATGTTCACTGTATTTGGAAAATCGTGGATTAGGAACCTGACTGCAAATGTTCGAGAGGATTAATATTAGAAACGGTTTCCGAAAATTGTTACACCATGATTGTTCCGGTTTAGAATCTGCAGCGACTATCGAGTGGGTGATAGAGTGTTACGCCTGCGTGGACACCATGCACTGACAGTCTCCTTCAAAATAGACCCGAGAGGAAGAGGATCTCTTCGCAGAGCTTCATTGCAGAACGACTTGGAGTATGGAGTAGCCAAGGGATATTGAAGACTACCCAATGATGGTCAAGACCATTAGGTATCAAAATCGACATCCGTAAAAGAAGAAAGGTGGCGGACTTATAGAACCAGAACCATATCAGTTTGTCTGATGCTTGACATTTGGAGATAGAAAAGGTGGTGGGATTATGTTATCATTCATATGCACACGGGTTTCAATCCATCCCTGCATAACATACTATCCTCAGCGAATATGGTGAGATGAAACATTAGTTTAGTATGGAACTTAAGATAAAGTTGATGTTATTATATTATGGTGGGTACTGTTGGTTTTGGGACGCTGCCAAGAAAGAAGCCCAAAGCCTTAACGAAGTCAAAATGCTAAGTGATGGAATGATGTCAGAAGAAGCAAAGCAATGAAGACATAGAGTTGGGATGTTTGTTGAGATAAATTTATCAAGTATGCAACCTGGTCGGACCATAGTCATTACTCCAACTCAGAAGATCCCGATCCTACATGGGAAGCTAGTTGATTGCGAGTCCAACACTTCATTCAATGGAAGAAGAATTTATGAAGAATGGAGGCTTAAATGGTGGCCAATGGGAGGCTTAGGTGATAACCAATTGAGATAGGTGGAGTCAAAGAAATAGAATAAATAATATGAGAGGGAGCAGGTTGAAATTTCTCTACTTAGAGGAATCCAACCGACTTTTTTCCTCTATGATGTAAATGTCCGCCCAAGAGGAGTCTTGATGTCTTGCCAATTGAAATGTCTAAGTGAGAGACGACGAGGAATTGAGAAATGAGTTAATGAGGTGGCGATTTGGTGAAGTTTTTTTAGAGTTGAATGAAGACCATGCAGAGCTGGTCGGGTTTCCTCAAACTTGAGGGATCCCGCCTTAGGATTTCCTCAAAAACATAATCCTGCCCAGTATCTGTTAGGGATTTTTCTTGCACGAATCTTTTTAAATCAGAATGAATGCTTGCTCTTGTATATTTTCAATTTACCATATGCAAGAAAAGCCTAATTGATGAGGATTGGATAAGATCCTTCTTTTTTGAGATCCACAGACTCAGGCAGGTATTACCTTTGGATGATTACTGACTTGCAGTATTAGTTATAGTGGATTAGGTCTTCTTACTAGTTTGCTGAATGCCTTTTACTAGTTTTCTGAATGCCTTTTACTATATTAGTTGCTGATAAAGCTACATCTAGTAGAGTCCAAGTCATCCATGCTTCCTTCCATTCATAGTTAGAAGTAGTTAAAGTTGGCAAGTTTAAGTTTAAGTTGAAGTGGAAAGTTGGCAAAATCAAAACTATATTCTTATTGCACATTGTGAAGCCAAATCTTTAAAAAGTGCAAGTAGTTGATATCCATTGAATGAACAATGTAAGTCCCCTACGTGATTACTAGCAAATCACATTTATTTCACTGAGCGAGTACCCACTATTGAAGGAAACTTGAAGTCATTTCATGATCTTACTTTGCAAGCTTAGCATGAGAGATGACCTTATATCAAGAGAGGATTAAATATTAGGTGTTTCATTCCGAAACATTGAGTGTTTGATTTTGCATGTTGTAGTGGAATAAAACTCACATCAACAGGTCACTCGGCTCTGAACTCGCTAGGACTCGGAGAGTCCTAGAGAGTCTTGGAACTATGCTAGAGACACCAAACTCCGCTATTGAGCACCAACTCAACAAGAGATACCAATCTCTTTTGTTGAGAGGCACCAATCTCTAACACAAAAAAGTCTTAGTCTTCTTTAGAATAAATCTCCTTAAAAATCTTCCTTAAATCACCTTAAAAGGTCTGCTATAAATCTGCCTTAGCTCTGCACATAAGTCTGCCTTAGATCTGCTCTAGATCCGCAGTTAAGTCTGCTTTGGATCTGCTCTTAAATCTGTTTTAGATAGGAAATATATTTATTATTGCTTGTTGTATTCTTCCTGCACACAACTTGCACATATACCTTCGAAAATGCCCCTTTTCCCTAAGATGGCCCATCCAAGAAGGGTTGGTCATACTTAAAATACAATATTTTATTTATTTATAATTCCTCCAGTGTGGTGGCACTATAAGGGGGATTGGACCCATAATCAATATTTATTTTCATTTCTAAAACACCAAATGAGAGCACTATACTTGAGGATTAAGCCCTTAGCAAAAATAAATTTATTTAGCTTTAATTTTCCTTCATAGAGGGGTTGCTCATAAAACAAGCTAATATTAACTTGATTTTACCATAGCAATGCTACCAAGGTGAGGTGATGTGAATGGGAGAATCGGCACCAAACTTCATAAATTATTTCAATGATTCCCTTTGACATCAATGACAACAAATTCTAATAATTTCTCCCTTTGTCATTGATAGAAACCCTGCAAAGAAATAATCTGTGAATGGAAAGATGAACATAATTCACCCCCTTTATGTAATGCTACCCCTATCTCTACTTCCTCCCCTTTGACATCAATGGCAAAGGAATCCTCAGATGTAAGATAATGCAATGATGAAATGCCCCTAAATGATGTATCTGCCCCAAATTTTGTTTGAGATATTTAAAAGTTTCTTTTGGTAGGGGCTTTGTGAGGATGTTTGCAATCTATTTGTATGTAGCAGTATACTCCAACTTAACTGGCTAATTTGCAACATGTGCTCTTAAGAAATGATATTTGATAGGAATATGTTTTGTTCTAGAGTTCATGATAGGATTCTTTGAGATGTTAATTGCACTTGTCTCATCACAGAATATTGATATTGGATGATTGTATTCAACTTTAAAGTTCCTCAATGTTTGCCTCAGACAAAGAACTTGAGTGCAACAAGATGTTTCTGTGATGTACTCAGCTTCTGGCGTGGATAGAAAAATGGAAGCTTGCTTCTTACTCAACCAAGATACAAAACTGTTACCAAGGAAGAATGCTTATCCACTTGTACATTTTCTGTCGACAAATTTTCCACCCCAATCTGCATCAGTATATGTTGTTAAGGTGAAATCTTCACCTCTTGGACACCACAAGCAAAAATCCAAAGTGCCTTTTAGATATCTAAATATCCTTTTAACTTCCTCCACATGTGTTTCTTATGGTGTTGCTTGAAACCATCCCACCATGCTTACAGGTTGCATAATATCAGGTCTTGAAGTTGTTACATACAATAGGCTCCCAATCATTGACCTATAGAGTGTTTGATTGGCTTTTGTGGATTCATCATATTTATTCATTGATTTGCAATGCTCCATCATGAATTTATTCAACATCTCTCTGATATGCTTGGTTGGAATATTCAGAGATTTGTAGGCCAAGGAAGAATGATAATTCACCAAGCGTGGACATCTCAAACTCCTTTTGCATGTCCATATCAAGCTCTTGACACATTCTGCCATCCCTACCTCTAAAGATGATATCATCTGCATACACTACAATAAATCAACTAATCATCACCTTCAATCTTGATGTAAAGATTGCTATCAACAATTCCCCTTTTGAAACCTTATTGTTATAGATACTTGTCAACTCTTGAGCACTAGGTCTTAGGATCTTGTCTTAGTCCATAAAGTGCCTTATTTAGCTTGCATACATAATTCTTATCTTCCGATAAGAGAAACCATTCTGGTCAGTCAGTTTCCTTTGGTTGCTCCAAGTGGGAGGGGAGATCCTAGCCCAGCTATAACAGTTGAAGTTTTGATGAGTCACCTCCAAGTCTCTAACAGAAGCTTCCTTCTTGAGTTGGTTCTATTGTTCCTTGCAATAGACATTCTGAAAGTCAATATATTTTTCAGAAAATTTCTTATACATTTTCCTTAGATCCCGAGGCCAATAATTAGCTTCCTAAATTTCTTCTTTGTACAACAGTGAGGAGCCTTATTCAACAATCTTGAGGAACATATCTACCGGAAACTTCAAAGCTAAGGTAACCTGTTCAATGATCAAAAGAATAGTGGGTCTTTGTGTAGACTCAGTAAGGATTCGTTCCATTCATGTCAGTAGATAATGATAGCCAAAACAGATTAGACTTTTATCAAGACCTTTAACATATCCAGCTAAGACTTCAAACCAAGACACTATCTATAAAGTCCCACCCCACAATGTTTCCCATAAATGAAGACCAGATGGCCAAAGCAAATTTACATTGAAAAAAGATATGATAAATATATTCTTTACAACCACATAAAACACAAGAGATGGGGATAAATGTAATGTCCCCGTTATTAAATAAATAAGATAAACTTGTATTTGGGTTCCAGTCGATTTAGCTTATCCTGGACCCATCTTTTATTTTAGTGTAGGTGTTAGTGTGCTGTGTCGGCTTTATTTGTACACTTCGGGAGCTTGCCCGACGGGTATTTATGACCGGCGTGTAGGATGTATTTCTCATGTTGAATTTTGATATTTATTATTATTGCGAATTCTAGTTGGAGTTCTGGTGTGCGCCACTTCGGAAGTGAAAGACCTTCCCTATTTGGCCTGTTGCAGTTTCGGTGGGATTCAACCCTCGCCCTACTCTGCTTTGTTCTGCTTGTATCGGATCTAGCAAATCTGAAGTACTTCATTATTCATAATATAATCTCCTGGCAATTGGTCCATATTCGGTACTTCATTGTTTGTGCACCTGTTAACATCTGGTGAATTGCTAAGTAATTGCATTGCAGTGAAGAAGGTGCATTTCATACTCTGCAGGCATTCCCTCCAGACATCCCAGAACGTACGTATGGCCAGCACTCCTCCGTACGGCCAGCCCACTTCCAACGTACGGCCAGCCACTACCACCGTACGGTCAGCACACTACCGTACGACCAACCCTCTCCACACGTATGACCTCCACCGTACGGCCAACTCCATCTGCACGTACGACCTGTTCTCCTCACCGTACGACCTGCCTCCTCCCACCATACGGCCTGTCTTCCATCCACCATACGGCCTGTCTGTGCAGTCCATCTGCTCTGTACGGCTTGCACCTCCAGTACGCCAGAAAGCTGAGGTCCGGTCAGCTAGTCCTCCAGGGGTCAGGAACATTACAGTGGTATCAGAGCTGGTGATTTTGCCAACTTGTGGGTTTGAATGCAAATATATACCAGGAGAAGAAACAGATATCATTCAGCTGATAGAATGGAAGATCAACAGGATCCTGCCACTCAAGTCATGGGATTGCTAAGAGAGCTCACCAGAAACCAAATGCAGATCAATGACAGCCAACGACTCATGGAGGAGACATTACGAAAATTGGCTGAAGGTAAAGCATCCACAGAGCAAAATATGCAATGTGACAATTCTATTGCAAGTAGGGCAAACCCCGAACCAACACGCTCTCGACTGTCGATGCCCACCTTCCCCCCTCAAACGAAGCACAACACAGAGAACCACCTACATTCCAAGATATGCAAGATCAACTTTGGGAGGACTGGAAGAATGCAAATCTGGAAGGGGATATAACCTACAAGGATTATGTAGATATGAGAATGAGATATTCAGGGTGCAACAATCGGGGTGGCTACTATAACGACAACCTTAGGAGAAAGATCGGTAAAGTTAATTTATCAACTTTTGATGGTTCTGGTTCCACCACAACTAGGGCTTGGGTGTAGAAGGCCGACACCTAATTCTAGCTCAACCCTATGCCGGAGGACGAAGCCATAAAATTCGCGGCCCTACATCTAGAAGGGTTAGCTCACAAATGGTGGCATCATGGCATGGTCACTCTGGGCCTGATCAGATAACCTCCTATGCTAATTTCACTGAGAGATTAATGGATCGTTTTGATGGAAGAGATCCAGAGCTTAATTTCGAAGATTTGGCTCAGTTGAAACAAACAGGTACAGTGGACAATTTCATTACAGAATTTCAAAGATTATCAGTCCTGGTAACTGATATTTCGGAGAGACAATTGGTCGTTCTATTCATGGACGGGTTGGCAGAACCTTTGAGAGGATGGGTGAAGGGGTTCAATCCCATCACACTCACAGAAGCAATCAAGAAAGCACGCGACATGTCAACATCTTCCTCTTCCTCCTCCAGGAGTTATGCACAGTCCAAACCACCCCTTATTCCCAAAGAAAAGGACAACAGACCTCCGCCAAAGAGACCTCTACTGGATGAGGCTACCCGACGGGAGCTCAAAAGGAGGAAGTTGTGCTTCAATTGTAGGGAACCATGGGAACCTGGACATCATTGCTTAGGCAAGGGAAAAATCCACTATATTGAAGTAATGTCAGATGATGAAGAAGAATATGCACCAGAAGCTGAGGAAGACGAACAGCCAGCTGCCTGAGAGGCTAACCTAAACCGTGCGGAAAGAATTGCCACATTGTTGAAAAGAGGCGGGTCCATTGCTGCTTTAGCTGGAACCCCGAGATGCACTATCTTTCGGGTACGGGATACTCTCTAGGGACAAAGGGTTGTGGCCATGCTAGACGGCGGGGCTACCCTCAACTTCATCAACTCCTCACTAGTCAAACGAAGGGGTTTACAAATAGAGGTACACCAAGGATTCGACGTCAAGGTGGCAGGAGGAAGCATTTTGTCTTGCACCCATCTGGTCCCACAACTGAGCATTTCTATGGGTAACCACACGGTGACAGATGACTTCTTCGTAGTTGATTTGGACGACATGGAAGTTATCCTCGACATCCAGTGGATGGAAACCTTGGATGAATACACACAGAGTTTCAAACGGATGGAATTTTCATTCGAGGTAGATGGCAAGAAAGTTGTTCTGAGGGGAATGTCGAATGGAGGACCGAGGGAAATTTATGCCCGACAGATGGAGACCATTCTCAGGCACGACGATATGGTCTGGGCCGCACACTGTTTTATCTCATCAGAACCAGTACATGGACAACCTACCTTCTATCAGGATGAGGAACTTTAGAATGTGTTTGGAGAAGCATCAATTAGTTTTTGCTGACATACCACCAGGCGTACCACCGCACCGTGGGTTTGAACACACTATCGAGATGGAGGCTGGCGCCCAACCTGCCATCAGCACACCGTATCGCCATCCTAAAAGGTTTAAGGATGAAATTGAAAAAAACAATACAAGAACTTCTCAACAAGGGATGGATTAGGCCCAGTTCTAGCCCTTTTGCATCATCCGTCGTACTGGTCAAGAAGGACGGAACGCTGAGGATGTGTGTAGACTACCGTGCATTAAATAAAAAAAACCATCAAGAACAGGTACCCTATTCCTAGGATCGACGAGTTGTTGGATGAACTGCATGGTGTAGTCTATTTTTCGAAAATAGATCTCCGATCGGGGTATCATCAGATCCGTATGAGAGGAAAAGATGTGGAGAAAACAACCTTCTTCTGCCACTATGGGCATTACGAGTTCCTAGTCATGCCATTTGGATTGACCAATGCTCCTGCCACATTCCAGTACTGTATCAATCACATCTTCAGCAAACAACTGCGTAAGTTTCTATTGGTATTTTTCGATGACATACTCATATACAATAAGACTTGGGAGGAACATTTGAAGCATTTGGATGAAATACTGGAGATTATGGAATCACAGTCCTTGTTTGCCAAAAGGTCAAAATGTGAGTTTGGGATGACAGAGATATTGTACCTCGGGCATATTGTCAGTGGGCAAGGGGTTCAAGTGCATTAGGAAAAGATTCAAGCCATTCTGGATTGGCCGCCGCCAAAGACTCTCTCAGACCTGCGCGGATTCTTTGGGTTGTGCAGTTATTATAGGCGATTCATGAAGGGATTCTCATAGCTTAGTGCACCATTAACAAACCTAACAAAGAAAGGATCATTCCAATGGAGCAAATAGGCACAACAAACTTTTGAAAGGCTCAAAGAAGTCATGAGCTCTTGCCCGGTGCGGGCACTTCCAGATTTCACCCGACCCTTCATTTTGGGTGTGATGCCTCCGGAGAGGGTATTGGGGCCGTGCTGATGTAGGACAGTCACCTGATTGCTTTTGAGAGTCGGAAGCTTTCAAGAGCCGAGAAATTGTATCCATCTACGACAAGGAGATGCTCGTCATCATGCACGCCTTGACAAAATTTCGACAGTACCTCGTCGGAGCCAAGTTCACTCTGCGTACAGATCATAATAGCCTTTGGCACTTCCTAGAACAGCGGGAACTCAATGAACGACAACAGAAATGGGTAAGTAAAGTACAGACTTTTGATTTTGACATTAAATATATAAAGGGAAAAAATAATGTGGTGGCTGACGCCTTGTCGAGACGGCCAACGATATGCCCTTTATCTCAAATCTCAACCGATTGGAGAGCACACATGTTGGTTGAGTATTCCAAGAATACTTTTGCATGTCAGTTGCTGGACAACGAAGGACAAGATGGCAGATACAAGGTGGTTGATGATATTATATATTACAAAGGCAGAATATACTTGGTACCCGAATCCAAATTAAAGACGAAGATTCTGAAGGAGATACACGACTCACCTCTGGCCGGGCATCAGGGATATTTGAAGACTTACAGGAAGATCAGGGAAAGGTTCTCCTGGAAGGGCTTAAAGAATGATGTCCTCCGATATGTCCGGGAATGTCCTACCTGTCAGCAGAACAAATCAGAACACACTA